>JAROYE020000013.1:2225000-2625618 GCA_029619315.2 Dynastes maya
TATGTATATATATATACCTATTAATTCCAAAGCACACCGTGACAAAAACATAAACAAATATAATCAATTGTCTAGAATTCTCTTTTATCTTCATGTATTTTCATTGCTTTCTTGACTTGATAACCATGGCCGATTACCCAAGACACCATATCGCTCAAGTTACTTACTGTTTACACATTTCTAGCTTCGATTACAGCATAATAAGTAGAGAATAGAATTCTATTTGATTGGCGTGGAAAAATACGGGCATTTGCGATAATAATTTGAACGAAATTTGAAGAATGTGGAAAATTTGTAAGATTCTCCTGGACGAGACAGTCCGGTATATTTCACTGCGAAAACATGTGATCGTAGATGACTAGATTTGCAATAAATAACGATAATTTTCATTTAATATCATACTTGGTTTCCTGTTGACTCAGTTCTAGTTGGATGTGCTCGCTTAGTAAAAATACTTTGAATTGATGCGCGGTTGTAATGTTCATCATTGTGAGGTGCTGTGGTTCGCAAACATTAAATGTGCTTCAAAATTGTTCTATTTAAAGGGAGTTTCATAGGATATTTATGCATGGAAGTAAGTACAAACTCTCCTAAATGTCATAATGGTAAATAACTTAAATTTAAAATGATATTTATATATTTATATATGTTTAATATGGCCAGGTTTCAGTACGATAATTATCCAGTACCTAAGCAAACAACACAGGGTATCGGCACACTCCTCACCACACGAAATATTAATTAATTCGGAACAGCTGTTTCAAAGGCTCGTTGGGTTTCCATTTTCAACCGGGTTACCGAATAAATTTGATCAGATTTATTCGGGATTAATGAATATCTTGTGTGGTGAGAAGTGTGCCGATACTCTGTGTTTGCTACACTACCCCACAGTCCTTGCTATCATTATCCACCATTTACTTTGACACATTGATTATATTTATTTAACCCTGCTGCACTGTTCGGGTCTATTTGACCCGAACAGAATTTTGTTTCGCTGTAATATGAATATTTATTAAAAAATGTTCCTGGCGTTCACTGACTTTATTTGTTACTTTGTTAACGTTAATATTCCATAAACATTTCTTTTTTTTATTTTTGTTTTAAATATTTATTTCCATGTCTTACATTTATTACGTTCGGGTCAATATGACCCGACAGTCATTAACCTTATATACATATATCTAGGATATGTTTTTCGCATTTGTATTATTTATTATTATATATAACACAATTGTGCATATAATAACGGTCCATCTCTGCGCGTAATATGATAGAAACTAATAAAAATGATTTATTTGTTTTATCTTTTTGTTTTCTTGACTGTCACATATTACTTTCTTACATGTTCTTGTTTACGTATATTCAAGCTCAAACGTGTTACAACAGGCAAAAACTTGTTTATACTCGTTTATATCATTCTGTATAAATGTAGTATGACAACTTTTGCATACTTTTGCGCGGTACGTCTCGGACGTTGCACGCATGCGTCATATCTTAGTTATAAAACGTTGCACTGAATTTGCTTGTTAGTTTTACTCTCGATTTCAACATGGCAAGTCGAAGACCACTGAGTGATGCAGAACTGCTAGCTCTTGCACAATCTTCTGATAGTGGTGAATCTGTTTCTGAATTTGAAGATCATATAAGTGATGTGTCGGAAAGTGATAGTTCAGATAGTGAACAAGACCAAGAAAATCGTCAAATGCCTCAGAATGTTCAGACAGTTTTTTCTAAAGATCGTAAAATTGAATGGAATTTACTTCCACCTCAGCAACGTGGCCGTTTTTGTGCCGCCAATGTGATTCGCACTCCTGCAGGAATTACAAAATATGCATGCGCGAGAATTACAGACATAAAAAGTGCATTTGAAATTGTATTTTTACCTGCGATCGAAAAGGAAGTGATAAAGATGACAAATATTGAAGGATTACGAGTTAACGATACAAAGTGGAAAGTTTTGGATAGTACCACTTTTCAAGCTTACATTGGTCTTTTGTTACTTGCCGGCGTCTACCGATCGCACGGAGAAGCTACAAAAAGTTTGTGGGACAATGATACTGGTCGAAGTATTTTTCGAGCAACCATGTCTCTTGAACAATTCAGCATGATATCCCGTGTGATTCGCTTTGATGACAAGACTACACGCCAGGAAAGAAGACGTACTGATAAATTAGCGGCCATAAGAGACATTTGGGAAATGTGGGTAGAAAATCTTCCCAAGTTATATAATCCTGGAGAAAATGTAACGGTGGATGAACAGTTAGTTGCATTTAGAGGTCGCTGCCCTTTCAAGCAATATATACCTACTAAACCAGCGAAGTATGGTATCAAGATTTGGACTCTCTGTGACAGTGAAACATCTTATGCATTGAAAGTACAAGTTTACACAGGAAAGGAAGAAGGTGCTCCACCAGAAAAAAATCAGGGCATGCGGGTGGTTTGCGATCTCACCAGCGAACTAAGAGGACGTAATGTGACGTGTGACAATTTTTTCACATCATACAACCTAGGACAGTTACTGCTGAAAAGAAAAATTACGATGGTAGGAACTGTTAGAAAAAATAAGCCGGAACTTCCTCAGCCAATAGCTAACAAAGACGTACATAGCAGTTCTTTCTTTTTCACAAATGATACAACTGTCGTAAATTATGTACCAAAAAAGGGTAAGACCGTGATCCTTATGAGCACATTGCATCACGACAACAAAGTTAGTGAAAGAACTGATCGGAAACCTCATATAATACTAGACTACAATGCAACTAAAGGGGCCGTTGACACTCTCGATCAATTAGTGGGCACATATACTTGTAAAAGAAAATCCAATCGCTGGCCTATGATAATTTTTTATAACATGCTAGACATTTCGGCTTACAATGCGTATGTATTGTGGACTGCTGCGAATCCAAATTGGAACAACAATAAACTAACAAAAAGAAGACTATTTCTAGAAGAATTAGGAAAATCGCTCATAAAATTACATATGGAGTCAAGAGCGTACCTACCCAGGGGAGAAGAAGCTCGCAACATAGTGGTAAAAGCTCAAAAAGCGAAAAATCAACATATAGCCACAACATCAAATGAACCCTCAACAGCAGCGAACATTAATGTAAAACGTGCACGATGCAAATTTTGTCCGTCAACTAATGACAACAAAACAAATATTTCATGTGTAACATGCAATAAACATCTCTGTAAGAAGCATGTACAATTCTTTTGCCCAAATTGTGCTCCATAATCTTTTTATAAAATAAGTACTTTTTTATATTTAAGTGTAAGTATTTCTTATTAGAACATGTAGATTTCTATTTTTTATAAATAAAATATTTCTTTTAAAACAGTACACTTATTTTTTATTGCAAATAAGGGTTCGGGTCATATTGACCCGAACGATACACGTGTAGAGTAAATTTAAACAGTACAGCAGGGTTAAAATTTTAGATAAGAGGAGTATAATGTTTTAGGATCCTTTTTTGTTTGTTTATTGTATTAGTCTGTATTATCGTTTAAAAAATTTAATTGAATAATATGGCAATGAATTAATTAATTTTGAACCGTCACACACTAGGCAAAAACGCCAATCTAGGAGGAGAACATTATTTTAGTAATCTGGTTCGTATGCTAGTAAAGATTTTTATGTGGATGTCACTTAGTATGGCGTATTAGACTGCTGCATACGCCTTTTCACGATTAGCATCGACATGTTAACGTTAAATATCAAATTGATGTATTACGAAATTTGTACAAAGTTAATCCAATATGGCCGGGGAATTCTTTTGAGAAAAACAATCTTTCCAATGACATCTCTTTAATCGGTAGGCAATATCTTGTCCTTGCAGGAGTTGGATTTTGCCGTAAAATAATTTTTCCATCTGCAGAGCAGTAACGTAATTGTAAAGACACAAACGATACTAGGTGTCATGTCTTTCTTCACAAATACGTTGCTTATACCGACTTAAACCTGAAGTGCCACCTCAACCCCATTTGATGATTAATTCCACATTATTTAGAGCTTCCTTTGATCCTAGCAAAACAGGCCTTAGCACTTCGCAGAGTCTTCTAATGATGTGGTTTATTAGCAACTGCAAATTTATTACAGTGGAGGTTCCGGTAATTGTTATGTTTACGGGGTAACATTCCTTTTTAGCCTGAGTAATGTACGGGTAGGTGGGAAATGTTTTGGAATGCACACTTCGTAAACGCTGCCGAATAACGTTATATGCTGTTTTATTAAGTTTTGCATTCAAAAACGTAGCCAGTGTTTCTTCTTTTGTTTATTCGATAGCTCTAATATTCCGTTGAACATTTACATGATCCCAAATATAGGACTTAACTTGAAAGGTATTTATTCCAAAAATACAGAAAAGCACATTAAAGAAATTAAACCTAATCCAGTGAATCCACAATTTGTGCATTCGGACATCTGGTTTCCATTTTGGTCAACATATTCGTGATTATTTGAAATATACGTTTCCCGAGACATGGATTGGACGAGGAGGTCAGATTGAATGACCTCCTCGGTTCCCAGACATAACTCCAATAAATTTCTTCTTCTGGGGATATTTAAAAAGTTTGGTGTATGTTAATAAGGCAACAACATTAGATAATTTAGAAGCTCGGATTAGGAATGTGATAGCAAATATTGCTGTAGAACACCTTCATCACTCATTAGAAGCTTTTGTAATATGACTTTATTTCTGCCAGAATGGAATGAAAGCACGGGCAACATTTTCCACATTATGATTTCGTGTATTTATCGCTTTTTCTATTTCGTTATCTAAATTGATTTACATTTTTTACGAATTATTATGTATTTTTTTGTATTTTGGACTAAATATTTTTCAAATGATGCAAAGTTGTTCCTATGAAAAAAATGATGGCAGCATCTTGCAAATACCACTTGCACAAAACAAGTGAAACTTATATCAAAAAGAGGGCTAGAACAAACAGTTTAACGCTACCTAATATCAAAACTAAATGTGTTACCATTTGCATGTTATTCCACTTGGTGCTACACTTTATACGCATCCTGCATGAAATTTATCTTCATTACTTAAAATCTAAGACAGGACTGGCCAGCTTTGGCGATATTTCTTAATAAGGTTATACTCACTGGGAAATTGGTAGTGAGGGCCTAATTTTTTTTCAAGTTACCATCTTTCAAAGAGATGAACGATTTTAATATAGTGTGAAAATGTAAAAATAAGTTTAAATGAGTGTTTCAAACTTTATGGTTGTAAGTAGGCAATTTTGTGAAATCGAATAAAAGAAGTGTACTTATTGTCTTCTACGTCTTTTTTTCACAATATGCGGTAGATGAGATATGGTACTGAACAAGTTAATTATACAGATTTCTTTCATCATCTTCGATCCCTCAGTTCAGCCAATTGGATAACAACATTAAATGCCTTGAATAGTGCCTTCCCAATGCATTTTTAGCATATTTGAGTATACTGGACCTGTTGGTTGGATTATCTGATAATTTTTTTGGCAAAAGTCCGGTTTCGAACGCATCGCTTCTTGATTTTTAGAAATGACAATAAAATATGCAAGGTATATGGCAATAAGCGCCATAAATTCTCGACCTGACGGGCTTATTCGAGTTCAAGCGTGTTTAAACTCCGTTGTGTCATAGTTGCGCATGTGCGAGGTCTACACTATATATACATTACGGTTTGTAGAGTAGTAGTTTTTGGTAGCCAGCCAGACAACGTGACTAGTGCATGAAAATGTCTCAGGTAACGAAAATTGAGTACCGCGCGGTTATTAAATTTGTAACAAAAGAAGGGCATACGCCTAATCACATTAAACAACGTTTAGACGGCGTTTATAGTGATTTATCTCCTTCCGTGAAATCACAAACTGGGTAACATCTGTTAAATATTTGAATCATTAGATATGTTTCCACAGCTGTTTCAGTCAAGTGAGTACGACGTGCGGAATAAATGTTTTTTAATGCCGAAAACGACCGTTCGACATCTAGCTTCACTTCTTAATATAAGAAAATCGGAGTCTTTCTCTAAAACACTTTCAAATTTTCGTATTACATACCAATTTATTACGCCTTCTACAGCGCATAACTGTGCGTGAACATCATTCACAATTCGAACAGAATCCACTAGCGACATGGAAACATTTTGTAATTTTTCTATTCCCTCCGCTAGTCCGAAGTAATTGTTGTGAATAGTTTGCAAATCTCTTTTAACCTAACTATCTTGAAATATTTCCTGGCTTTTCTTGATTGCTGCAGCTTCTGTCGGATTGAATTTTAAAACTACCTTCTTTACTTGATCAAAATATTTGTTGTAGTAAAACGCAGCCTGCAACCATGTTCTCCAACGTGTAACAATCGGCTGTGGTGGTTCAGGTAAATCACGACACAGTTTGTGAAATAGTCGGGTACGTTTCAGGGGCTTTAGAAACACTGTCTTTGTACTAGCAATCAATGCATTTACTAGTGGTAAACATGTAGGAATCGTTTGTGCCGCAAGATTTAGAGTATGGATTTTACACGTTTCATGTAAGAAGTTACCACTGTGTTCTTTAAAAGATCGGCCCAAAGAACGCATGTTTGCGACACCATCACTCATAAACATTAAAAGTTGCTGAATTGAAACTTCAAATTTGTTCAATGAGTTCAACACCACCTTTAAAATCTCATCGGCAGTACAATTTATAACTGTTTTGGAAGCAAGTAAGAAGGAGGATGACGGTCGATGTGGTTCCATTGTACGTACCATTACATTAACCACAGAATGTTTTTGACGATCTGCTGTTTCGTCACAACCACAGTTTTTCATCTTTCAATTCCGTTTTCATTCTTTTTTCTATATGTTCATGAGCAAATGGCACTACATTTCGTACCGATGTCCGATTAGGTAATTTACAGTCCGCATATTGATTCCAGAAGGAGACAAATGCTTCTTTGTCTAGTAAACGAAACGATAGATTACATAAAATAAGAGTAACAGATAAATCAAATGTAAATTTTTCTTGGTCTCGTATGCCACTTTTTGCAGAAGAATGCTGTTTGCTTTCGATGTGACGTGGACAATGGCTTCTGAACCAACACATTAAAGGGGTTTTACAAACTAGACATTGAATTTTAGCGCCATCAAAAATTAAGTCCGGCATGTCCACTATAAAGTTTTTAACTGTGTTTGCCATTGATCGTTTTCGCGACGTACCTAACTGCGACATTTTTAAAGTAAACATAAGCGTACAATTACGAAATAAGTTACGACAGCCTATATATACACAGAACTACTCGCATGCAGCATCGATTTAGTACTGACGCTGTGAAAGCGTGAAATAAATAATCGCCGACTCCGCACCACATATCTACTACACTGACTGTTACCGCTGTTTGCCCAGACCAGTTATCAATGCTTAAAAATGTCAAAAAACATTTGATATAGTTGCCACGTGATCATTTCCTAATTTTTTTCCAAGAATAACATAATCAGATGTTGTGTATTTAATTCATTCATTTCTACAGTATATCCAAATTACATGCTATTGCTATTTGACTCATAAAACATCTTTTAATAGTGCATTATACAATAGTTTTTTACAAATACCGCTTTTCTATGGCATGCTTTTGTTCTACTTTATTCTAAAATATTTTATAACTTGTTTCTATGTTATAAATGGACACAACAATGGACCATAACAAATCAGCTAATAATGTGAAAAATGTAAAACCTACTTTAATAGTTTTAACTATTGTTTTGTTGATTGTAGTATACTGTAACGCATTGTAATACAAGTAATGACTTCGTAACACAGCTCTGGATTACGACTTTGAAGGTTTTCGCAATTATTTTATTTATTTTTCTCTATGGACCGTTGTTTGAAAAAGTCTACTAAATAAAGTAGCTTGCAACATTCTGTAAAATATTTCCTAGAATATACCCTTGGTTTCCAGGTTGGAACCGCGTCGTTGTCGTAGCTTTTACCGACGTTTCGTCTACACACTTATGGGACATCTTTAGGGCTGTTACTGCGCACTGACTGGGGATTAAACATTCCGGAGGGGTTTAAATAGGGTTTATTTCGGGTTAACGGAAATATTATGGATCAATGAAGCGTGTCGGTTGCTAGGAGGTTTGGTCAGTTGGTGTTTGTTTCGAGTCAATGGAGCGGAAATGTTATGGATCAATAGCCATCTTCAGAGGATGGCTTTTCCTTACATCACATATGGAAATCCCAACTTGTCAAACCTTCTAGCAACTGCCACGCTTCATTGATCCACAACATTTCCCTTCCGTTGACCCAAAACAGGCCTTATGTAAGCCCCTCCGGAATGAATAGTCGCCCGTAAGTGTGCTGTAACAGCCCCGAAGATGCTCCATAAGAGTGTGAGCGAAACGTCGGCAAAAGCTACGACAACAACGCGGTTCCAACCCGGAAACCAAGAGTATAGTATTATTGTCGACTGCGGAAGCCTACGTACCATATTTCCTAAAATGTATAAAAAAGAATGTCAAAAATGTCTCAACTTAACTTGACATTACTAAGGGACTTAGCAAGTGAGATGACAACGAATCTGCTACGCTTTCCTTTGTATTACACCTGTTGCAAACTTTTTGTGCAGAAAGCAGACTGTTGGTTTTCCAAAAGAACTTCAGAACAAGATATAACGTTTCCAAAAAAGTTGTCACAGTTTGATGTGGGAACAAACTTCCTGATAATCGATGAAGCAACTACCGAAAAGATTCTTATTTGTGGAAGGGTAAAAAGCAGAAAAGAAGAAAGAAAAACGATATTCCTTGATGGCATTTCTAAAGCAACAAAGCAACAATAGCAGATATACGTCTTTCACGTAGATATGGGAATTCAATATAATCAAAACTATTTTGGTTCCAATATGGCATTCTTTTATCTTCCAGTAAATGTTGGTCACGAAATGTAAACCAGTCTTTTATTTAATGTTCTATACTTGCATGCAAGCACATTTAATTATAAGTATAGCGGAATATTTCGAAAACATGTCACAATGAATCATAAAAAATTCTTGAAATAATGCTATTTGGTCTATGGTTTCAAAATCTATACACACGTCACTTTATAACTACTTTATTCTTATCAAAAAATGTAACCTTAAACTTTAAAGCTTATCATTGTATTGTTCTTCCATTTAATTGTTTTCGATTTCTTGTTTGTTGACTATTATGAGAGTAACAAAATATTTTGATTCACTAATCCAGTATACAAGCTAAATGTAACTTAATATGCACATACATGCATATGTATATGGAAACAATCAACAGATTAAATTGAATGAAAACTTACTTGATTACCGTTAAATTGAAAACAAGAGCTAACAAATTGTTATTTTATTATTTCAGAAATGGATCAATCCACTCAGGTCAACTTTCCTATCCTTCAATTACCTATACGCCATCGTAAAATGAATAGATATAATACTTCAGCGGAATTGAACGTCCATAACAGAAATAGTAACTCCTGGGTAAGTTAAATTATATTCATTTTGTACTGGAGAACAAGTTTAATGATGCTAACACAAACTGAGATCCTTAAATGGTAAATTTTCTTTTTAAATTTGAATGTAGAAAGTTTGTAAAATTGCAGTTTGTTCTTGAATAGAAGCTGCGCTTAATAGTGGTTGGTGACATATTTTGCATTACCAAAAGAGTTAGTGTGACAGAAGGGATAATTTATGGTTTATGGCAATAGTTTTATGTATAAAGTTATAATTTAATTAGAAATAATGGGTTATGAAAGAGGAGAAGGGAGAATTTACAGATATGAAACTGAAAAATTTTTCTAAAGTAATTTTTCAATTTGCACTTCAGGCTAATTTTCTTTAGGCCAGAGGAAGGATGGAACAGACAGAGGTTATTTGGGGGGTAAAGTTCTGTTTTGTGTAAATTTTTTATCTTAACAAACACTATATATCGGCACACTCCGCACCACACAAATGATTAATTATTTCAGAACAGCCGTTTCGAAGTCTCATGGGTTTTCATCTTCAGCCGCGTGACCGCATGTCGTGAGAAAATTTTTTTCTCTAATTCTCCCATGCTTGTTTATCCCTACCCTCGAGAAAAATGTATATACAAGTTCCTACTTTTACCGCTTAACACTAAGACATGCGAAATATACGGAAAAAACGAAAAGGGCTCCCTTGCTATTACAGCACTAAACGTTGACATGTAGCCGACCCACCCTCATAAAAATATAGCAAGACAATAGTCTTACACCCTAAAAACTTAAACATGCGAAATATACGGAGAAAGACGGACATGAGAGAGGGGGGAGGTCTCTTGGCAATATAGGACGTTACTTAAACCATATGGCACTTTTACCCTAATAAATCAAAGATGCAAAAGTAATAAAGCGGTGCATTATCTCTGTTCAACAGATTTGTGTTCCTTTTTATGTTTCGTACGCTTCTAATTCCCGCGGCGAAATTACGTTCTTAATCAATTTCAGGTTTTCTAATTTAATATTATGGCCGGTTTCGTTTATGTGTTGTGCTACACTTGATGTTTGACGAATACAGGCTTTATCACAGCCATTACATGCAATTTTATAAACTCCCGACCTTTCTTAAAAGGAGAAGACGGGGTTTTGTTTATGACAGCAAAAAGAGACAAGGTTCTACTCACAGATAGCGTGAGGAACCACGGTTTAGCAATAATTTTCTTCTTGCCTGAGATGTCCGAGGGACACTGTGAAGTATTTGAAGCTGAGAGGTTCTTTTGAAGTAATTTTTCAGCCTATAGTTCAGGCTAATTTATGTTACCATGCATTAAAATAAACTTTTATTCTGGTTTGTTATTTTAATGTGTGAATTAAATTATATACAAGCTTTAGTGTTTAATAATTTGATTGTAAAACAATACTACGTAGTTTCAGTATGTATAATTAAATATAAAAGGTATTTTGATTTAGGAATTCATAATAATGTTGATAAAGTTTGTCCCAGCAATTGCGGTTACTCACAGAATTGTTCCACCCTCAAATAGGATCTACAATTTCTGCTTTCACTTCTACAGGAAGAAAAGCTCAATTTTTACATCTAATAATTAATCAACTGACCGAAACGCAAACACAGTAACTGCTTCACCAACCCGATGTTTCATCATTATTGTTCACTAAATATTTTTCTTTTCACTAACGTAAGCTAACGTTCTCTCGAATAAATAAAATTTAATAAAAGATGTCCTATTAATAAAGGTGGCCACGAGCGGTACCGCGCAGTAGCGTAGAGTCGACCAGGCCTCGCGTTCCACTAGAGTTATTCTGCTAATAGAGATGTTTGCTGCCGCAAATAATTTCGCTCATCTTTTAAATAAAAATTAAATAACACGTGCTCAAACACTTACCATTTTAAGAGTCCTCCGTGAAATCACAAAGTGAATAATGTCTGTTAAATATCTGCAACATTAGATATGTTTCCAAATGTTGTTTCGGCAAAACTAGTACGGCATGAGGAAAAAATGCGTTTATATGCAGAGAACGAACGTTCTACATCTAGTGACGTAATATTTGCGTAAGTAAAATAATCTTTCAAATAACTTAACGATTCTGTTGACGCACCTTCACAAATGTGTCTTAATGTGCCAAAATCAGAATTTTTCTCGAAAACACTTTCAAATTTTTCTAGAACAGAAACATTTTTTGCGTCTTCAATCGCGCATAGCTGTGCGTGAACATGTTACACTATTTGTAGAGATTCTTCTAACGGCACCGCAGGATTTTGTAATTTTTCTATTGCATCTGCTAGCCCGAAGTAATTGTCGTGAATGATTTTTAAATCCATTTTAACCTGACTATCTTGAAATTTCGACTGACTTTTCTGGATAGCGGCAGCTTCCTTTGTATCGAATTGTAAAACCACGTTCTTAATATTGTCAAAATACCAAAACCATGTTCCCCAACGAGTTAGAATATGTTCTGGTGGCTCTGGTATACGGGGGCACAGTCTGTGAAATTCGCGAATACGTTTCGGTAATTTGATAAATACTGCTTTGGTATGCGCTATTAAAGCGTCTACCTCAGGATAACATTTTCTGATACTATCCGCCACAAGATTGAGAGCATGAATTTTACACGTGATGTGTAACAAATTAGCAGAATGCTTTTTAAGAGACCGGCCTACAGAAAGCGTGTTTGCAGCACCATCACTCACTAACATCAAGAGTTGGTTTGTTGAAAGTTCAAACTTGTCCGATGTATTTAACACTAACCTTGAAATTACTTCGGCACTACACTGTTGTATTCGTTTGGAGACTAATAGAATTGAAGGTGCCGATTGATGAGGTTCCAATTTGCGTGCCATTACATTAAGAACAGAATGTTTCTTCCGATCTGTTGTTTCGTCGACACATAACCACAATTTTTGATCTTTCAACTCCGATTTTATTTTTTGTTCAATATGTTCGCGCGCAGATGGCACAATTCTTCGTAACGATGTTCGACTTGGTAATTTGCACTCCGAATAGTTATTCCAAAAGCAGATAAATGGTTCCTTGTCTAGTAAATTAAACGGTATATTACATGCAATAAACGTAACGCATAAATTAAATATAAATTTTTCATTGTCTCGTGCGCAATTTCTTTTTGAGACATGCTGCACCTTCATATATTAAGTCTGGAATTTCTGCAATAAATTTTCGAAGTTTGTCCGACCGCGGTCGTTTTGCTGACGAAATCATAATTTTTCTAGGACAGATAAAGAATTGCGCAAATGACCGGCAGCGAAAATGTCCATACTGCTCCGCAGACGAAGTAATACTACCGTTCCTCTCGGTACGAACTGATTCTACGCCGGTGCGCGGTACCGCTCGTGGCCAGCGTTACTTATTAATTTGATTCCAATAACTAGTGAAAAGTACCGAGTAGGCCAAGTGTAGCTGACTGATTTGAAGTTCCCGCCATTCGGATTCTATTAGGTTGAGAATGGTTAATGTTTGAGGTTAAGCAGTACTCTAATAACCGTCTATCAAAATAACTTATTAGTAGTGGCGATTTTACACAAATTAGCTTAAGAGTTAGTCGCCATAGTGTGCCAAGTGAGCTAATTATATGAGGTTTGGGGTAATATTCTTGAAACCAAGCAAAAAATTCCGTATGCATTACTTTGAGTGGTCTAAATTCGTATACGAAACCCAATCGGCATTATTCGATGACGGTAGACATAAGATTCGAAGATCCAACTGGAAGACGTTCCTGCGTTACTTAAATCTTTGGATCAGGTGTCGTAAACCAACTTTTAACATTTTGTGTGTTTCTGTGATAGTCTTACCAGGTTTAAAACAACATTTGATACAGATACCTTGTTCTCTCAAATCAATAATTGAAAAATTGCAAACATAGGCAGACACAACAATCAAAAATTATTCACCAACAAAGAACATTTCCATTTGTAATGGCGCCACTTGGCAAACTGACTCACAAAGAGTGTACACAACTACACGCGGCGGCATCGTCTGATTGCAACTACGTCCATTTACGCGCGTGTTTCAAATTTCGGCAACTTTTGGGTACCACCCTTGTACAAGTCATGACCAACATTTCCTCAGAAATTCTTTTTAAAATAATGGTTGGAGTCCAAAGGGCCGCCAATTACTTAAAGCCTCCCATGTTTGATTGCCAGTTTCGTTTTCGAAACAAAATTTATATGCAAGTGACATTGTGCCAGATTGATTAATTCTTAATGGCCAAGCCATAAAAAATGTTACGCTTTCATCCTAACATGACTACTATTTATTTAGTTATACACAATATATCAATTGCTTTTTTATGTCCAGGTAATCATAATTTTCCAAATTATACTCTACTTGAACAGTACCTACTTATTGCCAGTCGCAATAAGTTATAACAGCCGTAATTATAATAACTAGATTATGTAATCAACACAAAGTTGATTTCATCTAATAATAAGTTTAAAAGTTAATTTCCAAGCAACTGATGAACTTGTTATGTTTAAAAATACTGCTATCTTTATCTTTATTGTTTTAAAATTTGTAGCGTTTAAAGCTTAGCAAAACAGAAAACCTTTTCAAGCCATTCAATAGGGACCGCGTAAACCCGCGAACATGTTTCTGTCTACCTGACGTCATCAACGCGGTTGCGTACGTGTCCCTCTCCCTCGCTATTGTTTTTCACCTCTCGAGTATATGTTGACGGCTCGTCTTGACGGCATGTCTATGTTTTTCGACGCTAGGTGGTGTGGGGAGATATATCGTGATTCTGTTCGTGGAGAATGGCAACATATACTCGAGAGGTGAAAAACAATAGCGAGGGAAAAGGACAGGTACGGAACCGCGCTGGTGACGCCGGGTAGGCAGAAACATGACGCGAGTTTACGCTGTCCCTTTTCTCTCGCTTTGTTTTTTACCGGAAATGACTCCATCAATACCATGAGCACACTGTAAATAAGTTTGTCTGTGACTTTCCAGATTTGTTCTACAACGGCGTTAAAATAGTTTGTAAAGTGTGCGAGAAACATTTGATGTAGACAAGGCGGATTGTAACAAACATGTAAGTACCGAAGAACACAGAAATAGAAAAAGGACGTGCCAACGAGGATTGCCTTTATTTTCGATTTACTTGTCACGATGATAACCTGTAATTTGTTACTTCGCTTAGTCGAAAAGGCATCGTTTCAGAACTTTTGGTATTAGCACAACCCCGAGTTGAAGTTACCAACCACGAAAACGGCATGTAAGCATGTTTTATTTGTATGCGAAGACGTGGAAAAGAAAATCAAGTCTGCATTAAAAAATCAGCTGGTTTGGTTATGTGTTGACGAGACAACAGATAGTAAAAGGATATCTATTCTAAATGCTAAAGTACGTGTACTGGAGCCTCATAAACCGACATTTCCACTGTTACTAGCTAGAAAAAAAACTGGAAAAGTGTGCTGGCGTAGCAATTGTGAAGGTGGTAGTACGCTAGAAAACTTTCAAGTCTTACCACGTCAAGTGTTGACGTTTATGAGCAATGGTGCCGCGACAATGCGTTCCGCAGGCCGTTCTCTTCTTGAACATGGTTGCAAGTGTTCACATGTTACGTGTAAAGTGCATGCTTTACATCTTGTGGCAGAAACTATTCGACAATGCTCACCGGAGGTAGATGCATTAATAGCAAGTACAAAAAAAGTGTTTCTCAAATGTCCAAAACGTCTTCGATCATTTCTTGCACAGTGTTCTGGTATTCGTGAACCACCACAGCCGATTCTTACACGTTGGGGAATATGGTTGCAGGCAGCTCTTCACTATGCTGAATATTTCAAACAAGTAAAATCTGTTATTCTACAATTCAATCCTCCCGAAGCTGCGGCCAGTAAGAAGACCCAGACAAAATTTCAAAATATTTCCGTTGAAGCAGAGTTACTATTCGTAACAACTATAAAGGATTACATGACGCAATAGAACAATTACAAAATAGAGCATTGTCGTTAGTGGAGTCACTACAAATAGTGGACGAAGTACATATACTGCTACACACTATACATGATGCAAAATATAATCGCATTTTAGAAAATTTCGAGAGTGTGTTAAAGAAGGCTTTCGATTTTATCACACTAAAACAAATTTGTGATGGTGCATCGACTAATCCATTAACTGAATTCAAAGAGTGTTTTAACCATGCATGTATTACATCCATAGATGTCGAACGATCTTCTTTAAAACATAAATGCATTTTTTTCACCACGGCGAACATCGTTCAGCGAGACAACTGTGAAAACATACATTGCTGTCAACTTTTTACGACTCTTGTCCAGTAGGTGATAATACTGAAAATGGTTCTTCTACTTGTAGTGTTTGGTAATTCCGATGCAGCCCGCCAACCTACTTAATAACGCTGCTTAAGAGGGTGAGCGTTTCATAACTTTTCAGATATTATAATTCTTGATTGGTTTTGTTATTATTATTCGATTTATTACTTATTTTTTAGTATTGTACTTACTGACGGAAGCGCACGCCTATGCCGCGCAGAGACATTACCTCGCTTTAGTGACAAAAACATATTGTTAGTAAAAGGTGCTATAAACTTAGTAAGCTAAAAATATCTACTTAATCAGTCTTTTTTAATCACATCATATTTGTAATCCATGCACTAATACAAACGTCCTAAATTATATTCTGATAATCTCCGCGAACATCTTCAGAATGCCGAATTAACCTTTGTCGTCAATTACATCCGCAAGGTAATTCCGAACAAAATGATACCGTTCGCGAACATGGTTTGACGTAATGGAAAAATGATTCTTCCATGAATGAAAAGAGCATATGTTTACATATTTACATACAATAAATGGTACGTTCAATTTAATTTACTTAAAAAAACCGCATGGATATATTGCTACTCACCCACAATTACCATTTTATATAAACGATTGGAGATCGATGCTTTGATGCACTTGGTTTTTATACTTTGTCGTAACGTAAGTAACTTTTTCGCTTATTTTTTTATATTTGAGCAATCTTCAGTTATGTTGGTATACGCTTTATTCTCCAATAAGCTGATATTTGATACCATCCCTGTGTAGTTACTTTGAGACATTTTTCTCATTAGGTAATTGGCCTTTATTACATTATTTGCATATCAGGCCAGATTATAAGTTGAACATCTAAAGGTTTATCATTTACATAGACATTTTTTCAATTTCACAAGGAGCAATATGCTTAATATAGATGGTAATCCAAATTAGTAATTTTGTAACAACTACTCTACATCAGCAGCTCTATGAACTGTATGAATAAAATCTAATGTAAAATATGATCATTCTCACTAATAAATTATGCATTAATCCTTTGATGGTAAAAAGTTAATGTGCACTGAATTGTTTCATCTTCGTCTTTGTTCAATTTCTGCATTTGAATAAAGAATTTCGGGAAATGTTAATGTAATATGATTAACATGCTCGTTAGGTCGAATTCAACCCACATTTAATGTCGACATTTTTTTTTTGGTTTTTGGAGTGTTTTAATGCAGTCTCTCATTTTCTAGTAACATTCACTAGAAATCTTACCAACTTATTTCTCGTCAATTTCATGCTTGCGGCCTTGTTTTCTAAGTCAAATGCCAAGCCTTCTATGAATATTTTAAGACTTTCCTTCCTTTATGCTCACCGTTCAAGCTCATTTTCCAAACTGAGTTTCTCTTATGAAGGTATTTTTCAGCGTTAGGAAATTTAAAATTCTCGTGGGATATATTTTTGGTTATTAGCATCAAGTGGTTGAAGTATGTCACGAAAAGAAGCTAGAATTCCAGAAGTAGCTACCACATTTTTTGCCGTATTGCACCTAATCTTGTGTTTGATGTTTAGCATCACCACAAATATTTCAAAATTTTACTTCTCTTTTTCGTCTTTTTAATAAAAAAAATATAGAGATATTGTTAAGATATAATTTACGTTAGCTTTTTGAGTAATGGTGTTTGATATAATAAAGTTTAACTAGATAAAGTTTCATTACTACCAGCTATACTTACGACCTTTGTGGCATAAATACTTTCGAGATGCACTTATTTCCCTGAATTTAAAATCAGAGCTCTCTTTTACTGTAAAGTACTTTTATGTTCAATATTTACTTCGAAAATATCAGCTGTCAATCTAAAATGTATAGGGTTTTCAGTATAGCCACCCGATAGTAATGAAAGTCCTTCTGGCGGATAAAAGCTATTTTTCGGAAGCCGCAATTTCCCCCCCAGGCCGACTGGCTTTGGAGTGTGGACATTAAATAAAATATAAATCCAGACAACGACGATCTTAGTGGATCGAAGACAAAACTACTCTTCTTTTTATTTTCCTAATTTCACAAATCTTCAAAATTAATGTAAAATTCTCCCAAAAACAAACAACAGGGCAAATTCAGAGGTATTCCTAGCAGGATTTCGTAAATTAAATATCTATTGTAGAGTTGCTAAGTAAATCGTCAGTTAATTTGTCAAATTTATGTTGTCAGTTATATTTTAAAGCATAGATTCGTCTAGTTTGAGTCATCAAGTAGCGTCACTGCATTCATTCTGCCATGCTACGTCTAAAAATAACTTTATTCATCAAAATTCCTCGTTAGATTACATTTGGGTTGATTCATCAAAATTTGTTGTGGAAAGAAACAATCGCCATCGCAATTAAAATAAAAGAGAAAAGGGACGCTAATAAATTGATTGAGTTAACTAGTATTTTGACTGCGGTCCCAAGTGTTTGATATAGAAATTAGAAAATAAATTCAAGGTAGAAGAGAAGGTTGGAGGTTTAAATAGGCAGGTTCCAGTAAATGTCATGAGAAACATACTGTTTATATGACATCTTCTTAAAATCAAGGTTAGTTTTCATTTTTTCAATTTTTAACATTTGTTAGTTTCCATTTAATGATCCCAAAAATTCATAATTGCCGAAAGAGTATCAAAGAATACTCCCAAATCCCACAAAAGAGTTAAAAATTTAATCAATTTACACATTTCCAATTTAAAAAAAAATCCCTGAGAAAAAACCATTTCAGTACTTTATAATTTGTTGCTAACAAGGTGGAAAACCAGAATTAGTACTATTGATGGAGTTCTTCTAAATTCTAAATTCTTTTAAAATGCCTTCATTCTCATTTCAGAATATTGTTATTATTGAAACTTAAATATGAGCAAAATTAAGAAAACAGTGACATAGAAATTGCAACAGCTAGAAAGGGTTGGAATTTCCGGATGAAATTTGGTAGGAATATTCACCTATGTAATAGTAAAAAATGATCAAAATTTGAATCCTCTCAGTGAAGCAATAAAGTTGTTATTGAGGTTCTTACCTCTTTCTCAGCACTGATATTGAATTTTTTTTTTGCCGTATTTTTTATAACTTTCTCGATTTGTGTTGTTGTTCTCATTGAACTGCGGTTCAGTTAACTGTTAGCTATGTCTAGAGTAAGAAAACGAGCAATGTATCGACAATTAAGCGAAATCGACAGAGGTCGAATTATTGGTTTGCGCGAAGCTGGTTTTTCATTTGGGGAAATTGCTAACCGTGTAAATCGAAATTGGTCTACTGTAATGCGAGTGTGTCGTGCATGTTTTGAAGTCAGCCAGGAACGTCGTAGAAGAGGAACCGGGGCTTCAAGAAGAACAAATAAGCGTCAAGATCGTCCCTTAAGACAACTGGCATTTAGAGACCGATTTTCCTCTACTCGGGCAATTGGTGACCAATGGTTTGGTGAAGAAGGTCGCCATCTAACCCTTAGAACAGTTTATCGCCGAATCCGAACTTTTGGGTTAACATCATATCGTCCGCAACTTGTGCTTCCTTTGATTGCGGAACATTATCAGCAACGGTTACAATGGTGCAATGAAAGATCTCATTGAAATCTTAAATGGCGTTGTGCTGTGTTTAGTGACGAATCAAGATTTTGTTTAGGCATGCACGACGGTCGTCAGAGAGTCAAAAGAAGACGGGGTGAACGACGGAATCTTCGATTTACCGTTGAGAGGCACGTACACCGCATTGTGGGTGTTCTAGTTAGGGGTGCGATTACTTATGGCAGCAGGTCTCCCTTGTTGTTCATTCGAGGCAATATGACAGCACAACGGTACATTGCGGAGGTGGTTGGAACACATCTTTTGCCATACATACAAGGGCTCGAAGATCCATTATTCCAGCACGTCCTCATGTAGCAAGGTTTTCTTTGAACAGGCCCAGATTAATCTTTTGCCCTAGCCTCCAAGATCTTCAGATCTTTTTCCCATCGAACATGTATGGGACATAATGGGTAGAAGTTGCGAACCTTGCAGCGTCCTCCTTTGACTTTGGAGGCTTTGAGATATGAGGTGCAACTTGCATGGGAGGCAATACCCCAAGACGAGATAAACCACCTTATTCAATCAATGCAATGGCGTGTAAATGAATGTGTAAATCAGAGAGGCGGCCCCACACATTATTAACAATTATTATAAAATTTTGTTTAACTAATAAAGATTTTCCTCCCAAATTTTGATCATTTGTTACTTTTCCATAGGTGAATATTCCTATCAAATTTCATCCTGAAATTCCAACCCCTTCTAGCTGTTGCAATTTTTATGTCACTGAGTATACTTCTTCTTACGATTTTGTTTGCTAAAAATTATCTTCTCAAATTCTATTATTTTCCTATGAATCAAGACTCCGAATTTTTTTTACGATATCTTACACTGATTCTTCAACCTTCTAAGTGTTACAACGCAGTTAATTTCCAAAATTTGAATGAAGTATAACAGAAAAGTGTTCAATCCAAGTGGAATTTGACTTATTCCGTCAAAAATTGAACCATTGGGTGTTTAATATTTTATTTATATAATGGCAAATTTCAATTTTTTTTAGGAATAAATGTTTGGTTCTAGAATCTTGATTTGTTAGATATTTGGGTCATATAAGTTAAGCGAAAGAGTGTTATAAATCTAAATCAATTTGATGCCAATATAAGCAATGTAAGCAATAAACAAACTCACTTGTAAAGATACGTGTAAAAGTATTTTACCTTTACATGTGAGTTTCTATACATTTTTAACTTGAAAAACGTTTTTATCGATATGCATTAATTTTATTCTTTGTGTGTATTATACCAGAAATTGTATATGTTATGGTATACCGCATTTCAAGGATTTAGTATCCCATAGCCTAAATGTTACGTATTGTTTACAAATATACTTCTATAATGTACCTAAAATTTCATTGACCCATTCAAATTTACATTCAAATATATAGAGTTTGCCAACCTCCTGAAATCGTAGAATTGCGCATATGGTACGAAGTTAGAATTTTTTGATAACATGATAGCCTTTGTAGAGCACCTTTCAAAAATATTCCCGTGAGAGTGATTTGCAAGTAACAACTCAGTCTACTGGAAGATCAACGATTTAAAGACGTCAATATGTTTTGTTTAGTGTTGTCATAGCAACCAAACAATATTAACACCAATCATTTTGATACCAATACCCAAATACAAGACTCGCGTTTGACTGTAAATACCTCTTTTACTTTAAATATTAGAAAATATTCTTATAGAAAAATGTAGGAAATATGAATTTCCTATGTGGTGAAAACAACAAAAAAACTATGCGGTGCTATTATAAGTAAATGACGTTTCTGGTGTTTTTGAATGCATTCTGATACTATGTCTAGATAGAAACAAGTATGCAATTTAATCTCGTAAAAATTTGTGATAAAATGTACTTGCATTTCGGAAATTTTGAAGGAAATAGATGTATCTACATTTAGGCTATCTTTATGTTCCACTTAAAAATAAAATAAAATACTCTGGGATGTCTATTATTACGTTATCAGAAAATAACTTCCTACTATTTACTTATAGGTACAATTTTACATTTCCGGAAGATTAGCGCACTCTCTACACCAGGTGTTTCTTAATTGTTCATTCTTGAAATTTAAACGAAAGAGAACTTTCGCAATCTTTAAATTTTAAATCATACTTTCATTATTTGTTTCATTTCAAGGCTCATCTCAAACCTTTATCAACCAGACACAAATCGTTAAACTTGAGCACGGAAACGTTCCAAAGAAGCAGATTGACGTACCAGACAGAAAGCCCGGTGCCCAGGCCATCACCTCCAACTAGCGACGCTTCCTCAACACTCACATGGAGGGAGAAGACCCCACCATACTCCTCGGCGTCTACTTTTAACTTCAGCACGCCACCGCCGCCAAAACAATACGCATTAAAGGTATTCGTAAAAAAGCGACCTACTTCACATGCATATTTCTTGTTGCATTTATACGGTTAAGCTTTGCTCCCGAAAGAAACTGATACAGAGTGTTGTGGTGTAATAGTTAATCAGTTTGATGCACCCTTACCGCTACTTAAAGAATCCCGTGGTATTCTCTAATTCAAATGTGAACAGCAAGTTTATTTACACGCTTGTAAGTTGAAATGAATACATAGTTACTATTTGCATGCACACCTATAAACAAAACTGCTTTTATATGCGATCTATTTAAAGATTTCCGGGAGTAATAGACGCTAAAATTCATCAACATGTTTGTTTTTCACTTCTTATTTGCAATTTTCTAGTTAAATTGCATTATCGATGGATTTAATAACAACAACATAAATTATGTTTCTTGTAATTAAAATTACATACGTATTTGGGTATTTAAAAGCGTTTGGTTTTTCGCTATGCTTTAAACGGGACTGGTGAGCAAAAAATAGTCTATTATTGATGGTTGTAAAATTGCCAGATTGTTCTGGCTAATGATTACAGAGAAAAAATGCCTTTGTTGTGTTTTTCAAATTGTTACTATGTTTAAAATAAAAATCTCAAAAGTAATAAATATGTGGCTGGCAAACTTTAGAAAAGAAAACACAAATTTTACGACCCCATCTGTTTTGGAAGACAAAAGTGATATTTTAGTATCTTGTTTTTGAAATAAAGTTTTTCGTCTTATATTTTGGTTTCATCTGAATTAGAAATAGGAATCTAAACATTTTCTTTGCGTGAGGATATTTTACATATGGAAATTACTTTAAACAAATTCAAATTATGAATATGTGAAACGTATACATTTTTAGAGTGCCTCATAATATATTTGAAAATAAGTCTAAATTTAATTTAAGTAAATATTATTGTTAAAGATACCTACATATCTACATACCTCAGTACTTCTGCAGTGTTTTACAAATATGTGTAACATGTACAAGCCCCTTCCCATATTAGTTAGCCCAACCTAGAATTTTTCAGAATTTTTATTTTGTAAGAAAAATTAAGTAATATACCACAAGAACATTATTCTTTTTTATTTATTTAACTTTTTTAACATCTCTAAACAAAAATAAACATGTATTTACTGACTTAAACCGATATATAATACAAAATGTGCATAAATAAAAAAAAATTTCAACAAACCTTAAATAAACAAAAAAACTATTTTACGGTTTACCACTGGGTAAATTCGCCTTTATTTTTTATGGCATCCAAAATTCTTGGGCGCATAGTGTTAACCAAGCCTTGACAAAATTCTGGTGTAAAAGAATCCCATATTTCCTGAAGCCTTTGCTTCAGTTCAGGAATTGTTCTAGCAGGATGTTTTCGAAGCACTTTCTTCATCTCGCGCCACAAAGTTTCCATTCCAAAAGTGGTATGTTTTTGCCTTCCATCCATTTTAAACCTTTTTTTGAAGTGTGACATCCTGCACCGTCCTGCTGGAACAGAAAATCTTGACCCGATGTCATGTATTCTTTCATGACTAGTAAAAGTGATTCTTCCAAAATGTCTAAATATTTGTTAGTATCGAGAGTTCCTTCAATAAAATGAAGTTTACCCACCCCTTTTGATGACATGCTGCCCCAGACCATAATCGATGCCGGAAAGACAATCAGGATAGAACGCCTCATGTTTTCTGCGGATAACTCGATTTCTACTGTCTCCAACACATACTTCGAATCTGGCTTCATCGCTCCATTGCATTGCATGCCATTCCTGAGGTGTCCAATCTTTATGTTCTTTCGTCCATCGTAATCAATTTTTCTTCTGGCGTGGTGTTAAAAATGGCTTTTCTTTGAGCTGAAATAAAATCGTCGGCTATAAAATACCAGTTTCTTTTTAAAACATAAAAATTCCTACCTTATAAGTGCCAAATCTTAGTTTGTGGACCTCTCTATGACATGTGGATCTCGAAATTCGCCTTCCAACAGCATCGCTCCACAAAACACTTAAGTAAAGATAACTAGCACGTCGATTTTTCACAATAATTCTTCTTAGTGCTCTTTTATCCGCATTTGTAATTTTGCTTTTTCTTACATATCGGGGGTTTGCGGCTACTGAACCAGTAGCCTTATATCTTCTAACAATATTTCTTGCACTATATCGAGATAACTCCAATAAATTTGCTATTTCCGAATTTGATTTTCCAAAATTAAAAAAATTGATAATAATTGAACGAATTTTTTAATCTAAAAACTTTTCTCTGCCCATTAAAAAAAAGTCTGACCTTTAAAGAGCTGAATTAAAATTAAACTAAATAAAATACGTTCTGACAGCTCTTACCAATTGTTTGGCGTCCCTTTTTCAAAGCCACCTTGACCTGTTGGCTTACCTTGTAACGAGCTGATATTTGAAAACAAAGCCTTTTTTGGCACATGCTTTTATTTTCTTTTGAAATTTATAAAATAAAGCGATAAAGTAGATGTTATTCTCTGCATGTAATTAATTACGCGCTGTTATAAAATTTGGGGCTCAAAAAAGCATGTAAAGTATATTATCGTTTAGACTGTATTCAAAAAACTAAGATTCCAGTAGGTGGGCCAACTGGTATGGGAAGGGGCTCGTATATGTAATTGTCTGTCTGTCAAAAATGTTACAATTTCCGTATTTTTTCTGACATAATCGTATACAGCTTTTGAAAAAAGGACGAGTTAGACTCATTTTTCGTATATTGAGAAAAACAAAAGTTTATAGTATTTCGTCCTAGCACTTTATGCATTTTGCCAAAAAAAACCTATTTGCATCGCTTCATAGCGAGGATAGAACTTACGACGAAGGTTCAGCCCTGTTTTACCCCTGTTTTGCTCTTGGAAGGTTAGATACAAATATGTTGGCTTTATGTTGGCTTCACATTTGAATATAAATAAATGATTGTACTTCTCCAAATTCTTTGTGTAGTATAGGATATTGAGTTTTAAACATTTTCTAATTTACTCGCAAATTTATTAGCATATTAAAACAGTGTCTAGCCAAGTACTGTTGAAGATTATTATTACGAATAAATTTTCTTATAAATTATTATCATAGATTTGGTACTAAAATTAGTCGATTGAATTAGTTCAGTAAACTTTGTTTTACCTTTAAATCAAATTCCCAGCAACGCCTGTCACTGAACGTGGAAAAAAATACAAAGAGCGAATGTTTTGTAATGTTTTTTTTTCTGGATATTATTTCGAAAAAATACAAATTAACAAAAGGAGAACATACAGGCAACCTTGACTCAAGGTATACCTGCGTAAATTTAATTCAAAATTTCAGGTAATTAAACAAATATTTCGCATATTAGCCTTTGGAACTGTTGTGCCGAATTGAGAAATAAAGAAAAAAATAATAGTAATACAAGAAAAGATTTGAAGGTTACAGGAATACAAAACGTTACCTTTGGGTGTATGTAATTCTAGTCCTATACATGAGCATTATATGTGTTACCGTTACTTTGATAAATGTGTTAGTATGCATAATAGCCGGGTATTATACATAATAACCAATAAAGGTGGTTAATGTAATAATATGTATGCAATTTATTACTTTAACCGGTTACTTTACATACAACCCAAACCGTCTTGGCTGAAATGATAAATTACAATATTTAGGAAGTACGGAATTTTCATCAGTGTTTGTGAAATAAAAAGACAATGTTTCGTTCAATGAAAATACGTTTTATTCTTACCATTTGTATACAAACAACCTTCTACTTGTTGGAACATGGCAAACTGTCATGGCATTTCGAATTACAGAGTAACCCATGCTTCTTGCAGCTACATTTTCCTGAAAGACATTTAACGTTGCAGTTACATCTCTTGAAACCTTGACCACCTATGATTAAAGATTTCCTAGCACACTCACGAAGAGTCACAATTACATCTGGAACTTCCTCTTGTGAAATGAAGTTCTCCTTACAGATGGCAAACTGGTTCCTAAAATACTTTTGAACCAATCGTCCTTCCTTAGTGCCAATCTCATACATTTTGGCATCAGCATCCATCTGCGGAATGACCCCAAGAATGTTCCTGCAGTGCAATGCACTTATGGCATTTTCCCTTTTCTTTTTAATAATGTTGATTTTGTCTGAAAGCATATTTTCCCCCGAAATGTCCTCTACAGCACTATCTCCGTCCCTTGTTTGTCCATCTTCCTTTTCACCACTCTCTACTACTTCCCCATCTTCTTCGCCACCATTCTCTATTACTTTCCCATCTTCTTCGCCACCCTTCTCTGTTTGTCCATCTTCATCTCGTACTAAAGCACCTGAAGAAGAGTCGATAGAAGTTTCCAGATCTTCCTCAGATTCCAGGTTTCTGATGATATCAGTAGAAAGTGATGATTTTGTAAGACCGACTATTGCTGGAACCCCAAATATGGCCTCATATGGACTGCAATTTATGCCTTCATGATGGGCTCTATTCTTCGTGAATTGAACAAATCTCAGACTCTCAGACCAGCGTGGAGTTTGGTTTATTTCCGTCCAAGTCGCCAGCATGTTTTCAATGTACTGATTTGCGCGCTCCACAGAGCCTTGCGACTGGCCATGTCTCGGCTTTCCATGAACTATCTTCAATTCACTTCACATTTCCCATACTTCTTGAATGATGTGATTGCAGAATTCACGGCCATTATCACTTTCTAGTATGCTAGAAGCGCCCAAAATTGTGAAAATATCAAGCAGGTTATATGCAACTTCCTCTGCTCTTTTACTTTTTAAAGGCCGCAACTGTATAAATTTCGTAACATGATTCTGGTAAACGAGGATGAATTTGTAGTCATAGTCAGGCTGACCCTGCATGTCAATTAAATCAACCTGACATCTTGAGTTCATCTCCTTAAAAATCATGGGACGCACTACAAATCCTTTTTTTGCCACTTTTGTTGTTCCTCCATGTCCAATCGCGAAGTGTGTCTCGTGAATTATGTTGAAGATCTGCTCTGTATGCACATAATAACGGACTGATGATGACTCGTCACTCGCCGGGTATATTAATTTTTCACTATTACCCAACTTCATAATGTCGCATTGCTTCAATCGTTGATAATCCTCAGGTTTTTTCCCACTGGTTTTAGATTTTGACATTCGCACTTTCTCGATTAAGGTCTGGTAGCCTTCTTTACTCATCACCCCACTAGTTTCCTTCTTATTCTTAAAAGCATTCAATAAACTTTCATTAAAACGAGCCTGCATTGTGTTAAAACGACAAGTATCCATATCAAGATAACACAAGGCATCTGCACTCAATGAAGACTCAACCTCGACTGTCGTGAAAGCAGGCAATCAGATGCCACGTGCAAACCTGCATAAATGTGACATTTATCATACTAACCAGAGGGTGCTGGATATTATTCATAATAACACGTTAATGGGATTAATTCTTTAAAATATAAAATATTTATCACATTAATCAGAAGCGCTTGGCATTATGTATAATACCCGGTTATTATGCATACTACCCTCATTTATCAAAGTAACGGTAACATATGAATTGAGTAGAAGCAATCTACTGAATATTTAGGCTTTATTAAAAAAAATATTTACAATTTTTATGTAGATTACTTACTAGTCACCTACATGTACCATTAGAAAATTTCTTACGATTTCTAGAAACGATTTGGAACATGCCACATAAATGTTTGTTGTTATGTAAATGTTAATAGCACTTCTGAGAAAAATATTTTCGAAAAGCGGATATTGGTATTAAAAGTGCATTTAACACAGAATTTTATGAAGCCAGAATACAAGTTCACAATCAATTTTACTGCAGCACGAAAGCAATAAACAATTTCCTCGTTGATTTGATAATTTTTAATGACGATATCACATTACCTTGTGTTTCCTTCAAATTTCCAACGATTTTTGGTAGTTAAGATGGATTTCCCATTTCTTTTTAACATTAATAGCAACTAGATACATTGAATGGACTTACGTACTTACCGTTATGTAGGTCAAATTAAAAATAGCCGAGGTAGAATGCTTTACATTGGCTTGGTATGGGAATTTAACGTGTTGCACTTGGATATTGTCATGTGAACATTCAACGGAACTCCTTTCCTTCTATTTTAGTAAATATTCCATTTAGAATAGTTTAATCATAGCTTCCTTGTGGTGAAATTTAAATTTATAGTCAATATATGTCTTTGTTTCAGCCCAATTCTAGACAATTAACCTTCAGTGGCAGCACAGAGAGCTTCCAGAGAAGTTGTAAATGCCTGATAGAGGAAGAAGATAGCATGAAGCGAAGAAGGGTATCGACGACATCCCCAGAAGGTCTTTCATGGAGGAGATTACATATGTCCAGGGCAAAGCTTAAAGCAACAGCTACCACATCCGAGCTTTTATCTGGTTTCGCAATGGTAGCAATGGTTAGTTCTACAATTTTATATTATTTTGGACACAGAATTCTTCAAACTTGGTATTTTAAAAGTGACTTATACATTATTATTTTCAGGTAGAACTTCAAATAAATGAACCAACCCATGTTCCCGAATGGCTGTTTGTCTTGTTCGCTGTCTGCACTACTGTATTGGTGGCTGTGCACATTTTTGCTTTGATGATTTCGACGTACATTTTGCCCAATATAGACGCTATATCCAAGTTAGATGTTTGCGAATTGGTGTCTGAAAGCCCCCACGAAAGGATGAGAGGGTTTATAGAGCTTGCGTGGGCTTTTTCGACAATATTAGGTAATTAGATTTGAAAATGTTATAATAATGGAGAAAAGAAAAAGGGTTTCGGCATTATTTTGTCACATTGATGATATATTAATTGTCTACTTGAAATTTTCAAGACGCCTGTTTCTTTTATTATTTTTGAGTCTATCAGGGTAGATTAAAAAGTTTCCGGAATGACAATGAAAACAAAATAAATCGGATTCAAGTTATATTTTATTTTTCAATATAATCCCCTCGAAGCTCAACACGTTTGGTCCAGCATTTCTCTAACTTCTCGATTCCCTCCCAGATGTGACTTTCTTCGAGGTTCCCAAAATAATCGTTTAGTCGACCAAAATCTCTTTTCACCCAGAAATGTTTTGAGTTTCGTGAACGGGTGGAAGTCCGACGGTGCCAAATCAGGTGAATACTGCGGATGCGGAAAGATTTCGAACTTCAATTCTGTCAATTTTTGCTGAGCGATTGCACTTGAATGAGCGGGCGCATCATCGTGGTGAAACAACACGTTTTTCTTGACCATTTCCGGGCGCTTTTCCTGAATTGCTGTTTTCAGTTTGTCCAAAAGTGTTGTGTAATATTGGCCAGTAACAGTTTTTCCTTTTTCAAGATAATCAATTAGCAAAATTCCTTTTGCGTCTCAAAAAACCGATGCCATCATCTTTCCAGGAGAGTGAATGGTCTTTGCCTTCTTCGGAACCGATTCACCGCATTCAATCCATTGTTTTGATTGCATTTTTGTTTTTGATGTGTAGTGATGAATCCAGGTCTCATCCATAGTCACGAATCGTCGTTTGAAATCCGTTGGATTCTTTGTAAACGCTTCCAAACAATCGATTGAGGTTCGAATTCGAATGCGTTTTTGCTTCGAATCGAGCAAATGCGGCACCTATCTCGCAGAAAGCTTTATTAAACCCAATTCATTATCTAAAATATGAATTACTCGTTCATAAGAGATGCCCACGGATTCTTCAGTTTCATGCACTTTTATTCGGCGATCTGTCAAAACCATGTCACAGATCTTATCCACAATTTTTGGGGTGGTACCTGTTTTCGGACGTCCTGAACGTTGTTCTTCAATTGTATGCGTGCGGCCACGCTTGCATTCCGAAACCCAAAAACTAACGGTGGAAAATTAAGGTGATGAATTCCTAAGAACGGCATCTACCCTTAATTTGATTTCCGTTGCGGTTTTGCCTTCCAAATAGAAAAATCTGAAGACCGCTGGAACTTCGTTTTTATCCATAATTGAAAACACAAAAAGGTACTTGACTTCAATGCTTGCAAAACCAGACTATTTGACAGATCGATTTGACATTTGCAGTCAATTGAAATGAAAGAGTTGCCAACATAACGATATAAAGTATTTGGAAGAAAGCAACCCCCTAACAGCGACTGCGGAAACTTGTCAATCTACCGTAGGATGAGCTGAATTTTGTGGATTTCTTTGGAACAAGTTAGTTTGCTTATTTAATCAAATATCTTTGAAGAATTTTCAGATATAGAAAAATGTTAAAAACATATGTTAACGGTTTTCCGTAAAATTTTCAATTTCTTTGATAACTCGGCAATTTTTTCCTTCAGCGTGTGGAAAATTGAAAAATAGATGTATTGTTTCTAACAAAACCTTTTACCTTTCTAATTTGATAATCATAAGAGATGAAGGTCTTTTAGTTTTCAGTTATACTTCCAAATACTTTAAAATAAGTTGAGATCCTTTAGTTTTGATTTTTTTTTTTTTTTTGATAATTGATATATGAGAAAGTAGAATGAATCATAGTTTTTACAGGGAGACATTAGACCAGTGTTTCTCAAACCTTTTTGGTCATGAAACACTTTGAAGGACTTCCTTTCTTTTACGGACGCCAAGTATTCACTAACCACTATAAATGTTGTAAGTTTGAATATACGTAAAGTGGAAAGAAATGAGGAAATCCAGTGCAAAATGCAGTTTTGAGTTGCGTGTTTTGCTACAAATAGCATAGGTTAACTGCACGTGTTCTACATAAAATATATTTTTTTACTGCACGTTTTTTAATTTACCAGGGGCGCATAAAAAAAATAAATACTGCGTCTTGAATTACCTCAAAAACTGCGTTTTGCAATGTACCTCTTCAAATATGATCAAGCACATTTACGTTGGAACAAAATATATTAAACGCAAGTGTAATAAAAAGACATTTATTTTGATAAAAGATAACATTATACAGAGAAGTAGCGCATAATGTTTATAATTTGCTAAACGTCCCCATGTGAAAAATGTCCTGAATAAAAAAACGTGTGATGATTTATTTCCTGTTTCCTAGTTTAAAAATAGTTACTTGCCTTTTCTGGAACTGTTATTGTTATAACTCCTTTTTCTTTTATATTTTGATATTTTGAAAGATAGTTTAGTTTTTCTGGAATTATGTAATATTCATCCATAAAATTTTTGAATAAAGACAGAAAGAATATAGGAATTTACGAAACGCCTACACAAAATAAATAATGACTTTATTGACAGTATCTATCACCGGACTGAAATTTATTTTAATTTAGGTGTATTCCAGAATTTCAAATTTCTTTCATGTCTTTTGAGAATAATTTTTATACATTTCATTTTCGAGAGGAATTGATTTTGGCTTTCAGATGTTTCGAAATAGGAAATCTGAAGGTGGTAAATCTGATTCATTGGCAGTGACTTTTCTAGATAATTTAACTTTTTTTCAAATGTCTTTTCTCTTCACTAACAAATAACAATAAAAACGATGTTTTAAAAACTAAAATTTTTGTATTTTTTAATTTTATTTTGAAATGTCTAAGCTTGATAGGACCTAGATTCCAATCAACTAAGGAGGTCACACACACGGTTACTGTTAAATTACCCACAATCAAAAGGTTTTCTGGTTATTGCTAAAATGGGTAAATGCGTTTTTGCATGCGTATTAGGCAGGTGGAGGCTTAGAAAATATTCGTGTCTTCTTGAATGCGTTTGTCGCTTGGAAGTCAAATGAATATCAGAAAGCTTTGAGCTCCACTTTCAGCTTGATGTTTTTCACGGAACTCTTGCGAGAGTTTAACGGAATTCCAAGGTTCCGCGGAACACACTTTGAGAACTGCTCCTTCAGACAATTGCTAAAAGTCATTGTTTTGGCTGTATTACCCAATAAATTTGAATAATTTTGAATAAATTCGAAGAAATTTGAAAGCATTTGCCGCGGGGTGTCATATGGAAATCAGAGTTTCCAGTTCCATATTAAATTTGGCGTTTCTCACGGAACCCTTGCAAGAGTTTAACAGAATCCTCAACGGAACACACTTTAAGAACCGCTGCTCTCGCCATTGGTTAAATCATTGTTTTGACCTTATTGTCCAATATATTTGAACAAATTTGAATACGTCTGTCGCGAGGACGTCATAAGGAAAATATTTGACGTTTTTCACGGAACCCTTGCGAAAGTTCAATGGAATTCCAGGGTTCCGCGAAATACACTTTGAGAATTACTTTTCCAGAGAATTACTTTTCCAGACAATTGCCAAAAGTCATTGTTTTGGGCTTATTATCTAAGAAATTTGAATAATTCTGAAAAAATTCCAATAAATTTGAGGAAACTTGAAAGCGTTTGTCGCGGGGTGTCATATGGAAATCAGAATGTTTTTAATTCCATTTTAATTAATTTGGCGTTTTTAACGGAACCCTTGCGAGACATCAACAGAATCCCAGGACACACTTTAGGACCCGCTGCATTAGCCGTTCGTTAAATCATTGTTTTGGTTTAATTATGGAATAAATTTGAATCAATTTGAATACGTCTGTCGCGCGGACGTCAAAAGAAAATTAGAAATGAAGGGAAATAAATTAGAAACTTTTGAGTTCCATTTTCAGTTTAACGTTTTTCACGGAGTTCTTGCGAGAGTTCAACGGAATTCCAGAGTTTCCGGAACATACTTTGAGAACCGTTACTCTGATACCGATATGATTGTACACATTACAATATGTAAAGCAGCTAGTCAGATAAATGGTGGATAAGCTATACACCAGATGAAAAAAGTTAAAAATTAAAGGCACCCATAAAATGGGTATTATGGAATCTATACAACAACCGACTTTTGAAGAAACCGATTTCCAAATTTTAGTATTCCCAAAAAACGATTTCTAATTTGATTTTGAATTTTTACAAACAAAAGAAGACAAAATATAACGATATAACATGTACAGGATGTTTCGGGAAGAAAGGCAAATACTTTGAAAATATCTTTAGAAGGTTGAGATAAGAGGAAGAAAACAATATGTTCAATTAATTGAAGTGTTCATTAATGGTAGTTTGCTGAAGTTTAGGATTCTATACCAAAATCATTTTATTTTGTCGTTTACTCCGTTCAATATGAATTGCAACAATCCCAAGAGATAATTTCAACAATTTAAATTTTAATTCAATTGTTTCAGGTTTATTTCTATTCCTTGTTGAAGTCGCCATATTATGCTGGGTGAAGTTCTGGGACTATTCATTCAACGCAGCTATAGCTTCAACTATCATAGTGATACCTGTTCTGGTGATATTCGTATTATTCGCAGTCCATTTCTACCACTCTTTGGTGGTGTATAGATGTGATACGTCTCTCTCAGACATGCAAAAACTGGAGGACATGAAACGGCAACTAGACGAAATATCTAGTCCTGTTTGACTTGGCAATAGGATATTTAATAAATTTGAATTAAGAAATGAGATATAAACGGTGTATATGTAGTTATAGAAAAGAAACCTGGAGGAGATCTCTTGTTTATGTACTTAATTTATAGGATTTCTATATAGAAATCCAAGTTCAAGAAATACGATTGGAGCTTAATGCAATCAAATTGAAGATAAATATATTTCTTTTTATTACAAACATAAGACTGATCGAGGTTTAATGATGCCTTAAGTCTAGTTTAACTGCGTAAAGAAGCAAATGTGAATGAATTATATTGATATTCAGTATTAATAGTCGCAATTCTCGAATATAAATGTAAATAACTCCGCTGCTGGTTCATAATTAAACACAATTATTTGTTGGAATTACCAAATTACTGTTCTAAAACAGTAATTTGGTAGGTCATATTAACATTATTAATACGTTAGAAATTACCGAATGAATTTATTTATGACGTTTGATGTATATTATTTACATTAAATTGTGTTATTTTTTGCTTATAAATTAATTAATCTCATGCAATATTCGCGTAAAAAAACCCTAGTATGTTTTATACAATTTTCTTCTGTATTTATTGAAGAAATCAACAACGTTCCTCTTAGTTAGTTAATAATTTAGTTATTTCTACTTCCTTGCAATAAGTATGTATGCACAATTTTCTCCTTGTGATACGAGTATTATTTATGGATATTTTTAAATAAGTAAATATATTATTTCTATTGCAATACAGTTAGGTACTGTTGCTATTATTGTTTTACATTACTTAATTATAAATAAATAGTGGCCAAATAGTCAATTGTTTGAATAAAAACTATTTAATTTAGAGCTATTATTTTAAATAAGTAATGTATTTATGTTATATCTATTTTAATGATATTTAAAAATTGTTGTAGTTTTTGCTACCTGATATGGAATTTGATGTTAAATTTTATATATTTTTTGGATAATATTTACATAAATTAAACGCGAAATGGAATATAGTATGTAGTTTTGTTTTAAAATATTTTTTGTATACTTTTTATTTCCTGAATATTTGAAGAAATAAATAAAATAATTGTTATGTAACAGTGGTTCTTGAAAACTAATAAAATTCTACAGATCCAATTTGAAGCCAGCTGCATATTTATTTGGAATTTAACCAATTTCAACCAAAAATTTTTGTACTTATAGTGATGGTCCTACAGGGTATATAAGCTTTGAGGGTTGTCATAATTTCAAGAGCCTTTTAGCCTGTGTAAATGATGTGTATGTAAAGCGTTCTGTGGATTTATTACTGTCATCCCCTCACTGCTGAAGAACATTCACTAAAACCAATGTCTAAAAATCCATTATGCAAAGGTTGTGCCTGCAACATCATTCGCAACAGTAAAATTTTGGCCAGTTGAATTTAAACGTGATCGTACCAACTTGGTTGAAGATGAACGTTCATAACGGCCAAAAACTGCTATCATTAACCGATAACATCAGAAAAGTTCACCAAATGGTGTTAAACAACCGTCGAATAAAGGTTAGAAAGATAACAGAGGCTATGGGTATCTGTAAAGAACGTGGTATCCCTATGAGTATAGACCTAGAAAATTTGTTGGGTTGGGTAAACTGCAGCTGGTATCTTCATGAGTATAAACCAAGAAAAATTGTTGGGCTGGGTAAACTGCAGCTGGTATCTTAATGAGTATAGACCTAGAAAAATTGTTGGGCTGGGTAAACCGCAGCTGGTATCTTGACGAGTATAGGCATAGAAAAATTGTTGTGCTGGATAAACTGCAGCTGGTATCTTAATGAGTATAGACCTAGAAAAATTGTTGGGCTGGGTAAACTGCAGCTGGTATCTTAATGAGGTTAGACCTAGAAAAATTGTTGGGCTGGGTAAACTGCAGCTGGTATGTTGATTAGTATAGACCTAGAAAAATTGTTGGGCTGGATAAACTGCAACTGGTATCTTAATGAGTATAGACCTCGAAAAATCGTTGGGCTGGGTAAACTACAGCTGGTATCTTCATGAGTATAGACCTAGAAAAATTGTTGGGCTGGGTAAACTGCAGCTGGTATCTTCATGAGCATAGACCTAGAAAATTTGCTAGAATGGGTAAACTGCAGCTGGTGTTCCCATGAGAATAGACCTAGAAAATTTGCTGGGGTGGATAAACTGCAGTTGGTATCTTCATGAGTATAAACCTAGAAAAAATGTTGGGCTGGGTAAACTGCAGCTGGTATCTTAATGAGTATAGACCTAGAAAAATTGTTGGGCTGGGTAAACTGCAGCTGGTATCTTAATGAGTATAGACCTAGAAAAATTATTGGGTTGGGTAAACTGCAGCTGGTATCTTAATGAGTATAGACCTACAAAAATTGTTGGGCTGGGTAAACTGCAGCTGGTATCTTGACGAGTATAGACATAGGAAAATTGTTGGGCTGGATAAACTGTAGCTGGTATCATAATGAGTATAGACCTAGAAAAATTGTTGGACAGGGTAAACTGCAGCTGATATCTTGGTGAGTATAGACCTAGAAAAATTGTTGGGCTGGATAAACTGCAGCTGGTATCTTAATGAGTATAGACCTAGAAAAATTGTTGGGCTGGGTAAACTGCATTATGAATATGATTCGAACATAAACTGAAGATCCACTGGAAATCATATGTTATGTGGGAGGAGCAGACTTTCCGGCCACTGGGTCACTTTTGCCAATTTTGCCAGTATAACACCAAAATATCGAAATGAAAGTTCGTCAGTCTATAAATAACTGTGACGCTAGGTGAAGCCCAAACCTTTTCCAATAATCGAGACTTACATTTTATGTTCCTGCAAAAAACAAACAGCATTTTACATATCAACTGTGCTATTTGTTGTATTCCACATTTTAATTTAAGGTTTAAGCATAACTAAACGCTATATATCTGAAGTACTAGCTTCCCTAAAATTTAAACCTGTTAATTGCAGTTGCGGATTGGTCGGACGCTTTGAAATTGCCGATAATAGATATTGGGTTGTCCTCTTATTTCGACTTACAAGGGAACACCGGCAACCCGGACTCCCAAAAAAAAATTTGAAATTTTGTGAATTTGTAGGGTGATCCAATGTAAGATAAGTGCGCGCATCCGTTTCTGCGGAATCCTCCGTATGTGGAATGGAGGGGGTTCTAATAAAAATACTACCGCTTGAAATTTGTGCTAATATCTCGAAAACTATTAGAGATATTTAAAAATTGTTAAGATAAGTTTTCAATTGTATAAAGACGACTAAACGATAGCATAATCGGCATTTCAAAATGTATTAATTTGAACGGAAAAACTACCCCTACCCCAACCTATTTGACGGTTTCTTAATTTCTAAGTAGCGCAATTAAGGGGTCGTTTCATACAGAATTCAACTATATACATCTTTGTTATTAAGTTCTACCTTTAAATCAAAAAAAAATAAATATTTTCTTATGTTAAATGTATACGTGCGTATGTAAATGAACGAAAATGTGATAAAACTTTTGAAATAATTTTAATTGTAATTCCGCTTTTTTTTAAAGCAATTTATCGAAACCATAGAGCTTCTTATTAGAAAAATATGTTTAAAGGCATCTACTGAATAGTTTACCCTTTAAAAGGAACCTAGGTAGAAATACTAGCAAGCGATATAAGACCGCAATTATGTGTTATTTGTTTATTATTTATTTGCTAACCAGTATTAAAATGATTGCATTAAACCACAATAACGGCGTGTTTACATGTACAGAATTGTTTTGAAATGATATATGTCTAATATCAGATAATTTCGCTACCTAGTTTACTGATATGTTCACACATATGTACACACTATTGAAATTCTTACAATTAATGTACAAGTTATCAGAACATATAACAAATCTGACGAAGAGAATGCCACGAATTAACATTGCCAATCTTGTGGATATGTTACAAATAACTTTTCAAATTCAAAATATTGCAAGAACTCCTACGACACCAGAAGAAACGGAGTTACACGATGCCTTGAAAGAAATTATTGCTAGAGCTTCTGAAGAAGATATATTGACGTTCAAGGCTGAAATGGGTTTAGAATTTGAATCGCTTTCTACTACCGTCAGAAGATGAAGTTAATGCAAATTGGGAAGACGAAGATTGTGTTCCTGACGATGAAGGTAGCATTATAGATCTTGACTATAAGATGAAAGCTGTAGAATTTTGGAGAAGTGGGAAAAAAGCAAGAAGAACACTTGAAAGTGTTAAAAGCAAATTTAGAAAGGTAAAATCAGTTCAGCAGTTATATAGATGGGAAGAAAGCGTTAATAGCGGTGGGACCAACATTGAAAAAGTAAGATATATCACAGAATATGTACTTATACAGTTCCAAGATGCACTTACACGAGGAAATATAGTGCATGATATGAATATTCGACGTTGGGCTCTAGAGGCGAAATACGAAATTGGACATACAAGCTTTAAAGCAGGACATTAGTGGATAAGGCATTTTAAAGAGGCGCATGGCATTGTATCACGCAAAATAAGGAAATTTGTTGCTCATTCTGCTGCAATTGATCCTACCGAATTACGTGACGTAAGCGACAGATTTATAAATAACGTAAAGCCTTATATGAATACCCTTGGAAAAGACAATATTTATAATGCAGACGAGAGTGGTTTTAATATGGAAATACACTCTGGTCGTACATTGTTTCCACGAGGTGAAAAACATGTTGAAGCCACCGTACAGTCCTTACACTCTATTACTCACAGTTATACTATAATGCCTACAATACTTTAGGCCTTTGCATACAGGAAACACTCTTTCGCCCAATTAATATATACATATCTGCCTCTGCATCAGGAAAATTTACATTTGCGCATTTCAAAACGTGGTATACAATTTGCTACTACTAGATTCATGGTGTGGACATTGTCCAACAGAACTACCACAAAAGACAAAAATGTAAGTATTTTGACGATTCCAAAGAAGACAACTGCGATGATTCAACCATTAGACGTGCATGGTTTTAGGTTATGGAAAAATTTTGTGAGAACTTTTTCCGACCAAGTTATTTTGATGGGCCACGATATAAATTTTCACCATAGAAATACTATTAACAAGTTAAAGTCTCTAACCCACAATCAGTTTTCGTCTCCGAGATTTTTTGGCGTTTTTAAGTATTCTTAGTACGAAAGTGGATACATTGCGGAGCGACCAAATGCCTTTGAAGATCCAGTAAATTTCTGCTTTGCCAAAGATGCACAATCCACGCCACTGTGTACTATTTGTGGAAAACCATTATACCATTTTCATGTCGGCTTTTATAGAAGGAATGACGTATTCATAAAAGCCATAAAAAACTTGGATTCATATAAAACCCAATGGTGAAAACCGCATCTTAATACTTTATGCCGTTCGGAAAATATAAGCTTGCAAAATCAGTGAAAATATAATGAGACATCCTGTATATTCACTATCCAGTAATCCGAAAATATCGGGAGTCCGAACTTATCTGTTTAAACTCGTGTTTTAATTAGTTAGCGGATTAAAGAATTTGTATTGTATATATTTTTTAAGCACTTATGTATGTACGTAAAACTTGTAGTAAAGCTATTGGTCGATCAATAATTTACAGGAATCTGTACAACGACTTTTTAGTACCATAATAATAGATAGTAAGTAGTTGGCTGTAATTATAATGTCTGCACATGTAGTGTTCATCTAACATTATTTAAAGTACAGAAAACTACATACTGACTTACTGTAGGCTAGATCACAGAGGTTGAGAGTGACTTAAATGTATAACAAGTTGCATAGTCGTTCCACAATGAGTAAGTGAACGAGCTCATTTTATGCTTGATATCTCAATACATGATCAATTACATTTTTTTTACTAAATGAATAAGTTATGTATTGTGTACTAGTAACGTAAACAATGAAAAAGTTCTCATATATTATTCATATACGAACGTGAGATTTTGACACATTCTCTTACAATTAAAAAAAGATGCATTATGTAGTTTTCCTTTTGATTAAAGTTGTTAATGTCAGTGCTATTAAAAACGTAACTTCTAACAAATCAGAAGAGGATACCGGTGGTAAAATTAAAAAATGACACCGTTATCAAATTTCCAAAAATGTTATTATAATGAGATTAAGAGAAAATATTGGTACAAGAGCAATAGCAGAAGAACTGAATGTAAACAAGACGCCTATCCTTAGAGCAAAGAGCAGTAAGTCTGGGACTACTGAAAGGAAATTAGACATTAGAAGGCGTAAAATATCGAATTACGAACAGGAGGTGGCATTGGCCGATTTTCTTCCTGCCAATCCTTTTCAAACGCCGATTAGTACTATAATAATAAGTAATTTTCCAGGATCCACGAGGACTAGGAAAAGAAGAATACTGGAGACAGAATTCTGTAATAGGTCTGCGGCTAATAAATCTTTTTATTCAAATTATCAGCACAAATTGAAGCAGATACAATTTTCCCAATAGCATATTTATAACCTGGAAAATTCATTTAAATCTTGTAGTAATGGTCGGGTGGGTGCATATACACCAGTTGGACAACGCTTACAAGAAAAGTTTGTGCGTACAATTAATCGGCACGGTCGATTTTCCGTGAACGTTTGAAGGTGGATAAGGCACAGGGACTTGGCAACAGCTCGATAAATTTTGTGTTCTATCTAGCGCCTGTGTATATGTAAAGAATATAGTATACCTATAAAACCAGACAAGACTTGACTTTTGTCCATTTTGAAAATAACTAAATTTAATACTCACTCTTGGACAAAATTAATTCATAAATTGGGTTTACACAATAATTTGAGAAAGAAACCAACGAAACCTTATTTTAAATCAATAAACACTTCTTTTGTTGAAAATGAGTGAGATATGAAAACGAAAATCAAGATGAAAAACATTTAAAAAATCGAAAGCAATAGAATTAACGGATGCAATGTTACGTGAATTCTCTACTCCTAATTATCGCATTCATACGTCTTACCATGCTAGCGATTAAATTTTCAATGAAGAAATGTTGCACCTTGCAAATCTCTCTCTTCGTCGGATACGCTCACGTCCATCAGATTTTAGTTAACCCTTGTTTCGTCAGAGAATAAAACCTGTTGCTAATCGTGAACAGACCAATGTTGATTTTTCGCAAAACGCAATCTTTGAATTTTGTGCTCTCTGGTAAATAATGGTTTTTTTTTGCCGGTCTCCTGCTCCTTAATAGGGCTTCATTTAAAAGTCTTTTGATTGTTCGACACGATACTACATTATGAACCGCTGATAACTCGTTTTTTAACACATTACTAATGATTCTTCGGTTTCTAAGAGCGGATTGTCCCAGAAAACGGCCATCCCTTTGATTGGCACATCGTTTTCGCTCTTGCCCTGGCCTTCTAATGTGATATCCTGTTTCGTTAAATCGTCTAACCGTGTTACTACGCTGGAAAGATTTTTTCCTAACACACTGGCGACATAACGCATCGGGTATCCCTCATCCAGCAGAGTTGATGCCCGTACTGCCTCCTCCAGCAATAAATTTGTTTGGTGATTCATTTCTCTACTTTGAAACACTCGTAGATGAACTTTAAAATAAGTATGTGATACAACCGATAACAAAAATTAGCTTAATAATTTGTTAATCATGTTGCTGTAAAGTACAAGTAACAAAAAATCAATTGTTTTATCCTAGTTGTGAAGTACACAAATGTTGGGTTCGATTTTTCTTGGTCCCTTGGTATTAATGTGAGTTTCTATGAATGAACCGAAGATTTTCAAAACCCTTGTGGCTATATTATCGTAGGTATATGCTGTATACTAGGGTAGGTAAGGATTCATTTGTAGGCGCGAGTCCCATACATATAGCGAATAACGTTGTCGTTTATACTAGGAACGTCCCCTCCGCTCCTCAGTGCCCCTAGACAAACGCACACACTTACAACTCAGTCGCCTAGCATACGTAGTCGAGGTAACAGATTTTAGGAAATACGTAATACATCTTATTTGATTTTTGTCCTATTGATGGACTTTAATCGTTGATTATTTCAAAATAAGTACCATTGTCGTATATCAAGCAAAGAAAACGTCCTTAATTTAAAAGGAAAATGACGAATTCCAAAACCAAGTAGAACCTCTCATTATACAATAACTAGATTGCATTTTTTTATTTTAAATATCCAATATATTAAATGCTCAAGACAATAAACGCATAACAAATATTTACATATTTTCTAAATCTAATTGATGGAATTTTATGGTAAATGAATCGTATTTGTATGTGTAAAAATTCAGTTGAATGTATTATTATAATAAATGTTCTCGACTTCTTAGTTTATAAGAATATAATTAAAAAGAAAACTATTCTACAGTATAATTTCGAGACTCAAACAAAGCAAATCAAAAATAAGCAAAGAGAAAAGATCGAGAAAGGCAAGGATGATCAATTAAAGAAATGAACCAAGAGTATAGTGCATGGCTAGAGTCGAGCGCGATTCTCTCCTGACGGCGATTGGATTCTTACTGATAGATTCGCTTCGCGCGACTTCCCACCTTATACTTTCATAGCGGGCAAACATTGCAACACTGTTCATATATTTTAGTGGTTTACTCCATGATTATTATTTTATAACATATTGAATTGCGGTACATGATCTCAAAAATGGAATGCGTGTACTACTTCATCGGAAAATGCATCATATCAAAAAAAAACTAGTAGAAAAACTAGACCATTTAGGAATAAAGGGAACAGAAAACAACCTAATAAAACATATTTGACCGAGAGGATACAAATTGCTATAGTGAACAACATTAAAAGCCAGCAGCTCTACGCAGATTGTGGAAACTTAATGAAGGCGTTGAAAAATTGGAAGAAAAAAAACAATTCTAATAATAAGCTTTATTGCCCAACAGAGAAAATTCCAATTACTGGACAAGTAATTAATTAAACAAATTACAAAACGAGTACAAAAAAGAAGTAAGAGTAACAAGTTACAAAAAATTATTAAAGTAAAGAGCACAAATTCTCACAAAACTGACTGTAAACATGTGACATCTAGGTACTGTGCTTCCTTGAAGCGACTTTATTTACTTAAGAAAACTAGAGAAATGTGCACTTTGAAGCTAAAATTCAATAGCTAGTTTATGAAATTGGTTTGGTATTAGATTCAAATTTTCGGAAAAAAATACACAGAGAAAAAAAGGTTCTTGAGTCAAACAAATATGCATTCAGTCAATCAAATTGTTATTTTAAACGGCGGCAAAAATATACTTTTTTAATTAAAAGAAATAATTTTTTTGACATCGTTATTTAATTCAAACATATAATCTCTCGAAACAAATAACCTCAAGTTTGATTTGAAAGTATATCTGTTTGGTTTAATATACGTAATATGTTTGATGCAACAATACATATCTTTCTTTTAAAGAACTTCGTCAGCTTGAAACAAATATATTTTTCATTATCCTTTATTTAACTTCACCTTTTAATGGCGAACGTTCCCAAAACGGGAACATACTGAAAAATCAAATTTTTATGGAATTAATCATATTAATCGCATAAACATTTTATGTTTTAAAATATACATAGATGTAAACTTTTCTGATTGTTAATTATAAAAATTTTATGTAAATACATAATATGATTAGTTCAATAAAAATCTCATTTCTTATTATGTTCCCGTTGTGGTAACATTCGCTATTAAAAGGTTAGATAAATATGTATTTGTTTACATGTACGCATGAGGAAATCTAATTAGATATCCTCATTTATACGTTTTTGCCGAGTAAATTACTGCAAACGCCTCTACAGAACTGAACAAATCGTATTGCTACAAATTCTGACGCAGCAGTAGTCCCAACTACTGGCTTAAACCGCCATAGGTTAATTAATTGAAAAGTAATGCCATTACCTTCCACAAAGCTATGCCGACGAGATGTATAACATCGAAACGCGCGTCCATAGATGGTGGATAGGTGATGACATTACTTTTCAATTAATTAACTTATGGCGGTTTAAGCCAGTAGTTGGGACTACTGCCGCGTCCGAATTTGTAGCAATACGATTTGTTCAGTTCTGTCGAGGCGTTTGCAGTAATTTACTCGACAGAAACGTATAAATGAGGATATCTAATTAGATTTCCTCATGCGTACATGTAAACATCTACTTCGTATATATACGATTTAAAATATTGAAATGCCATTACCTTCCACAAAGCTATGCCGACGAGATGTATAACATCGAAACGCGCGTCCATAGATGGTGGATAGGTGATGGCATTACTTTTCATGTATTTGCTTAACAAAATATTTCTGTGGTTTAAAATATGCTGTTACTTTGACAAATGTTATTCTGTTGGTATTACTTCACTGAAATGGTTAGTATGATAGGTGCTTCCTTTTTTTTTTTAGAGAAAAAAACATCCATTTATGAGCACATAAGGTAACAATGTGTTAAAAATACACAATCTTCTGAAAAACTTTATTAACATTGCGGATGAACTAACAAAAGTACATAAAGAAATAAGTATTAATGCCGAATTTTAATCTCCATTTAGTAGTGACGTGGTGCTTTTATTCTTGTAAATAAACCCCAGCTTCCTAAAATACCATTAACTTTCTCCATTACGTTAAGGTGATAGCAAGGCCGCAGTTTTTGTCAATCACGTCAACTTTTTAAGCTACAGGATACCCTCAAAAGTCATGCAAATTGTGCATATAAAGAAAAATAAAGTAAAAACTTACCAAATATACTGTTTATAAAAATAATTTTATAGTTGTTTTTATCGAACAGTAATTACATATTAAGGCAAAAATTTTCGCTTATAACTTTTTCTGGAATGTTTAATCTTTGGACATTCTCGCTTGATGCTCCAACAATAGTCAACCATCATGTGTATATCCCATCTACCTTAATACCGTGCCTCCATGACCTTCAAATCCTGGTGAAATCGCTCACCCTGCTCATCGCTGACTGCACCAAGATTTTCCGGGAAGTTAGTAAGATGGCTATGTAAAAAATGCAATTTGGTGCTCATATTGCAACCTAGCAGTTTGAAGCTCTCCAAGAGTTGCTGGACAATTTTGGCGTAATTCTGTGTATTTCCAAGATAGTCTTTACCAATGTTTTTGAATGCCAACCAAGCATTCTTTTCAATTTCTGACATTGTTACGATGAAATGTTCATCTTTAACAAGCTGCCGAATATGTGGACCATCAAAAACACCGGCCTTTATCTTTTCAACAGGCTAGGAAATGCCGAAATGAGACACATGTACAATGTTTGGATCACCAGGTTTCAGATCAGATCGTGGCAGCCAATTCGACTGCACCCAATGTTTCTCACAAGCTCTGCTGTCCCACATAAACAATAAGCAGGGACACTTGGTATATCCGCGTTTCTGGCCAAAAAGGAAGCTAACCATTTTAGGGTCAACACAAATGATCCATTGGTGTATGTGGTATTGTAACAAATCAATGACTCTCTTTATGTCTTCATATTCTTCACTCAAACGAACTGAATGGCCTATCGGGACTGAACCAAATAAATTTCCATTGTGGAGGAGAACACACTTCAAGCTTCGCTTTGAGCTATCGATAAACAGTCGCCATTCAGTTGCGTTTCAGGCTGAAATTCCCAACTCTTCGATTAAACCATGTACGTTATGGCAATACACAAATCCATCATCACTTCGAAAGTATTGTAGAAACGTACTTTCTCTTGATCGAAAATAGGATACCTTAGCTCCCTTTTCAAGCAAGTTTTTCTCGGGCAGTCTTGATGCTAAGAGCTCTGAAGCTTTTTTTGATAGTCCCAAATGTCGTACCAAATCATTCAATTCATGCTGGTCAAATCCATTACGAACAAAATCATCTTTAATTTCAAAATCTTCATCGTTGGGGTCACTTTGATCTTCACCAGACTCGTATTCCCGTATTTCCAAAGAGGGTAATTCATTGAAAACTGGTACTGGGATTTCGGCTGAATGAGGTACGGGGCGTATAGCTGATGGTAAATTATGATACTCTATTTTACATTTGTTTTTCCTGTTATATCCTGACGTTTTCACTATACAAAAGTAACAATCACTTGAATCATCTCTGGGCTCTCGCCAAATTATAGGTATACCAAATGGAAGTTTATCACGTGTTCCCTTGGTCCACATCCGTAAACCCTCAACACACTGCTTACACACTTTGTGAGGGGCCCATGATTTATCTTGATCACCAATTTTCACTTTAAAATAGGCAAAATAGACTTGCCTAACAAATGTACTGATGTTTGTCCTTTGACTGGGAATGCCACATATGTAACAAAACGAATCGGGGCTGTTTAAGCGCTTACGACGTGAACTAGCAGAGGTGGACATAAGGAAAAGTTTCAGTTCATATATAAATAAACATTAAACACTGCTAACCTTGTATATAAACAAGAACATCTCACTAGAGTATCTCAGGCGTAACTGAACAAGTCCAGACAAGTATAAACATCTCGCTGTTCTCCTATGCGTCATTCACCCGGCGCCCATCGGAGAAGGTTTGTCTCAGTCAATAGGAGAGCAATAGTGCTTCCTATGATCCATGCTCGATTTCGCAGAGAGTGATCACATTCTCATAAGGTGTAGAGATAAAACTTGACGTGGTAGAAGAAAACTAACTACAGTTTTGAAACCAGCATGCCTAATTAACTATAAAACAACTCAAAAACCAAACTCAACAGAAATTGTGTTACAAATTGTTCCGCAGTGTTATCCATGTATACGTAATTTTGTAATTGTATACGTACACATAACCACAAAATAACTTGTGTGTTGTGTGTACAGATACATAAAGGTTAAAGTGATACTTGTATTACTTTTACTTGTAAAGAATATTACAAAACTACCTCGGTAATCTCGTAGGAATCCTGAGAATCGCGAACGAGTGACAGGGATAACTACATGGTTAGGTGCCAGAAGGGTGTTAGGCATTATGACAGAAAGGGTAGGAGACAGAACAGCAAATACCTCAACGGACTTGTGCATGTCTTATCACTTGCCTTTGCTGAAATACCTGTTATATTAAAAAAGGAGGAAATATACTAAGAATTAGTTACAAAATATGAAAACGGAAAAATCAAAGTGTTGTTAAATGTGTGCTGAATTGAATCCCAATTTACGAGGGTACTCCCAAAAATAAGGTCTCCAATTTTTTTTAGAATACAAAAATCCGTTTATTTCCTATAATATATACATCATTTTCAAGTATGAACATTTATCGTTTTTTCTACATAATCGCTATTTCCGTCGATGCATTTTTGTAGGCCCTGTAACAGTTTTTGTATGCCCATGTCGTACCAGTTCGCCGCCATGTATTTGAGAAGGCGTTGAATCTCTTCTTTCACTTCATCGTCGGAGCCGAATCGCGTTTTCCGGACAAATGTTATTTCAACTTAGGGAACAGGTGGTAGTCACTGGGTGCCAATTCAGAACCGGAGAAGAGGAATGCTGAGCAAGGGCATAAGCATTCTCCACAACAACGCTCGCCCACACGTCAACCGTCATACCGTCGCTCTCCTGCAACTGTTTAAATTGAACATCACCCACCCATACTATAGTCCGGACTTGGCACCCAGTGACTACCACCTGTTCCCTAAGTTGAAAGAACATTTGGCCGGAACGCGATTCAGCTCCGATGACGAGGCGAAAGAAGAGGTTCAACGTTTTCTCAAGGACATGGCGGCGAACTGGTATGACATGGGCATACAAAAACTGTCTCAGCGTCTACAAAAATTCACCGATCGAAATGGCAATTTTGTAGAAAACTAGATAAATTTTCAAATTTTAAAATAATGTACATATTATAGAAAATAAATGGACTTTTGTATTCTAAAAAAAAATGGAGACCTTATTATTGGGACTACCCTCGAATTTAAACTGCTAGCATTGGTCTTACTGACCTTGAAAACGATATCGGCGAGATTTTTGTAATTTTCGCTAATCCCTAATTCAAACAGGAATTCTGATATTCACCAATCTGTGGCAACTATTTTGTTATTTTCTTTATACAGAAATTATAATTTTAGTTATCCAATGGTAAAAATATATAAATCCATTATCCTACTTACCTATTATTTTCTTCATTTACACCGCTTACGAACCACCATCTCCCATAACCTAAACTAGGACTACGATTGCGATCGCCTGCGTTTACGCAACGGAAATTGCCGATGACGCGCGAAGCAAACGATTCTAACATATATTTGTTTGACTCTCAAAAAATTATGTCAAACAAATTCAGTCTGTTGAATTAAATAAATAATTTCAAAGATATATATATGTATATATACTTGTTTGATTCAAGAACTTTTTTTTCTCTGTGTAATGCTAATGTAATTTTTTTTTTATGTGGCATTAATATAAATGGGGACATACGTATTACTAGTTAAAATACGTACACTCTGTATATATTTGAAAATGCATCAAAAGTTTCTTCAGCTCTTTTTATACAATTGCCAATTGTGAAAAGTGATGTTTGGTGAATCTGGGGCTTCCTATTATTGGAAGCAAATAAAATTTCATGGTGTAATTCCCACTACAGAAGCTATTATTTGGTATACATATAGACTCATTCTATTTTATCTACGAGTACATATTACACCAACAAATTCCGTTAAAAAGTATTTGCAATAATATACTAAATTATGTATACTTATAGATACATAAAAAATCACCAGCAACAAAAAAAACGTTGTCACAATTATATACACATACATACATACTTCCCGTCTAATTTGCGCGCTTGCTTAACGCAAAACGATAGTTTTTCAGATCACAAGCCGCCGTCTCGTGTCAATAATAAACGATATCAACAAGGGACTTAACCAGCGATGTGAAAGCGTTTTTTCGAGGAATTTCGTAATGAGGATGGGGCGCCAAGTACAGAGGCGTGGCGATCGCAAAAGTACCCGCACATCCCCGGCCGTTTATTGGCTGGAATAGCAAAATCCGATAAGTGGAATTCGATTTATTGCGCCTATTTTCACTCTTCGTCATTTCGGATGACCGACAACGCTTCGACCGTGCGAGATATAACCAGTACCTACCGCAAATTGTAAATCCCCCTTATATCTAGAACTTGGTAGTTACCACCTGATGGTCACTTCGGGTTAATATGATGCCTTTCCGTCTAATCTCTCTATCTCTGGCCAAGAGATATATCGCTCTTTATCTTTTCCTTAGTTTTGCGGTTATTTTGTGTGTAATTAATCTTAATGCTTGTACAGATGGTTTACGTAACTTGTCTTTTTTCTAAGTTGTTAAATTAATCTGTACAATACATATGTATTATTTATTTATTTTGACATGTTTGACATGACTACGCATTACACTGCAACATTGAATAAATAAATTATTTATCTATCTAACAATATTTTATATTCTTTCTGCTATTAATACTGGATATACAATGCGAATCATTTAAGTTGAGATAAACTCATGTATGTTGTACGAGGATGGTATGAGAAGTACCCGTGTTTGAAGACAGATGGCGTTTTGTGTCAAAATCTGCATTATCGACTGTAAGTACTATTTTCTAGTTAACATCTGTCAAAATTTCGAAGAGATTCATAGAGTAGCGTTGTTTTGAGAACTGCTGAAAGAACAATACCGGTCAGCGATTCGATTTCTTTTTTGGATGGGAAAACATGTGCAGAAATCAAAGAGAAGTTGGATGCAGTTTATAAAGACCATGCACCTTCGACGACTACCATCAGATACTGGTTTAACGAATTTAAGCGTGGCCGAATATCTATCTTTGATGAGGAGCGGTCAGGTCGTCCCATTGAGATGACTACGGACGATACGATCAATAAAATTCATGATATTGTGTCAGCAGACCACTTCGTGAAGAGCAGAGAGATTGCTAATATGGTAAATATCTCAATTGAACGTGTCCAAGATATCCTTCATGAAAAATTGAGTATGCGAAAGCTATCAGCAAGATGGGTGCCGCGTTCGCGAGATCGCTAACTTCAAAGTATCATTTGGATATGTTCAATCGCAATGCGAGTGAGTTTCTGCGGCGTTATGGTACTGTAGATGGAATACGGATACATTACTATACGCCAGTCAGTCAATAAAATGGGTTTTTGGCGAACGTGCACCAAAGGAGGCGAAGACGATTCCATCAGCCCGAGAAGTTATGGTAACGACTTTTTGGGATTCGCAAGACATAATCTTAATTGATTATTTGGAGAAGGGAAGGACAATCGCAGGACAGTACTATGCTGATTTATAGAACCGATTCGATGCGAAATTAAAGATAAAAAGGTCCCACCCAGCGAAGGAAAGATTCTCTATAATGATGATAACGCCCCGGCCCATTCATCGACAATTGCGACAGCAAAACAAGTCCAGTTAGGAATCGGTGTCCTACACACCATATTCACCAGATTTGGCCCGCTGTGACTTCATTCTTTCTCCAAACTTGAAAAAATGGCCTGGAGGAAAGCGGTTCACTTCAAATGCCAAAACAGAGGCCTATTTTGCAAAGTTCGACAAATCTTATTGTTAGGATGGCTTAAAAAACTTGGAGCATCGCTGGACTAAGCGTATGGAGCTACAAGGAGATTATGTCGCGAAATAAATTTACTAAATGCGTTGTTTTCCTGAACACAGGTATTTATCATATCATCCTCCTATGTGCATCCTAAAAGCAAGGTATTTTAGAGAAAAAAAACTATCGAATCTTAGGAAGAAATTTGATTTGAAATAGTCTCCCATGTAACCGCAGTATTACAAGATGTAAAATAAGAATCATCGATTTCTTTAGTAACTACCATTATTTCCAAAATCAACTTAGAAAGCGATTCACAAGCAATGGAAGCTGGAAAGATTGATCTCGCAAACCCGTCTAGGTGAGCAATTACACTTCTCTACGGAGGTAAAATATCTGGGAATCTTGTTTGGCAAACACTATCGTGAAATCTTCATCTGGATAAACCCATTCACAAAGCCAAAATGGTCCTTTAGACTTTCCGTAGTGTTTGTTGTAAAACTTGGAGAATGTCCCCCGAAAGAATGTATTGGTTGTATGGGACAGTGATTCGCCCTATGGTCACGTACGGCGCCATTATCTAGTGGAAGAAGGCCCAACAAGTTGCAGCGAGAGCTAAAGTCACTTTGTTGTAGAGAATAGCCAGCCTGATGACCACTGGTTCGTTGAGCTACGCACCTGGATTGGCTATTGAAATTCTCCTGGATCTTATACCCCTTCACATGGAAGGCGAAGCCAGGATAGCTGTTTACAGATACTGATATCTTGCGGTGCACCTGACACAAAACATGGCCTGCGCCCGGACAGAAGTTCTTGGCAAGATCCTTGGTGACGAAGCCTTTGGACATGTGCATCAGAACATCGTTGAGGAATTCCTTCGATGTAGGTTACCCCGATAGGGATTGTTGGAGCAGCAACTGCGATTCCTTGATTAAGGCTAACATTGGCTTCTATACCCACGCTTCCAAAATGCACATAGAAGTCGGTGGACGAGTCTGCTGTCGCACACCTCTTATTGAACGAACTTGCAGTCTGGAAAGACATGCGACAGCTTGTCAACCAGAAATATCTGCTATTCAATATGATATGGGTGTCTGGATACTCTTGAGTAGGCGTGTCAGACATAGGTCAATAAAAAATTTCTCTGATAGCCAGATTGCACTGCGATTTCTTGAGGCGAGGTCTTCATCCAGACTCGTAACCGACTGCAGAAATAGTCTTAATATCCTGGGTAAAAACAACAAGGTTATCCCCATCTGGACACCAGGACACTCTGGCAATGCAATGATGGCGACGAGGTGGCCGATGCCCTTGCTAGAAAGAGAGCTGAATATACTCTGCTGCGAGCAGTAATTTCGGTAGACATATCTTTTAACACAAAATGCATGGTCGAACAAGAAATTTTTCGAACCTGAGGTGATTCTTGTAGAGCTTGATAGAATGTCTGTGAGGGCTTTAACCGTAGTCCTCACCGGCCATGCTTGATTAAGGAAACATCTACGTAGAATGGGGTTCACTCAAGAGGAGGAGTTCCGTCTGTGCCCGCTGCCTGCAAAATCAGACTTTCTCTGTTTGGTGGGGCATTTATATTACAACGCCAACTTGGTGGTAAATGTATGCGACTCTGCTATTAATCGTAAATTCTAATAACATCAAAGACATGTCGTTCCTCTCCGCAGCAGTGTTGTCAAATTTGGCGAGGTAGAGATATTCTTGCATACACACGTCTATTCAAAAGGTTAACGACAATTGGATGGTAACAAGAATGTTAGCATCATAATGAAGTATACGAAGAAATTCAAAAATACTTCACATTTCGATATCATTTGATCACATCCTTCGTGAAATAAAGCTTAATAAGGATGTGAAAGCTCGATAGATACTCCTATTGCTGCCGGTGAGATGGATTAGAGGATTTAATACAGAAGTAGAACTCTTTCAATCGAGACGTTAACCTATGTAAGCCCAACGGTGATAACTAAAGCTGGCCACGAGCGGTACCGCGCAGTAGAGTAGAGTCGACCAGGCCTCGCGTTCCACTAGAGTTATTCTGCTAATAGAGATGTTTGCTGTCGCAAATAATTTCGCTCATCTTTTAAATAAAAATTAAATAACACGTGCTTAAATACTTATCATTTTAAGAGTCCTCCGTGAAATCACAAAGTGAATAACGTCTGTTAAATATCTGCAACATTAGATATGTTTCAACTGTTGCTTCGGCGAAACTAGTACGGCATGAGGAAAAAATGCGTTTATATGCAGAGAACGAACGTTCTACATCTAGTGACGTAATATTTACGTAAGTAAAATAATTTTTCAAATAACTTAACGATTCTGTTGACGCACCTTCACAAATGTGTCTTAATGTGCCAAAATCAGAATTTTTCTCAAAAACTCTTTCAAATTTTTCTAGAACAGAAACATTTTTTGCGTCTTCAATCGCGCATAGCTGTGCGTGAACATGTTGCACTATTTGTAGAGATTCTTCTAACGGCACCGCAGGATTTTGTAATTTTTCTATTGCATCTGCTAGCCCGAAGTAATTGTCGTGAATGATTTTTAAATCCATTTTAACCTGACTATCTTGAAATTTCGACTGGCTTTTCTGGATAGCGGCAGCTTCCTTTGTATCGAATTGTAAAACCACGTTCTTAATATTGTCAAAATACTTATGATAATAAAACGCGGCCTGTAACCATGTTCCCCAACGAGCTAGAATAGGTTCTGGTGGCTCTGGTATACGGGGACACAGTCTGTGAAATTCGCGAATACGTTTCGGTGATTTGACAAATACTGCTTTGGTATGCGCTATTAAAGCGTCTACCTCAGGATAACATTTTCTGATACTATCCGCCACAAGATTGAGAGCATGAATTTTATACGTAATGTGTAACAAATTAGCAGAATGCTTTTTAAGAGACCGGCCTACAGAAAGCATGTTTGCAGCACCATCACTCACTAACATCAAGAGTTGGTTTGTTGAAAGTTCAAACTTGTCCAATGTATTTAACACTAACTTTGAAATTACTTCGGCAGTACACTGTTGTATTCGTTTGGAGACTAATAGAATTGAAGGTGCCGATTGATGAGGTTCCAATTTGCGTGCCATTACATTAAGAACAGAATGTTTCTTCCGATCTATTGTTTCGTCGACACATAACCACAATTTTTGATCTTTCAACTCCGATTTTATTTTTTGTTCAATATGTTCGCGCGCAGATGGCACAATTCTTCGTAACGATGTTCGACTTGGTAATTTGCACTCCGAATAGTTATTCCAAAAGCAGATAAATGGTTCCTTGTCTAGTAAATTAAACGGTATATTACATGCGATAAACGTAACGCATAAATTAAATATAAAGTTTTCATTGTCTCGTGCGCAATTTCTTTTTGAGACATGCTTTTCACTATTTACGTGTCGTAGACAATGTTGTCTGGACCAACACATTAACGGGATTTTACAGATTACACATTTAATTTTAGCACCTTCATATATTAAGTCTGGAATTTCTGCAATAAATTTTCGAAGTTTGTCCGACCGCGGTCGTTTTGCTGACGAAATCATAATTTTTCTAGGACGGATAAACAATTGCGCAAATGAACGGCAGCGAAAATGTCCGTACTGCTCCGCAGACGAAGTAATACTACCGTTCCTCTCGCTCCGAACTGATTCTACGCCGATGCGCGGTACCGCTCGTGGCCAGCGTTAGCGATAACATACCAATAGATTTTTTCCCGGACAATCTTGGAGCCGTCAGTGACGAACATGGGGAAAGATTTCACCAAGGTATTTTGGACATCGAAAAGCGCTACCAAGGCAAGTGGAGTCCCTCTATGCTGGACACGGATGAGAGGCGTTCCTGACGCTAAATATAGCAGAAAATCATACATTTGTACATTTTAGAAACATTTTCAGTTGTTTTATAAATAAACACATTATACACATTGTACTACTATTTATTGCGCTGTCACTTAGAAACTCTGTCTGAATATTTCTAAAAAAAACGATTTGAATTCAGCATAAAAGATGCTGCAATTTACTAATTTGCGGGCAAGAAAAAGTTTAAATTTTGTTAACCAGTGTTATAGATCCTTAAACACGATACTAACATCTCACATGTATGAATCTTTCTCCAACTTATCGCCATCTCCAACGCCGCCCTAAGAATATTAATGAAATTGTCTCTCGAAATTGTATCTGGAGCGTGTTCTTGTTGATTCAAGTGCGCATTTGTTTCTCTCCCATATACCTTCGTAAGGAGTTCTAGCGTCTCTGGCGGATTCTCCTCTTCGCGAAGGAAACAATTTTATAGTTCTCAACTGATTTGACTTGCTAATATGGAGGGAATGTTTCTGTGATTCAGATAAGCTGATATATCCAGGAGAAGACAGGTAGGTAATTTTGTGTTCGTCGCAGTGATTGTAATTTGAAATTAAGGAATAAGTAATGGCGTTTGGTTGGTGTTTATAATTAGCTAATATGTTTAATTTAAAGTATAACCGTGAATATACAGGGCACTTGGTTCACTAACGTATAAGGACGTGAAAGGAGGGTTTGGAACTTGTTTAACCAAAAATACCATCATACAAAGTGCCACGGTTTCTGAGATGTAGCCAACATAGTGATTTAACTCAATTAGAACATTTTTTGCTATTATTGTAAATAGGCATTGTTGCTGAAACTGCATATTTTCATAGTACGACGATTAAATCTGTTGGATCAAAAACCTTTTCTTTGCCAATCATAGGTCTCTTCAATAGACCTACAGTTTATTTTCCTAGTTTCACAGACTATGAACATTTCAACCTTAAAATTTATAATGAACTGCGACACAGATTTAGCATTTACACCGATATTTATACTGATGGGTCGAAAACGAATACCGGAGTAGGCCCCATCATTGGCGATATAATCAACGCGTACAACGTACTACTGCAAAATGGTAAAGAAGAAATTTTCTTCTGGATAAAAGGACATTCAAGAATTGAAAATAATGTTACTGCCGACCAGTTGGCAAGAGCAGCTAACGAATCAGAACCTACATCTAGGATTTTACTGGCTGTTGGAGACTTTTTTCACGCTATTAGAACACGAAAAGATGACAAATGGCAATCCAACAAATTACTACTTATTGAAACCAGTTATTAAATCCTCGCGTTGCACTGTGGGACAAAATCTTGAAAACGCGCTCAAAATTCCTGATATCCAAGTATGGGATTTTTGCAAAGTAAGTGTTGATTAAGAGTTTAGATAACTGAGCTGCCAGGAATCCAAACAATAAACGATGTGCAAGCACACATAAACGTTTAGTGAATTCAATATTGTGTCGCGTTTTAATACGTATTGTCACTCGTGTTTGGCTTTTAGCACAAAATACTTTTCTATGATGCAGGAAGCGCAAGGTGTGTATTTTCACAAAAACCTATAATGCTTTACTCAAAACCAAGCCACAATCATCAAAAATGCTGTTGATTTTGTCCGTACAGAAACATTTGTGGTTGTGTTATAATGATGATTCAGTTGACTTTACTATTTACGTCCGCATACTTCCGGTCTCTTTTTTTCTGCATTAGTTACATTAACTTGTATGCTGTGAAGACCGAAAAAAATTAACTGCCATTGTTTGCCGCTCTTAGAAATATATTCGTTTCAGGTGCCCAGAGCATAGCGTTTACACCGTCACATTTGGATTTATTCAAAGTTTGGCAGCAGAACCGTGGAACGAACGCCACTATTAATTGTCAACATTGGCAGGACTTTGTTCAAGAGAGATTACAAGTGAATAATGAGTCATTAAGTGAAGAAACTTTAAAAGATATTCGTCAACGCGTTTTTGTTTGTTGCAGTAAAATAGCCCAAAAATGGACCGACAGTAAAAGAACAATGAGCACGTTTTAAAAAAAAACATTCAGAGTAGCTCAGCAAACCATTTGTCTTTCCTCTTCATCTGCTGGTCGTCCAAGCGCGCGCTTTTCCGAAAGCAGTGCACCAAGCAAAAGAAAAACGAAAGATCTCCGCGAAAACAATGAAACGGACGCAATTACATACGCTGCTGAAATGAAGTTGAGATCTTCTGGCAAAAGAGAGGCTGCAAATCTTACACATTTAGCTTGTCAAACAACACTTACAAGACCAAAAAAGATTCTGGATAGCTGGAAACATGCAACAGAACGTAGTGTCGCACCCTGTTCACCTGACGAAACAATATTTACAAATTAGACTAGGCGGTAAATCAAGACAAGCTGACATATATCCCAGCTATCATAGACTTACAAGTGCGAAACATGATTGTTACCCAAGCACTATTACAATAACTGAAAGTGAAACTACATCTCTCATAGACCATACAGTTTATAGGATATTGAAACTTCAAAATGAAGTACTGCAGACACTTTCTCAAGACAAACTTGACTTAATTCTCACATGCATATGGGGCTGTGATGGAAGTACTGGGCACAGGCAGTACAAGTACAAAAGTCCTTAGAAACCGTGAATGATGGCAATATGTTTATAACTTCTATGGTTCCTTTGGTATTACATACCAGAGAGTCTGAAAATATATTGCTATGGAAGAATCCAAGACCGTCTTCTGTGCGGTACTGTAGGCCAATAAAAATTGAATTCATAAAAGAAACGACTGTTGTTTCTTAAAAAGAGATCGAGTACATCGAGAAACAAAATTCGAATTTAAAACCTACGGAACTTTTAAGTAACACAAAAAAGATACAAGTTACGTGCACAATGCTGCTAACGATGGTGGATGGAAAAATTTGCAGTGCTGCAACAACAAATTTATCATCACAAAAATGTTATATATGTTACGCAACACCAAAAGAGATGAATAATTTAAATAAAGTATCAACAAAAGTTACAGATGAAAGTACATTTCGTTTTGGTTTATCCACATTACACGCCTGGATAGGTTTCCTTGAATGTATTCTATATATTTCTTAGCGACTGGATTTTAAGAAATGGCAGGCTAGAGGCTAATTTTTGAACAAGTTGAAGGAAAAGAAAGTCTCTGTCCAAACGGGACTTAGAGAAGAATTAGGACTCATAGTTGATCAGGTGCAGCCAGGAACATCTGGAACCTATAACGACGGAAACACCGCACGTCGTTTCTTTCAAAATTATAAAAAAATAGCTGAAATCACCGGAGTCAATGAAGAACTAATAAGGCGCTTTGGCGTGATTTTACAAGTTTTAAATACTGTAAAGAAACCGCCCAACTTTACGTAAAAGAAGTCTCTGTCCAAACGCGACTTAGAGAAGCATTAAGGACTCATAGTTGATCAGGTGCAGCCAGGAGCATCTGGAACCTATAACGACGGAAACACCGCACGTTGTTTCTTTCAAAATTATAAAAAACAGCTGAAATCACCGGAGTCATTGAAGAACTAATAAGGCGCTTTGGCGTGATTTTACAAGTTTTAAATACTGTAAAGAAACAGCCCAACTTTACGTAAAAGAATACTGTTGGTTTTACATGCCCGCCAGTATACACAAAATTCTCTTGCATGAGTCCTATCTAGTTTTTTACTGCCAATTGGGCAATTATCAGAGGAAGCCCAAGAAGCTAGAAATAAAGTCTTCAGAATACATTTCACACGAAAAATATCTAGGGTGGCTACAAATACAGATCTGATACGTTTACTTCTCGTGTCTTCAGATCCACTTATTAGTAGTCTACGTTCCCCTCGTTTAAAAATAAATAACAACCTCTTTGTTGAAGCCTCTGGTTTGCTGGATCAACCGGACATTCCGTCCACAGCGCCAGTGGATAACGTCGTCGCTTCAGATGAGGAAGACCTTCGTGATAAAAGTGATTAAATTACTAACACGAATTATTAATTGATGTTATTTTTCCAGTAATAATAACTCTTGTTTCATTTATTTTAAAAATTGGTGTCGTCAGAATTTTGATCGCGTTTTCGTCACTTCGTCTCACAGTGCTTTGGTATGACAACTTATCCATCGGTAGATAAGCCGCGTATTTAAATAAAATAGGAATTCAAGAAGACAGAATCTGTGAGGTTTGTAATGAAATCAGCGATACTAACCATTTAATTCTAGGATGTAGCAAGTACAAGCAGAACATTGATAGCTTCATTATAAGCTTACATATGTGGAGCCGGATTAGCTTTGCCATTAAACGTCAAGTATATTCTTGCCCAAGAGAAAGCTAGTATCAATTTGGAACTATACAAGTTTTTGGACGCAAATAAAAGTAAAATTTAGCTGAAGTTCCTTTTGTAAATTTAACCTATGCAGGTATTCCTTTCATCCCTAGGGGAAGCCAAAGCCAACAATAATAATAATAATAACAGAAGTAAACTTGCAGACCAAAAATTTCTTGGATTTGTTACCGTTTTCTTTGAATCTGGAAACATGCTCAACTTATAATTTCATTATTTTGTTTTTGTTCCGACACCAAACAACCTTTATTTGACACATATTTTTCGAAAATGCTTTCCATTTATACCACTAGCTCAAATTGAATGGTTCATCCTGTATATAGATTAAGGTAAACCAACGTATAAGTGTGTGTGACATGCAAACAAACTGATTCCTCGCAGGTAGCATATTTATGGCTTCCACTTCGTTGTAAGTCAATTCCATTTGACGCCTCAAACAACTCAAAATATATATGTATATGTTTACATAAGTATGCACATTTCATTTATGTATAATCTAAAAGGGGACTTTTCCGCAAGTCCGCATTCGCAAATGTAGGAAAAAAAGAAAACATGATATATGACAGTATTGTTTCTGTAAACCCCAACGTTGTTGTTATTGGCAATTAATTTTAATTCCAACATAAAAAAAATAATACAAACCATTAAATAATAATGTATGGGCAGATTTTGGACTATGTATGCTTTGATGTTAAATGATGGTTATGTTCGAACGTTAAAATAATTTATTATATCTATACTATTACATTAGTTTGGGACATCTATTACTAGTTCTTTTTTTTTGCAGTAGTTATTTAAAACAGCATTGATACCACATTTAAATATTACCAAATTAAAGCACCTGTGAAGAATCACCTGACTCTAAATCCGACAGGTAGAACAAATTCCTTCGATTTCTATTTTGCGTATAAATTTAGAATTTTGCTTGCTTTACACTTTTAAATGCCTCTACTAACAAGGACGCATTAAACAAGCATTTTGCAGTTAATTTAAGACAATTTAAGATATTTTGTCTTAATGATCTTGTCTCGTGTTCAATGTATTTCCGACCTTTTTCCATTTATTATCTTATACGAGTGTATTCTGAAAAGTTTCAAGCCTCAACATGGAGATGGCGTTACTAGTCAAAATATTCTGCTAATATAATTTCGCATGCGTTGAAAGCTATTTTTGAAAATATTGGACGCTCAGCTGTTGTTTAACAGTCGTTTGTTTCTGTAAAAACGAAAAAAAATCGAATATCGAGCGCTCATTACATTTCTGCATTTGAAAGGCAATACGCCTACTATGCGCCATCACTTGCCATTGTGAAATTTTGGGCAACTGAACTGGCTTGTACCAGCTTGGTTAACGATAAACGTTCGGGACGGCCACTAAAAAGTGTAATTACTACCGATAATGTGGAATAAAGTTCACTAAATGTTGCTAGACGACCGTCGAATTAAGGTTAGAGAGATAGCAGAGGCTGTAGGCATTTCGAAGGAAAGTGTTTGCCATATAATGACTGAAGACTTGGGCATGAAAAAGCTAACCGCGCATTGGGCGCTGCGCTTGCTCACTCAGGACCAAAGACGCATTCGGATGAACATTTTCAAAGCCCTGTTGAAGCAGTTTAACCCGTTAACCCAGATATGGCCAGAACTTTTTCTTTTGAAAAAATATCACACTATGCTTAATTTCTGTTTAATATAGCCTAAATAATCTTATTCAAGCTAAAAATATTATTCACTATTTATAATTTCTTCAAAATAGGATGTACTTTTAAAAGGACACTGGCTTAATAAGTACCTAAAGTTGAACTTTTAATCATTTTATTAAGTATGGTAATTATCAAAACAATGTTTTGGGTGCGGTGCTACACTGCACTTTTTTGCATATAAAATTACATTTATTATGACAAAATTTACATGGAGTTTGTTTATCTTAATAAAGTGTTAGGTGGTCCTTTCCATCTAATCTTGAAAACTCTTGAGGGTTTTTTGAATACCGATAAGGTCCCCATATTTTATCGCTCTTAAATGTTTCCAGTATGGCTAGTGTGATGGATCTTCTAAAAGCCAAATGATCCATTATGCCACCATTGTATTTATACAGCTGCCAAGCATTATGCTCCACCATGTCAAGGCAGTGACAAATTAGCGGAAAGTACCACTTTTTCCCCCTGGGTTAATGTAATGGTATGTACAATGGAACCACATCGACCGTCATCCTCCTTCTTACTTGCTTTCAAAAGAGTTATAAATTGTACTGCCGATGAGATTTTAAAGGTGGTGTTGAACTCATTGAACAAATTTGAAGTTTCAACTAAGCAACTTTTAATGTTTATGAGTGATGGTGCCGCAAACATGCGTTCTTCGGGCCGATCTCTTAAAGAACATAGTGATAACTTCTTACATGTAACGTGTAAAATCCATACTCTAAATCTTGCAGCACAAACGATTCCTACATGTTTTCCATTAGTAAATGCATTGATTGCTAGTACAAAGGCAGTGTTTCTAAAGTCCCCGAAACGTACCCGACTATTTCACAAACTGTGTCCTGATTTACCTGAACCACCACAGTCGATTGTTACACGTTGGGGAACATGGTTGCAGGCTGCGTTTTACTACAACAAATATTTTGATCAAGTAAAGAAGGTAGTTTTAAAATTCAATCCGACAGAAGCTGCAGCAATTAAGAAAAGCTAGGAAATATTTCAAGATAGTCAGGTTAAAAGAGATTTACAAACCATTCATAACAATTACTTCGGACTAGCGGAGGGAATAGAAAAATTACAAAATGTTTCGATGTCGCTAATGGATTCTGTTCAAATTGTGAATGATGTTCACGCACAGTTATGCGCTGTAGAAGGCGAAACAAATTGGTGTGTAATACGAAAATTTGAAAGTGTTTTAGAGAAAGACTCCGATTTTCTTGTATTAAGACAAATTTGTGAAGATGCGTGTCAAGATGCATTAAGTTGTTTCAAAAATTATTTTAGATATGCAAATATAACATCACTAAATGTCGAACGGTCGTTTTCGGCATTAAAAAACATTTATTCCGCACGTCGTACTCACTTAACTGAGACAGGTGTGGAAACATATCTAATGATTCAAATTTTTAAGATGTTACCCAGTTTGTGATTTCACGGAAGACTTTTAAAACGGTAAGTGTTTCAGCACGTTTTATAATTTATTTCTTACCTTAATTTATTTCTTACCTTCTATTTTATGTGTAAACTTTTATGCGCTCGCCACGCCTCTGGCTGTTACCGCATATTTGCCCAGGCTAGTGATAACTAGAGCCCGGTAACTGGAGAGCAATATCAGCGGCGGTGTGACTGTGTTTAGGTGGGCGGGGAGGGCTAGTCGATTATGATACGACACGATAAATCATCATTACTCAGTTCAGTTTAGCATTGGATAGCGGATAGGGCGTGTTGATTTTATTGATACAGACGTGGTTATTAATTGTTTAATTGTAGTTTTTAGTGAACATGTCGAAGGCTAAAAAACGACCCTTTCAAGACATAGTAAATAAGCTTATTTTTGACTTTTCCGATTTGTTTTACACCGGGAGTAAGATAGTTTGTAAAGTGTGCAAAATACATTTGATGTCAAATAAGAAGTGGAACTGTACAAGACACGTAAATTCCGCACAGCATAGAAAACGAAAATTGGACATGCCACCGAGAAGTGCATTTTTTTAATCTAATTCTTATGTTGATAAACTGTAATTTGCCACTAGGCTTACTCGACAAATAACCGTTTAAGGACTTTTGGGACAAATACAATCCCGAGTTGCGGTTGCCAACGGAGAAAACGGCACGTAAGCATGTTGCATTTGTACGCGGTGACGTGGAAAAGAAAATGAAACGCATATTGAAGAAACAGTTTCTTGGGTTATGTGTTGGCGAGACTGTAAAAAAATTCAATTGTAAATATTATGGTACGCATGCTAGACCCTAGTAAATCTACATTACCACTGTTACTAGCTAGTCGAAGACTACAAGAGTGTACTGCTGCAGCAATTACGAAAGTTGTACTTAATACGTTGGAAAAATTTCAAATTTCAAAAGATAAAGTGTTGATGTTTATAAGCGATGGCGCAGCAGTAATGCGTTCGGTAGGCCGTTCTCTTCTTGAACATGGTTGAAAGTGTTTACATGTTACGTGTAAAGTGCAGGTTTTACATCTTGTGGCAGAAACCATTCGACAATGCTTTGCCGAGGTAGATGCATTAATAGCAAGCACAAAAAAAGTATCTTTGAAATCTCCCAAACGCCTACGATCATTTCACACAGAGTGTCCTGGTATTCGTCAACCACCGGAGCCAATTCTTACACGTTGGGGAACATGGTTGCAGGCAGCTTTTTATTATGCTGAACATTTCAAAATAGTAAAAGCTGTTGTTGCACAATTCAATCCTGCCGAAGCTGCAGCTATTAAGGAGAGCCAGTCGAAATTTCAAGATATTTCCGTTGAAACAGATTTAAAAAATATTCGTAGCTACGATAAAGGATTAGCTGATGCAATAGACCAATTACAAAATAGAGCGTTATCATTATTGGAGTCTCTGCAAATTATGGACGGAGTGCATACACAGCTACTGACTATACGTGACGCAAAATATAATCGCGTTTTAGAAAAGTTCGAGAGTGTGCTACAGAAAGATCCCGATTTTAGCACACTAAAACAAATTTGTGATGGTGTACCGAATAATCCACTGACTAAGTACAAAGAGTATTTTAATCATGCATGTATAACATCGGTAGATGTTGAATGCTCTTTTTCAAAATATAAACTCATTTTCTCACCACGGCGAACGTCGCTCACTGAGACAACTGTGGAAACACATCTAATGGTGTCAACTTTTTGCCACTCTTATCCATATGATGTTAATACCGATAATGGTGCTTCTAATTTTACTGTTGCGTAGCCAAGGCTGCTTAAAAGGGTGAGTGTTTCACTACTTTTCACATATTATAAATTATGTATTAGTTCTGTTATTTTTTTTCTATTTTCTTACTATTGTTTTTGTATACTAGGCAGGTACGGCTATGGCACGTTTCCCTGTTACCGGGCTCTACTAATAACTATAGTACATAAAATAAAATATAATTTTTATACTGTTCGAAGAGCTCCGTAACATACAACGTGGGATTTAAATACGCTCCTTATCGAGGAAATTTTTTAATGGACCAAAGGTGCTATTTTCATATGCATATGTGATAGACCTCGATGAGACGATTATTTTGATATACAGTTGTGATGTATTTGTTCCAGCCATTGCCGAGTTATTTTAAGAAAACTGAAAATTTACTAAACTTTGAGGTGTAGTTTCACCCTATTAAAACGAGATTGGAAACGATAAGGAAAATATTTTCGAACATCCTTGGGTGTGGACTATTTGCTCAGAAAGTTTCAAATTTCTTTTGAATTTTCGGGTTCAGGATGTTCCCTTGTTAGTATATTACCGGCTCATGCTTGTTTAAAACGGTAGTAATAAGAGTTTTCATTGTCATAAAATCTAAGTTATGTGTAAATTAAAGATATAACTTTTGTTGATGTTTTTTAAAAGATTACCTTTCCATCAATTCACTGTATTGGAACTAGAATGGGTACGCGTTATTTCACAAAGTAGAGCAAGAAATGATACTAAAAATAATAATTTAACAGCTAAACTAGAAATACTCAAAATAACAAAAAGATTAAAATGAAGAATAGGAGAGTCCTTGAAATCACGTATTATTTCGCGAGGTATACCACAAATCACCGCTAACTTGCTCTATTTATCCGTAATTTTATGGGATATGATTCTTAGCCAATGTTCGGTAGTTTACATTATTTAGTATCGGATTTAGATCTTTTGCGGTTTTATCAATTTTACACTGTTTGTCTTTTATTATTATTATTATCGATACAGATGCAGCATAAAAAAGAATATCATTATTCCAGTTCTAGACGGAGTCTCGCCATTTATTTATTCCGCTCTCTGTGCGAGTGTGTGTTGAATGCCGCGAATCGGCGATGATGTAATACGATTAATAATCGAAATCGGCGGAGGTTATGCGGTTGGTGTTAATTTATTTCCTAAATACCGGTATTCTACAGTAATTTATGATAAACGGAAAGTTATGGAATCTAAACGGAAACGATATCTGTTGAATCACTGTATTATTTATTGCTTTTTTTTCTTTATTAATTATGATTAAATGCAGGGGGATTCTCCATGGAAAAGAAAGTTGTATAGACGTTAAATTCATTTTAGTGTAGATATTTATATTTTTACCATCATAGCCTAATCTAAATTTTTAATTTTGTGTGTTAGTAAAATGATCTAAAAGGTCATTTAAATCATGATAATCGATTAAATGGGATTTTTTGAAAACAACTCACCTGAAATATTTCAGAAGCTAAAACGAAAATATCTTCAAAACACAGTTACTTTTATTGTAAGGGGGGCATTTGCCTTGACCTATGAGCCACACTTGTGCTCAACGTTTTTTTTTGCCTTCTATATCATTGATTGTTGTTATTTGTGGTTTGTTTTGTGGCTATGTACTTATTAGTACAAGAAATTTGTTTTGAAATCCAATTTTGTCCGTTTTGGAAACTGTATGAAAAGCTTTCTTCATGTCCAGGAAAATCGCCACTGCTTTTTCTCGTTCGTCAAGTCTACACGCAGAGAAGTGGTCTATTGCATTAAGAAAATATCAGTCTCTATTCAAGAACATATTTTTATTTCAAGATTTGTTTAATGCTCCCTCTATCCCAAATTATGGTATACATTTCTTAAAAATTCTCTAATTATAGAAATTTTATGTATGTATGTTTATGTATTTAATCATTTTATGTTGATAAATTAATTGATTCTTAATAATTGTATAGTTGGCTGTACCAAAAAACTAAAGTTGACATTCTTACTTGGCAGTTGAGAAAAATCAAAAAGTTGAGAAAATCGAAATTACACCCGTTGCGACGAAAATATGGAAGATATACTTGAAGAAAGTAGTGGTGCGTGTATAAGAAACCGAAAAACTAGGCAATTGACTTGTAACCAGCGTAATGCTATTTTACAATTCTTACTGCAACGTAAAGCCCGAAACAAATTGAGCCACGGTGCTGTTAACGAAACTGTCACCAAATTTGACGTTACTCGATTAACTGTGTCGCGAATTTGGCACCGGGCCAAAGAACAATATGATAAAGGAACTCTTTGTGCCGATGTCTCAGCTAAAAAAAAGGGAAAGTGTGGTCGAAAACACAAAAACTACTCGGAAATTTTGAGTAAGATCCGGGATATCCCGTTTAATCGTCGCGGTACAATCCGCAGTTTATCATTTGCAGCTGACATTCCAAAATCAACCATTTTCCGCATATTTAAAGAAGGTAAACAGTTATAGTGGATATCTTCAACAGTGAAACCAATGTTAGAAGAAAACAAACTAGCTCGACTATCACTTTGCTTGTCGAAGGTAAAGGGAAATGGATTTTTTCATGACATGTATGACTACGTACATATTGACGAAAAATGGTTTTACATGACTCAAATAAAACGATCGTATTATGTTCTGTTTGATGAACAAGAGCCTGAAAGATCTTGTAAAAGTAAGCGCTTTATTACAAAGGTTATGTTCATGGTTGCAGTAGCCAGACCGAGATATGATTCTGCTAAAAAGCAATACTTTGACGGGAAGGTAGGACTTTGGTCATTTGTTTATTAAGAACCTGCCAAACAAAACAGTAAGAATCGAGAAAGAGGAACATTAATAACCAAACCCATCTAATCTATCAACGCCGTCGAATGTAAAAGAATGATCATTGAAAATATTTTGCCAGCTATTAGATCTAAGTTTCCAGCAGCACATAAAGCAAAACCCATCTACATTCGACAAGACAATGCCAACCCGCATTCTTCTGATAACGACGTCGTTCTGCTTACTGAAGGAGCAAAAGAGGGATGGAACATTCGATTCAAATCACAGCCACCAAATAGTCCAGATTTAAATGTTTTAGATCTTGGTTTTTTTAATTCGATTGAATCGCTCCAACACCAAGAATCGCCAAAAACTATAGACGAATTAATCGAATGTGTGCAAAATGCTTTCAATGCATTAAGAGAAATTAGATAATGTCTTTTTGACACTTCCAAAGCGTATGGAGTCAACTATGATGGCTTCTGGTGGCAACAATTACAAAATTGAACGTATGAACAAAGAGAAGCTTCGTCGTGAAGGACGCTTGCCTGTGTCGATAGTGTGTAGTAACGAGGCTCTTGATATAGCCCGAAATTTAGTTTAAGTTTAATTATTAAATAGAAATTTGTTTAAATAGTGTAATAATTCGTTAAAGTTAAGTTAAAGTTGAGTTTAAATAAAATTTATGGAAGAAAAATTAATTCATTTTTGGATACCATAATTTGGGACAAAATAAAAACGTAAATGTATACCATAATTTGGGACAGAGGGAGTATAACAAAATAATTTTTTGGAAATTTTATTTGTATTAAATAAATAGTTTCTTAGGGTTAGAAAATCAAGAAAATCCAATACAGAAAAATGTTTCTTCTAAGTAAATCATTTAGTTTTAGGTTAAGAAAATATTCGTAATAAAGGTGGGAACGAAAATGGTCCAGATCTCGCAAAATTCTATTGAGAAGTTAGGGGACCGGTTTCGTGTTCAAAAAACACATCATCAGGCCAGCTACAAGGATATCCAATGAAAGAAAAATTACAATAATGGAAAAAAACCTAAATTTGATAATTAAAATTAGGAGCAAGTGGATAAACTAATGAAAAAGTTTCTTTTTTATGTGTTACGGTATAATTAAATTATTTCTTTAATAATTTTTATGTAGTTTAATAATGAATGAGTTAATATTCAAGTTTATTTATCTCTTTATTATTATTATCATTTATTATATATTTAAAAAAACTATAGCTACATTAGTACACGTGGTAAATAAAAAGTAGTAATAAAAAGAAAAAATATTACATTAACCGATATCTTTTGAAAATGTTTATGAAACGTTGTACGTTAAAGGTTATATCATTGTATGGGTAAGTATGGCATTTGTACTCGGGTTTCTGTCGCTGCTATATAGGACGGCATGACCATATCTCTTGAAAGTAGGTGGCACCGGGAAATATTTCAGCGAGTATTTTTGAAGATTAGTGGCAGAAACTAACAGATGGACAATAATGTGGCCAGCAGCAAAAAGCGCTAATGTTTTTCTCTTCTCACATTATTTTTGCCCCGATCAATACCATGCGCTATTTATTAGCATTATCTTGGTTATTATTTCTAGGCACTTTTTACATGTGTACGCTTCTACATTAAGTTCATTTTTGTTTGAACATTATTCTGTAGATAACCTTTACCTTAACCTTTTTTAACGCTAGGATGCATGGGTGTTCGGATATACAAATTAACATTTCTCGGGTCTCTCAGACCCGGTTGTTTTTTTACTCTGTTAAAAATATATAAGAACATGAAATATATTTAAATCATTTATTTGTGCGTGTAAAAATCTTAAATAATTAAACAAACCCTCTAACTAAAGATTACAGCTCTTATTCATTTTTAATTTACCTTGTACATATTCAAAAGTAGCAATTTTAGTTTGTTTTCTAAACTAGAGGGACACATCATGCATCTCTTCCTTTTATTTGTAACGGCACCAGTAGCAGTTTTTTCAATGTTAATAAATTTGTTCATACAATTTATTGAATTTCTTGGTATTTTCGGATTTTTTGACCTCCTTATCATATGCGGTATTACCAATTGCTCAGCTAATTCCTTCAAAAATAGTCGTCTAGCGTGTGTTACATTCCTATGATAATCAGGTTTCAACGTGGAAAATATAATAAATGCATTTAGTGCTGCAATATCGATCATATTAGAAAAAAGCGCCGTAGGCCAACGTTTCGTTTGCCTTTTACATGCATAGTTGCTGTTTTTGATCCATTACGTCTACTCCCCTTTTGGTTTTGTTATAATAAAATATTCATTCCGGTTTCTGCTTAACATTTTCACTTACAGACATGTCATTGTGCAAGGTGCTAAGCAAAATGACTGACTTGTTTTTCTTAAGAATGTAGCCAACCATAGTCATTTTATCATAAAAGCCAAATGTAGAAGAGTAGATCGGTTTGTTCTTTGCATCCCTTATTTCATTTGGTATTTCTCTCTTATTTTTTCTTAGTGTTCCAACCACTGTTAGGTTCTTTTCTAATAAGCATTTAGCCAATGGAATGCTTGTAAAGAAGTTATCCATTGTAACATTTAGTCCAGAGAAGTGGATGCTGCGTACTAAAGTTTGTACGTCCGGTATATACCATACTTTAATTGCAAATTCTGATTCTGACTCACACATCCAGAAAATCTTGATACCGTATTTTGACGGTTTATTTGGCATATACTGAGTAAATGAACATCTCTCTCTATATGACAGTAACTGCTCGTAAATGGTAACACTTTCGTTTGGCACCAAAGATGACCTGCATTGTTGTAAAAATAAGTTCCATATACGATATCGGAGCTAATCTATCGGTCTGCAGGCGAAATCACGAATTCTTTTGTCATCAAAACGCAGGTACCGTCTAATATCTTCAAACCGATTAATTCCCATAGTAGCTTGATAAATAGGATTACATTTATCAGAAGAAAACAGTTCTCTTATCGGTACGTCCCAGTTTTTTTCCACACCAGCTTGTATCAGCAAACCTAAGAAAGCATTCAGCTCCATCACATCAATATCTACCCATCCTTTGTCTTTTACTGTAGTTACTCTTCGAGCTTCAAGGTTTGTGCACTTGACGACTTCTTCTAAGATCGTTCTTGTAACAAAACATTTGAAAGCATTTTCAAGTGTATCACAGGACATTGCTTTAGTTTTTACACCTGGTGCTAAACGCAGTACGTTACGTTTTGCAGTTTTCGTAGAGCTTGGGGGAACTTTAATCCACTGGATGCCGGATGGAGAAGTGAAACAGTTGGGATTATCACTATCGGCCTCCGCTGTAGCTACAATTTCTTCAGACTCAGAATTTGAAGAGTTTGAAATGGTTTCTAATGAATCTTGAGCAGGTTCTTCAATTTCAGAAGTTTCATTCTCTTCCGATAAAACTTCATCACATTCCTCTGCCCACCGCATTAGAGTTTCCTCGCAATTGGGATTTCCATACCTCACTGTTGCACGTTGTCCGGTTGATTTCCATTCACAAACAAACACCTCAAGTAAATTTTAGCAACTGTAGTCTTTTTTATGCGTTCGCATATTTATACGCGTGTTGAAACCTGCATACGCCGTTGAAACTTGCAAACTCCGTCGAGCGCAGAAGTAGGCCTGTTCCTACATGTTACAACATGTTCCAGCCGATTGTTAACACATTGTATTCCAAATATATTGCAATATACAGTACATTGACGCCAGAAGCAACAAATTATTTAAAACAAAGACAGTTTTGGATGTAAATATAAACGATTATCAATCAAAAATAAACCGGGCCTATGAGGGTCGAGAAATGTAAATAGTATAATTGTATAGATCAAACGCCAATTAGAAATAGCAACAGAAAGATCCAGTTGAGGCATAGACAAGGCCCAGAAGAAAAAAAAATAGAGATAAAGAAGTTATGAAGCTTAGAACACCACGCTGGGCTTCGGAGGCCCGGATTATGCATCCTAGGGTTAAATCACAAGCAATGAGAATAATTTACTGCATTATGTACGGATGTAGTACTGCTTTAAACAAGGTAAGTGCAATTAATAATGTGAATGTAAATAATATGCATTTGAAGAATTCTAAGTAAATAAATGCTTTATTTTAATAAAATGAAACTATTGATTTATGAACAATATCTAAACGTTTACTTGAATTAAGAAAACTATTTACTATCCTTAACAAAATATTGTTTTGTGTTATACCGGCCATTTACTTATACTAAGAATAGCTTTTTTCAAATTTTCTGTAAGATTTTCTTCAATCAACTTAACAAATGTCAAACAAAGAAACACAATTATTTCATTATATGTATATACTTCTCTCAAACGGGGAAAACGCTAAGAAAGTATTTCTTTTGATTTAAAACAGTTATTGTATCATGGATAATGTTTGATGTAACGAAGTAAAAGATTTCGTGTTATACGGACTGTAGGTTTGTTTCTTCGCCACTTATTTAAACTTCTCGAAGGACCAGAACTGAGAGGATTTGATTGAAATCACTGTTTTACACTTAACTATTTAATCGTTAAACTTTACAAAGACTTCAATTGTTTACAGCAAGCTATCATCGAACTCTTACTTTATGCTACTGAATGAATGGTGTTTTGTTCATCTTGGTTACAAGACTGACCTTAATTGCATTTGCAGGACTATATATAGAGAAGATTTTACAATAAAGAAAGGTTTTACAATAGTAAATAATACAAGGATACCTTGGAATTTACACCAAGATAAACAACTAAATTGCTAATCCCTAAAATTAGAAACAGGGCTTTAGGTAATGGCATAATAAAAGAATGGATTTAGATTGAACGGCCGGCCAAAAAACCTATTCATGACACATCGCGGCGACCTGTGGTATACAACGGGCAGGTACTATGACTAACAATTTTGAATCATATAGTTCTTTAGTATGAAATATTGGGCATTGATAAGACGATTGGAAATTCCAAGGGTTTTACTGCCTTCATAAAGTAATTGTGAAATTCGGTATTTAAATGAGAATCTTAAACTATCAAAACAAATTGAATTAAAACCAAAATGTATTAGTTACGGCTATAAATAACATAGGTAAAAATACAAAGAGAACCTCCTGCAGCCGCAACAACCAAAATGAAGTGATGAAATAATATACATGGATGTTTAAAATATACTAAAAATACATTAAACTAGTACAAGCGGTTTGTACATAATGCCGCCCGCGTTGAAAGGACTACCTTTCAAATGTACCAAATGCATACACCTGCTACTTAATATCATTGTTCATTGGTAAAAGACATAGCTTGTTGGCTGGTCGCTTTACTTCACCCCGCGAAGTTCTAACGGTTGCCGCTCTTGTGACGCCGTCATTCCCTGGATGGGTCTCCACTACTCGTCCCATGGACCAAAGAAGCGGAGGCGAATTGTCTTCCTTGATGATCACCAATTGACCGACGTTTAAACCTACGCTGGAATTTTTCGTCCATTTGTTCCGTTGTTGAAGACACTGCAGATAATCCTTGGACCACCGTTTCCAAAGGTGCTGCCTTAGTTGTTCTATTAGCTGGAGGCGAGTCAAGCGATTTACATTTAATGACAGCAAATTAGGTTCCAAGTTTGACCTTAGAGAGTCCCCAATTAGAAAATGTGCAGGAGTTAGGATAGTTAAATCGTTAGGGTCTTCAGACAGAGGAATGAGGGGACGGGAATTTAGCACTGCTTCTATTTGTGTGATCACAGTGCTCATTTCTTCAAATGTTAGTAGCGCATTACCAACAATACGTTTGAAGTGCTGTTTGAAAGATTTAACGGCTGCTTCCCATATGCCGCCAAAGTGAGGTGCTCGCGGAGGATTGAAATGCCAGGATATACCTTCCGCTGCTAAAGTATTCGCTATTACTTCCCCTTCTGTGTTCTGGAATAAGTTGTGTAACTCCCTTAATTCCTTATTTGCTCTGACAAAGTTTGATCCATTATCGGAGTAAATGTTTGAGACCATTCCGCGTCTGGCAAGGAATCTCTTCAATACATTAAGAAAGGCTGTTGCATCAAGACTGCTTACTAGTTCTATGTGTACGGCCTTAACTGCCATACATATAAATATCGCAACGTAAGTCTTTATGGGCCGAGCTCTTCTGCTTGCGCTGGGGCGAACCATAAATGGGCCACAGTAATCTATGCCTGTATTGATAAAGGGTCGTGCGGGTTCGACGCGTACCTTTGGTAAATCTCCCATTTTTGGTTGGTGCGAACTTGGATTCACTTTGAAGCACGTGATACAATCTCGTATAATTTGCCGGACCGTACTTCGTCCTGCTATAGGCCAAAATTTAGTGCGTAATTTACCCAGTGTGGCTTGTGTTCCTGCATGCAATTCTGAACGATGTGTATGCTCAATCAACAACTTCGTGAATGCATGCTTGCTCGGTAACATGAAGGGATGTCTTTGATTATATGAACAATTTGCATTACGCAAACGTCCACCTACACGTATGAGACCACTATTATCTACAAACGGACTAAGTGATCTAATCTTGCTATCTGTTTTAATATCTTGCTGATGGCAAAGGCTATGCAGCTCCTGTGGAAATGCAGCTGCTTGAGTGATCTTAACCAAGAACATCGTAGTAGATTCCAATTCGCGTGTAGTTAGTGGTCCGGTATACGTGCCTGTATCGCGTTTCCTTGTGCGGTGCAGTAAGTTGTTGATGAAGCGTCGACAATACGTTAGAATTCGTTGTAGTTTTGAAAAGGTTGAGTATTGCTCGAATAGATCAAATGCCATGTGGGTTATGACGTTACTAATTACCTCGATTTCTCGTTTTTCCGGAACCTCGATTTCATCCAATTTTGTAGTAGTCTTCGGCCATTTTTCACTGGTACACATTAGCCAGGTCGGTCCGTGGCGCTCTCCGTTTGCATTAACTTGCGCAACTGGTTTCATGTGTTTTAACTCTATGTATTCATCGATAAAGTCTATATATTGTTTTCTTAACTCCGGTTGTTTTAATAATTTTCGTTCAAGCGAATGAAATCTCTTGACTGCTTGGTCTCGTGAATCGCCCAGACACTGATTCGGATCTGTCTTTACCGGTAATTTAACAATAAATTTACCTTCTGAATTTCTAGTATGCGTTTCGACAAAATGATTTTCGCACGCTAATTCTTCCGCCGTATAAGCTGCCTTTTTGGGACACTCTTCAATCTCCCAAAATTTTGTAATGATTGATTCTAAGGGTTGGGTTATTGCTGAATTGCATATTGTAGAAGATGGTAAATAATCGTTACACATGATTGGGCCTGAAATTATCCACCCTAGTTTCGTTTTCTGCAGTATTACTTGTGTGTTTGCAACACTTATCCGCCCTATACATATAAGTTGCCAAAATAACTCAGCTCCTATTAGGAGGTCTATTTTCCTGGACACATGAAACTCGGGATCAGCTAACCTCAAGTTTTGTGGTATGTTTAGAGCAGCCTTGTTGAATGTGTTTGACGGAATGTCATTTGTAATAGTTTCTAATATGAAACAATTCAAATTCATCGACAATGCATTCTGTTGAGATTTAATTGACACTGCTACTGTTTGCGTGATTTGAGATCTTGATTGACCAATTCCAATTACAGGTATGTTAACTGAATTAGGTTTCAAATTCAGTTTAAGTGCTAGCGCCTTACAAATAAAATTAGACTGCGATCCTGAATCCAACAGTACTCTACATTTGTGAAACAGACCGCTGGCGTCTTTTATTTTGACAATAGCTGTTGAAAGTAAAACGCGTGACATATCTTGCAATCGTGATGTATGTGTAAGTACTGCTTTGGAATCTTCGCCTTGCGCAGGTGAAGCATGCGTTTCTACCTTGCTAGTATCTGATGCGTGAAGAAGCGTGTTATGTTTTTGATTGCATATTTTGCAGCTACTTGAAAAGCATTTACTTTGGTGATGTCCGCTTTTAAAGCAGTTGTGGCACACCTTAGCATTTCTAATTTCTTTTTGCCGTTGCTCACTTCCCATCTTTAGAAACCTCGGACAATTGTAAAGAGCATGATTACCTTTACACACGAAACATTGAGATACGCAATTTGAAAAGTGGGCTAAGGCAGTTTTTTGTTTGCTGGGCTGATTATTAGTCGATTTCATGATTGTTTCTAACGTGTTGCATTTTCGAGATAGAAAGTCTACCATTTCTTTGAAGGTTGGAATTGTATTCGCGTTGATTGTAGATTCCCACTCTTTGATGGAAGAATGATCAATTTTACTACCAATTAAATAAACAAGCCAGTCATCCCAATGCTCTACTGGCCGCTCCAATGCCTTTAATGATCTAGTGTGTTTCTGAACCCCATCAATTATTTGCCTTAAAACTCCTGAATTTTCACCTTTACATGCAGGTAACTCATGAATTGCTTGAATGTGCTTTTGAATGATTAATTTTTTATTGTCATACCTCTCTTTGAGGGTTGTCCATGCAATATCATAGTTTTTGTCTGAAATTTGCAATTCTTTTACACAATTGGCAGCTTCGCCTTCCAAACATGACTTTAGGTAATGAAATTTTTGCACTTGATTTATAGTGTCGTTTGATTCGATGAGCGATTTGAAAGTTTCATAGAATGGGAGCCATTGATCAAATGCACCAGAAAAGGATGGCAACTCAATTCGTGGTAAACGAACCTGACTTTCAATATCCCGTTTCCGGTTTCCTGATGATTCCTGGCTTCCCGATGGGTGTTGTGCAAGCAATTCTTCTGCGAATGTGATAACATTGAAATAACTATCATCGAAGTGTTGTTCTTCGATGTCATTATTTTCATCTTGTTCTAACGCTTTTATTTGAGCGTTAATATCAAAAAAGTCTGACCATAGTTCTTTTGTTTTGACTAATCGTACTTTAATTTGTGTTGGATTGGCATTATCTTCATTGACTGAGTTGAGGTAAGTATTGAATTTTGTTAGAGATGCCTTGATGGAACCTCTTTTGCCCTTAAGAATTTTTAGAGCGCTTTGGCTTTCGGTAGTCATTGTGTATAATTATAGGAAATGGAAATGCGGAACAGAAAATTGGGGACTCACCTTATGTGGATTGTTGTCGTGTTGTATTCCTTGCTGATTTCCTGATTTCTCACGCTTGCTGCTGCGATGATTGTTGCGGTGCTGGATCCGGCTCGAACGGACCAATGTTTGGTGTAACGAAGTAAAAGATTTCGTGTTATACGGACTGTAGGTTTGTTTCTTCGCCACTTATTTAAACTTCTCGAAGGACCAGAACTGAGAGGATTTGATTGAAATCACTGTTTTACACTTAACTATTTAATCGTTAAACTTTACAAAGACTTCAATTGTTTACAGCAAGCTATCATCGAACTCTTACTTTATGCTACTGAATGAATGGTGTTTTGTTCATCTTGGTTACAAGACTGACCTTAATTGCATTTGCAGGACTATATATAGAGAAGATTTTACAATAAAGAAAGGTTTTACAATAGTAAATAATACAAGGATACCTTGGAATTTACACTAAGATAAACAACTAAATTGCTAATCCCTAAAATTAGAAACAGGGCTTTAGGTAATGGCATAATAAAAGAATGGATTTAGATTGAACGGCCGGCCATAAACCTATTCATGACACATCGCGGCGACCTGTGGTATACAACGGGCAGGTACTATGACTAACAATTTTGAATCATATAGTTCTTTAGTATGAAATATTGGGCATTGATAAGACGATTGGAAATTCCAAGGGTTTTACTGCCTTCATAAAGTAATTGTGAAATTCGGTATTTAAATGAGAATCTTAAACTATCAAAACAAATTGAATTAAAACCAAAATGTATTAGTTACGGCTATAAATAACATAGGTAAAAATACAAAGAGAACCTCCTGCAGCCGCAACAACCAAAATGAAGTGATGAAATAATATACATGGATGTTTAAAATATACTAAAAATACATTAAACTAGTACAAGCGGTTTGTACAGATAATATGAAACAGTAATTGTCTTGAATTGAGGAGGACAGCCCTGATGCAAGTAAACGTTTCTCTGCGTGTACGTTTTATGTTGTTAACAAGATCATATGCAGCTGTTAACGTGCCTCAATTTTTTTTGCAAAGCATGTTGCTTTTTTTTTAATTACTTGGTGTAGGTTGAGATGCTTTTTCTTTTTTGTATATTTTTTTCTATAATCTCGTTTAATGCTGACAATAGAGCTATTGATCTGTGATTCTGTAGTTCGGGATTATAATTGTTTTCTTTAAATAATTTGGCCAAGTACCTTCTTCCTGTACGTTGTTTACTAATTTCGTGATTATTGGTGTTTGTAATTTTATCAAATCGAGGGACCTTATTTTTTACAATTTTTCCTATTTCTTCATCTATCGTGTATTCCAATATCGCTGTTTTTGTTTGGTTGTAGTCGCTATTAACTTTGAACTTTGTTTTTGTTGGTTTCTGGCCACCTCTTTCCTTGTATTGGCGAAATAGTTATTTATTTTATTATTTCTATTTTTATTATTTCATTAGCTATTTCCTCCTGCTATTTTCACTTTCTTCACTACTTTTATTCGTTTCTTGATTTACCAGTTTCTATATTCTGCTTGGATTATGTTGGTGGGCTTTATGTTTTCATTGGTAATATTATGTTTTAATCTTTTTGATTACGCTAAAGAAAACCACAATAAGGGTGCAGCCATACACATTTTCACAGACAGTCAGCCAAAATTAAAAGCCCGGTGGGTCCCAAGCTACCAACAGATTGAGGGAAATGAAAAGACTAATAAGCTGACAAAAAAAGTAGCGAATTGCTTTTCATTGGTTTGGTCCAGATCCTTATTGTATTGTGTTGTATACAAACATGACATACAGTAACCAAACATTCCAATCTATCTAGCCTTTTGATGCATAGTTAAGTGATATTCGCCTAAGCTTCTGCTACACATCTTCAGCAAGCCCAGTTGCCTAACTTTATAAGAAATTTGATCAAAGTTTCATAACCCGAAAATAAAATTAAAATTTAATTTCTTTGGAACATCCTGTATACTTTTGAAAATTTTAAATGGTTCTAAAAAAGATAGTTAGAAAGTTGGAGGGTCACTAATCGCTAAAAAAGCAACTTTTTGTCAATATTAAAGACACTTTTCTTTTGACATAGACATAGGATCCACATATGTTTTGGAGTACAAAAGACTATTCAACGCATCTAATTAAAAATTACATTTTATGATATGTTATATCTTCTATTATTGTTATAGCACTTGTTTTTTTTTTGCAATATTTGATCAATTACGTCAAGAGATTTCGGTTGTAAATCTCTTGACATAATTTGTAACACAACTGTATATCGATGGCAATAGTAGGCTGGACGCTTAATTGTATTTAATGTGTACACAGATTGGGCTTCCCCTTTCTTAAATACGGTATATCCCCGTGACATTACCGTGGGAATTAACTTTCGACATTGAGTAAATCGTGTCCTATGTAAGAAAGTATACGATGCTGTAATATGCGTGTGATCTTTCACAATTGGTATGTTTAAACAGGAATGTCAGATGCCACTCTAATATAATATTTTGTTTACGAATACAGCCCACGTGTTGTTTTTTCTCGCAAGAAAAAATAAAATTAGGTGCAGCAGTTAGAGTCTCACAGGCTTTTTAGATGTGAAACGATAATTTACTGGATTATTAAGCGTTATTTTAGAATGAGTTTTATTTTTGTTGTGTTTTAAATGCCATCAGAATCAGATTTATGGATACAAAAATAAATCAAGAACAGAAACCATCCTATTAATTATAAATATTCAGCGAAAAATTTTCTGAATATTTAGGAAATGGCATATTCTTTCAAATATGGTTCCAAGCGAAACCAAATGTTTTTTCTAGGGACGTAGCAGGCGCGGAAGTTGACTGGAGACAAATGGGCTCAGGAAACTGCAAGAACTAAATCTAACTATCAATCCAATACGTGTATATGAACTAAACCACAAAACAAAAGAAGGAATTTAAGAAAGACCAACAAAAAACTGTGGTAACTAGGGGAACAAGGTCACTAAACTACAACAGCAGTTTGACGGTAACAAAAGTTCCTCCTAATCACCTGATTTGGGTTTGCATCAGAACTTAGCGATGCCCATAAATCAGAATGTTTTGAGCCTCAAGATTATGTTGGTACTCGTGAATTGGTACTAAAAGAAACTTTCCATTTGCGTAAAATGGAAAAAAGGAAGACGTATAGCTGAACTTAAACATTGTCATAGAAGATTGGTTGATGATTAACCTTTGGGATGTTCAGCAATAGCGACTATCATAAAAAAATCACCGAATAGTACTGGATGATCGTCAAATAGAGGTTAAATTCTGCAGGGGCTGTGTGTACTTCCAAGGCGACTCTCCACTGGGTGCTCAACTTTCTTATTTTGGACCAAAAATTCATTCGAGTGGAGATATCCAAGGGTGTGTTGGAGCAATTTAAGTGAAAGAAGTCGCGTATTTCGCTTTCATTCATGGCTCTCTATGAAATTGAAGTCCACCACTACACTCAACCGCTGAAGGATAAAGCAGTGAATCTTCATCGGCCAAAAATGTAATGGCGATTGTTTTAATAAGAAAGAAAGATGGAACAATCTAAGAAAAATACTACAAATTGCTTCACAAGCTGGCTGTGGAAGTTCCAATAAAACGACAGAATGTACAAACGGTTCTGTCTGCTCCACCTTACATTGCGAGAAAATTCAGGGAATCGTTCAAAATGATTAATAAATAGAGCAACGCAACTGCACTGAAAGCCAGTGGCGGACGCATAAAAGTTTACACAAAATAAATTAAATGTGATACGTGCTCAAACACTTACCGTTTTAAGAGTCCTCCGTGAAATCACAAAGTGGATAATGTCTATTTAATATTTGTAACATTAGATATGTTTCCAAAGTTGTTCGGCAAAGTGAGTGCGGCGTAAAGAAAAAGTGTTTTTGTATGCCGAAAACGAACGTTCTACATCTAGTGACGTTATATTTGCGTAAGTAAAATAATCTTTCAAATAACTTAACGGTTCTGTTGACGCACCTTCACAAATTTATCTTAATGTGCCAAAATCAGAGTCTTTATCTAAAACACTTTCAAACCTTTCTAAAACACAAACATTTCTTGCGTCTTCTATCGCGCATAGCTGTGCGTGAACATGTTGCACTATTTGCAAAGATTCCACTAACGACACCGAAGAATTTTGTAGTTTTTCTATCGCATCCGCTAGTCCCACGTAATTGTTCTGAATAATTTCCAAATCTGTTTTAACTTGACTATCCTGAAATTTCAAGCGGCTTACCTTCACAGCCGCAGCTTCCTTTGGGTCGAATTCTAAAATCACGTTCTTTATATTCTCAAAATATTTAAGATAATAAAATGCAGCCTCTAACCATGTTCCCCAACGAGTAAGAATAGGTTGTGGTGGTTCAGGAATACCGGGGCATAGTCTATGAAATTCCCGAATACGTTTTGGGGATTTTACAAACACAGCTTTTGTATGTGCTATTAGGGCGTCTACCTCGGGATAACATTTTCTGATACTATCTGCTACGAGACTAAGAGTATGAATTTTACATGTAATATGCAACAAGTTAGCACAATGTTTTTTAAGAGATCGACCTACAGCAAGCATGTTTGCGGCACCATCACTCATAAACATCAACAGTTGATTTGTTGAAAGTTCAAACTTTTCCAATGTATTTAACACCAACATTGAAATTACTTCGGCAGTGTATTGTTGTATTCGTCTGGAAGCTAGTAAAATTGAGGGTGACGGTCGATGTGGTTCCATTGTGCGTACCATTACATTAACCACAGAATGTTTTTTACGATCTGTTGTTGCGTCCACACATAACCACAGTTTTTTATCTTGCGACTCCGATTTAATTCTTTTCTCGACATGCTCACGAGCAGACGGCACAATTCTCTGTAATATTCTCTCACTTGGTAACTTAATGTCCGAATATTCATTCCAAAACGAGACGTATGCTTTCTTCCTTAGTAAATGAAATGGTAAATTATATGCAATAAACACATAAATTAAATTTAAATTTGCCGTAATCTCGTGTGGATTTTTTTTTTGAAACATGCCCTGCACTATCTACGTGCCGTAGACAATCACTTTTCGACCAACACATTAAATCTATTTTACACACTACACATTGAATTTTAGCGCCATCACACTTTAAATCAGGCATTTCAGCAATAAATTCTCTTATTCTGTCCAACTTTGGTCGTTTCCGCGACGTAGGAAACATTTTCAAAACAAACGTAGAACTACGATATAGTATACGACAGCGTAGATGCATACACAACAGATCGGCTTTCGAGTCGCAGTTATACTGACGCTTATACCGAATTGTCCCGGCCGTGTTTATTTTATGTAAACTTTTATGCGTCAGCCACTGGCTTTCAGCGCAGTTTGCGTTGCTCTATTAATAAGTTCGATAATTCGTGGTATTCAGCAGATTTGATTCCTGTGAACATTTTTCTGCTCTCTAAGGTTTATCAAAAAAATACTTCCTTTTATTTTAGGTTCACCACCGTCGATTTATTTAGATCTACGACTGTTATCTATTTTACATTTCAAGGTTGTCACCTTCAACTGCAGTATTGCACTTTCCATATGTTAAATAAAATAAAGTATGCTAATTTAGGACAATATTTAAAGTAGCACGGTTAAGTACAGTGTTGTAATAAGATATTTCCAAGAAAAATTGAATGACGGGCTAAATTGTGAAAAATAACGAAAGAGAAATCATTTATAGATTACTTATAGACTATTATTCTACAAGTCTAACACTGCTTTATATTATTTTTTGTGTTTATAATAAAGGAGTAAAAACCTTATAAATGATACATGACTTACTTTCGATTAAAATAGATGAGAACAATCTAAAATATTTTTATTGTTACGTAGAAGAAAAGCAATTGGAGCAATTTTATTTCTCGATGTCACCTCTCAAATGACTTGCATTTTTGCTACATCGGTGGCAAAGTTCTTTGATACCTTTGAAAAAAATCCTTGTTTTGACCTACTACTCTTTTATTCTCAGCAGCATTTTTATATTTGTTATAAAAACATCGTCGCAACGGTGTGAAATTTTTGTATAAGTAGTGGACTCTTACACGGAAACAACATTTGACAGAATGTGCGACAATATTGTAGAAAGCATATTGTAGCAGTCATTAACACAACTATTGTAAACTATTCTAAAAAATTAAGGTGTCAACATTCTCAAAACCCGTATCTAGTTAACTAAGCGGATTGCAATACTAATACTGATAAATTATATTAATCAAGCAACCTACTGTCAAATATGATGTTTTATTGAATTTTCCCCATTTGTTTTAAGACAATGCAGTCGTCAAGTGGATTTTAGGATCAAAGGCTTATTATTCTTGTGTTTTGTGATATTTTGCCGTGTATTCGTTTTTGTTTGATTGATTTGATTATATCGAAAAAGAAGATGAGGCGTCATTTAACGGAGGCTGAAGCAACTCAACCAGCTCCGTTACTCGAAAACGGCAGAACTTAGCGTTTGCTGAACGCTTTAATTGTTGTACAAGGTGTGATTTGGAAACTGTGGAAACGATATCGCGCCCAAGACCAACTTCGGCTGTGGATGACCGATATTTAACAATTCAGGTTCTTTGCAACCATATAGCAACAGCACAAGCTCTACAAAGCAGCTAGAGATGTGCGTATTTCAGACTAAACTGTGAGAAATCGGTTGCGAGAAGCCACTCTACGCAGCAGAAAACCAGCTAAAAGAGTGGAGCTCACAGGGAACCATCGCACAAAGGAGACCTCTTATAGAAGTGGATGTTCAAAATGGGATTTGGAATTTGTAGATATTTTTAAATAATATCATGTAAGCATATAGATAAATATTTGACACATTCACACATTCAATATGCAATCTTTGTCAGCTGTCATCGTGGAGATATAAAGGTGACAAGTTACCTTAGTGTCTTGAGTTTTCATACAACCAGTCCTTCATACCTGAATACTCGCGGATTCTGTGTATTACTGTTTTAAGTTCCAGGAAAAATTGTGATTAAAACACGATGTACAGCAGACGCTCGATAATGTGATAATGTGAAATTGGAGAAGTACGTGATTACAAGAACTTCGACTTCTAGTGCTTCAATAGATGAGGAGGTGAAAGTGGTTTCACGCAACTTTAAAAATCAATTCGCCTCAACGTAGACTTCCTGTAATAGACATAGAAACAGTGAGCAGTCAAAACGAAGGAAAACATCGATACGATCTTTATTTTCACCGGAAGAATTTACTTACGCAGCACAAATGAAGATGAGGGCTTCAGGAAAGGCATTGTCATTAAACGTGTCTTTGAGTCTAGAGAGTTTGCGGTACAGTACAATGCAGCTGTATCTCTTCCAAAAAGAATCTAATAAATTGTCTGCAGTTGAAGGGCTTTTATTAATTGTAGAAGCTCAGTTGTCGCGTAAATAGTACGTCATAAGAAATTATGCAAAATACATATTTCCGTCTTATAGACAGGTTCAGAAGGAAAAGAGAAAATGCTACCCTAATGGAACAAGAATTACTGACACAGAGGCTGAAATTCCTTTACAGTCTTTATTAAACCACACAGCATCTCATTTGTGTACCGTACAAGAAGGTATCTTAGCGTCTAGTTGTTCTTCAGGTAATCTGGTTCTATATTCAAAATGGGAGTTTGATGGAAGTTTCAGACACACACAATATATGCAAAGATTCGCATCAGAAGACGCAGACGATAAATACATGTTTCTATCATCTTTGGCACCACTTCGTTTAGTAAACGAAGAACACAATCGCAAAACTGTTATATGGCAAAGTCCACGGCCTTCCTCCCCACAGTTTTGCAGGCCAATTAAATTAAATTACAGTACAAAGAAAAAAAAATTATTGATGATCAGATAAGTAATTTAATACCAACTAACCTAAAAATTAATGGCTAGGGAAATACACGTCGACTTTTTTCAAACTGGTTTCAAATTTATGAACAAGTTGGCTATGAAAGGGGATAGCAGGTTGCTCATCGTCGTATCCTCTCGTCGTTCATAATACTGCATGCCTCCAATTTGAAAACGGTTTTGGTTCATGCAGAACAAAGTTAGTCTTTTGTACTCCGCAATTCTGACATCATCAATTTTATGAAGTATTAAGAACTCAACTAAATATAACCGATAAGAAATTTGTGAAACTTCCCCTTCATATAGTATCGAAAGGTATTGGTGAAGTTTTTAAGGAACAAGAGATGAACGTGTGTTTCAGTTCACAAAATACACTCCAAAACCCTCTTGACAATCCAAAAGATAAACCTGAAATGACAGAAAGATCGGGAATTTACAAAATTGCATGTGGTGATTGTGATAAAGGCCTACATTGGTCAAACGAAACGAGCGATAGGTACTAGGAAGATAGAGGCGTCAAGTGTCGCACAACACATAAACGATACAGGCCATAGTATTAAATTAAAAAACCTAAAATTAATTAAAAACGTGATTTCGCCGCGCCTATGAGATTATTTACATAAATAAGAATGCAAACCTAATCAATAAAGAGAAGAGACCTCTACATTTCTCATGCCTTTTCGATTTATTACGGTAGAGGCTATTTTGGTTTATGATTGTACTATGACAAAGACGTCGATCCTCCCGTATATTTCGAATGCATCTTTAGTTATGAGACTAGAGAAAGAAAGAACACAAGTTTGACGAACAGACCGGGACCAGGGCATAACCGTTGTCTCACTCGAAGTTTATTAGGGTATGATGACCATATGTCTGGGTTCGTAATGACAAATCTTTTCCGCTTTTTTCTTCTTATTTAACTTGATTTCTAGCCTAAACGGAAAAGCAGGTACTTGTGTGTATATACACGTATATGTATATTTTTCTTTTTTTTTCTTGGAAAGAAGAGATTAAGTTTCAGACACACACAATATATGCAAAGATTCGTATCAGAAGACGCAGACGATAAATACATGTTTCTATCATCTTTGGCACCACTTCGTTTAGTAAACGAAGAAAACAATCGCAAAACTGTTATATGGCAAAGTCCTCGGCCTTCTTCCCCACAGTTTTGCAGGCCAATTAAATTAAATTACGGTACAAAGAAAAAAAAATATTGATGATCAGATAAGTAATTTAATATCAACCAATTTAAAAATTAATGGCTAGGGAAATACACGTTGTCTTTTTTCAAACTGGTTTCAAATTTACTCATGAACAAGTTGGCTACGAAAGGGATGGCAGGTTGCTTATCGCCGTACCCTCTCGTCGTTCATAATACTACATGCCCCCAATTTGAAAACGGTTTTGGTTGATGCAGAACAAAGTTAGTCTTTTGTACTGTAAGAAGGGATGAAGCGTGTTCGTTAGATTTAATATATGTTCTCTCACATCAATCGGTACTTGGCTGATGATGCTGACCCACGTGTGATGCTGAGTGTGCCGTGAATATTTTGTTTGCCAAGAGTTTGTTAATAGAACATTAGAGTGATTTATGAGTTTTTCAATTACACCTTGCACTATGAGTGCTGATCGCTTTTTTAAGGGATCTATTAACATAATGAAGCCTAATTATTTTCAAAAGTCAAGATGCACTTTACTTTGGAAGTGCTGTACTATCGCTAAGTTGGGATTTTCTGGCCTCTAGCTGAATACCATATGGGCTCAAGTAAAGCTTTGATAGGAGAATTTTATTTTCAATTGATAATATGAACATACATCTGACATTTTGATATTTGGCAAAGAATAGAATAAAGTAGAATAGAATGATGCAGAACGAAATAGAATGGGGGTAGAATGGAGTAGAATGGAGTAGAATGGGGTAGAATAGAGTAGAATGGAGTAGAATGGGGTAGAATAGAGTAGAATGGAGAAGAATACGGTACAACAAAGTAACATAGAGTAGAACAAAATATGTATTCATTTAATATTAACAATATAGATCGTCAATTTGTTTCCATTAAATAGTAATAGATGTTCAATGGTGACTCGTTGTGAGTTGTTCATATTAGGAAGAAAGGTTGACAAAAAGGTTCTTTTACTCGCAAAATTCATTTTTTTTTTTACCCGAAACCGGTCGTTATTTAGTTATATTAAAAAAGAATTTTGCGAGTAAAAGGACCTTTTTATCAACCCTTCTTCCTAAAATAATAAGTAGGGGTAATAATCGAAAAATAGACATAAGGATGCCCAAACTAAAATACATCCAAAATTAATGCATTAAGTAAATTATACGGAACAAATATAAATATCACGATATTTTCGAACCCTACTTTAAGTACGGGAAAATTAATAAATGACAAGTAACAAATTTTTCACATTTGTTGGTCAAAGATTGCCATGCTTGAGAAAATAGTTTGTCAATTCTCTTCGTACAGTAGACGATAGTGTGAACACCAGATAAAAGAAATCCCGCCTAACGTGGACAACATATTTTTGTACATACACCACACACACTACACCTTCGCTTATGGAAACGAATATTATTGATCAAAGTGCTTGCTGCTTCCCCATAGTTTTACGTGTACTTTCCCGTATTTTAACTTTATTATTTGGTATTTTAACTTTTGTTTTAACCGTCAACATGCACACACCAGAAATCACCGAGACAGAGTCAGTTTGTCGTTGCTAGTGGATGTGTGTGGTGTGAGTAATTTTGGTGGGTGTTAATATAATGTCGCTCAAAAAACCAAAACGTTTAACGCTTCAGGAGAAATCGCTTGTGATTCAAGAATTAAAAGATGGGTTAAGTGTTACATGAGGCCAAGCGTTGGCCAGAAAATACGGTGTGGCGAGATCTACAATTTGTAAGATAATACGAAAGAAGGAAATGATTTCTATGGCTGTGAGAGATACATATGTCGGACCTGGTAAAAGACAAACATTAAAGCGTTCTAAGTTTCCACGTATGGAAAAAGGTTGTAAATGTCGTTTCTTGACCAACAAAATACAAATCTTATTGTCAACGGCCAAATGATTTAGCAGAAAGCAAAATTAACTCATTCATAAATGAGCGGTTCGGAATTCGCCTTTTACAAATTTCTGGGGAAAAACTATTCTCGCAAGCAGGACTCATGGGTCCTTTCAAAAAAATAGTTAAAAAACAAAATTCAAGATTTTGGTATCACAATGCTGATGAGTCGGGACTCTATTGGAAATTCTTACCAGGCAAAACATATATTTCGGCGGCAGAAAAAACAGCCTCTGGTAGAAAAACTGGAAAGCAGCAAATAACATTCTTTGCATGCGTGAATGCTTCTGGGACTCATAAAGCAAAACAACTGGTTATTGGTAAAGCTGCGAAGCCAAGGGCATTTAAAAATTTCAATTGTCCTATTAACTATGAAAATTCGAAACCAGCTTGGATGACTGCTACCATTTTCAAACAACAGTTTCATTATTCATTCGTACCTCAGGTAAGTTTTGATTCTTATTTCTTGAAATTTAAATAAAATATATTGTATGTATTGACGGTTAACCGATTTCTAAAGGATAAAGGTCTCCCGATAAAAGCTTTATTTTTATTGGATAATACGCCATCTAGGCAAATTTGTATCTTCCTTCTAATGTGACACCGCAAACGACACGAATGTTACCGGTACTTTAAAAAAGTTGCCTATAAAGAACGCCGTAATTAATTTAATGGTCGCTTGGAATCACGCTAATCCAGAAATTATAGAAAATGCTGGAGGAATATTTTAGCTGGAATTCCTTCAAATCTTGATGATGACGAAGATATTCTCCCTATTCAAAAACGCCAGTGGGAGACCAACAACGAAAACCCAGTGCCGGAATCACTTGAGCTTCTGAGTACGTTGGCTTCCCAAGCCAATTCCCCCCATATATAAAGGTGTCTCAGAATGTTTTTCGTTTTTGATTCATAAAAATAAAACACCAGAATTAGTTAAAATTCGTTTTAATTACTGTTAAAGTAAAAAGCAGTTTTTTAATATTTATTTATGAAAAACAACCATTTGTAAATGTGCACCATCCACTTCTTCACACTCATTAAGCCTGGAACTAAAATTTTCAATCACTCGCTGGAACATCGCTCTTAGAATAGCGTTGATTTCGTCTGTGATTCTTTGCTTTAGAACATTCAAGTTAGGTGGTAATGATTTGAAAATGTTACTTTTTAAGTAGCCCCAGAGGAAAAAATCAGCAGGCATTAAATCTGGACTCCTCGGTGGCCAGTCTTCGGCGACTAATTACTCTTTCAGGGAATAAATCGTGAAGAGCAGCTAACGAGTTATTTGTGACGTGGGAAATGGCTCCATCTTGCTGGAAAAATGTGTTGCGGTTGTAACCAATCTGGTTCTGCATTTCTGGAGCCAAAAAAATTCGGATCATATAGCAATATCGATCAGAATTAACGGTCTGAGCGCGGCAACGGTTATCCTCAAAAAAGTATAGGCCGATAATTCCTTGACTTGATATGGCAGCCTAAACGACAACCTTAAGCGTGTGTAATGGTTTCTGATGCAGTTCCAGCGGATTATAGGAAGCGCAATATCTACAATTTTGTTTATTCACGTGGCCCTTGATGTGGAAATTGGACTCATCAGAGAACCATATGTTATTGAAGCTCCTAAAACGATTTTTCATTGTCCTGCAGAATTAGACTCGTTTAGCAGGATCATTGGGCTTCAATGCGATGAGCCGGGGATTTGTTCAAATTTAGAGAAGCTGCTCGCAATCGTAATGAGTATCATGGATCATCCATAACAGACTGGCGAACGCGGTCGACATTTATGTTCGTTCTTAATGTCATTTTGCGCCCAGTTGATTTATCCAGTCTCTTCAAACTTGCGTATTCAATGCTTGATTAAATTCGCACTTGACACATTTCTCATGGCCGTTGAATCAAGATGTGTCCTGCAAAGACGTCGAATAACAGTGTATGAAGCGTTGTTTTTATAAAATGCTCGCACGAAAAATGTGCATTGCGCTCCCGTAAAACGATCCATCGCTACTAAACAAAACAAGCCCGCCAAGCGTTTTACACCACTCTCCTCCTCCCACTATCGGTGTTTGGCGCGAAACGGTCAAAACAAAAACGAAAAACATTCTGAAACACCTTTACATAAGTACAAATGTATTTAAATTGGTCCCAATTTGAGTATGTTTATCTACAGGTTGCATTTGAAAAATCTGATGTATTAGAATGGAATCAGCGTGATAATCAATTTGACGAAGTTATTGAAGAATCGCAAACTGATGAGGTGGTGGAAGAAAGGATCCCTGAAGCAGTGAATGAAATGTCATTAATGCTTTAAACGGAGTGGGTTAGTGGGCAGAAGAGAGTGATTTTGACATTGCCGACCTGATAATTATAAAGAGGCTAAGAGAAAGCTATCATGCCGAACATAAAAAATCCTGAAAATCACACAAGAACCTCTGAATTTTTTGGGAAAACATGATATCTTTAATTTTTCTTTGTTGCAATATTTTAATGAGTGCTAATGTTAAATTTATTTTTTAATTAGAAATGTCTATAACGTTATTATGTATAACCTTCGTTAACGTTGCCATGGTCTTTTTTGTGTTCACGGTACCGAGAATCTACTGTACAAGGTGTGGCAATTAAATAACCGGACTGGTGTTACTATCGGCAAACAGCGAGCACGCCACGGCAAGTTTGAACATGTCTGTGCTTGTAGATGCTTCCCCCCACCCTGAGCTCGATGGGCATGGTTGTACGTCGCTCAGTCTCGCTGTAGCAATCGTCCGTTCAAGTCCTTACGCTAGCGTCGCGTCGGAAGAATGCAGCGTTCAGATCGAGCAACGAGTTAACCTCAAGTTTCTTGTGAAACTGGGAAAAACTGCTACAGAAGCGCATGCCATGTTAAAGGAAGTGTACGGATGTGAATGTTTATCGTGCACATAAGTTTTTGAGTGGTGTAAAAGGTTTAAGGTGAAACGACCGAAGACGATCCGCGATCTGGACGACCCTCAAAATCAAAAACGGACGACAACATTCAGAAAATTGGTAAATTGATCCGCGAAAATCGTCGTTTGAGTGTCGGAACTCTTGCTGAAATCTCAAGGAATTAACAAAGAAACCGTCCGTTAGATTTTGCATGAATCATTCAACATGCAGAAAGTATACGCAAAAATGGTGCCAAAACTTCTCACTCCAAAGCAAAAGGAATCGAGAATGAACATTTGTGCTGACCTTTTAAACAACATTGATGATGATCCAGAATTGTTAAACAGAGTGATTATTTGTGATGATTCGTGGTTTTTTACCTACGATCCTGAAACAAAACGCCAATCGATGCATTGGAAGAGCCCAAACTCACCACAGCAAAAATGCGAGTCTAAATTCAAAGCCATGGTGATCGTTTTTTTTTTGATACGCGTGGAATTGTGTACGTCCACTGGGTCCCCGAAGGTTAAACAGTCAATTAACATTATTAAGTCGAGGCTCTAAGTACCCTTCGTGAACGAGGGAGAAGATGAAGACCCGATTTGTGGAAGAGCAAATCCTGGATGCTCCACCAAGACAATACGCCAGCCCATTCCGCCTTCTTTGTGAAGACGTTCTTTGCGAAATCTGACATCACCGTGTTGGACTACCCACCGTACTCCCCGGACCTGGCCCCCTGTGACTTTTTTTTATTTCCTAAGGTAAAATCGGAGCTTAAGGGGACAAAATTTGACAGTGTGGAAGCGGTGAAAGCGAAAGCAGCGGAGGTTTTGAACAAGCTGACAGAAACGGACTTCCAGCACTGCTTTCGACAATGGACAATTTGTATGGAGCGTTGTAGGGATCGGCAAGGAGAGTACATTGAAGGGGATAAATTTTGTAATGAAATTGGTGATCAATAAAATGTTTTGTAGCACCAGTCCGATTATTTAATTGCCACACCTCGTATATCGTTTATTGGTGTTCCAAAATCAAGCAAATAACACGACTTCTATAGATGAATATAAGAAAACATCCTACTAAAACAGCTACAAAGACAAAGTAGCCTTATTGCTTGTAACTGTAATGCTTAAGGTGATACAAACATCTTACATAAACAAAAAAAGTTAGCTTTCATGAAGATGCTAGTAGGTTACGAAATTAAGTAGTACTATATTTAACCGCCAAAAAAACTAAACTAACAATTATATAAACTCGTTCTGAAGCGGCGGTAATAACATCGCAACCATATAACACGCTACGAATCACCAGATAACGGTTCGACCGAAGATAAAGGTTATAGCCGGCATGAACGAATAGAACAAAACGAGATAGCAAATCTCACGGCGTACAGTGGTACTCGAAAACCTATTGACACATTGGGGGTTTACGTTTAGAGTAAAGGCCCGTCGGTTCGCTCTCACCAAAATAAAATATAATCGGTTTTTGGCGAAGATAGTGATTCAGTTCGACACGGATCCGACACGCTCTAATCGCAAGTAGAAAGAAATACAAGAAAAATGGTGATAATCGAGTATCTACCAAACGAAGCGAAACTAAAACAACAACAACAACAACGTAAGTACTACTCAGATTACTATACATATACTCATCCATTCAAATAAATTTTCGGTCGTGTTTTGTTTGTCGCGACAGCGAGCGTTGTTTGATTTATCGTTTTGACAATGAAAGACGTAAGAAGGCCGTGACATATAAAAACGTAGACACCGGGTCAAAGTTATCATTTCGTACGACGATACAGCACAAAAAGATCCGACATTCTAGATTGTTGTCCCTCATTTTGTCTTTTATTCATGAAAATATCTATATATAAATTGGCAGATGTGCGTAGAATATCCAAGATAAAAAAATTGCCTGTTACTGGAGTGGACTTTTATCAATTGAGACAATTATTCTCATTTTATCTTCGAGTCAGCATGATACTGTATATCTGGAAAGTAAATAGAACGCTTTAAAACAAATGCTGGAAGTTTAACGTAATATATTTTGTTTACTTTTGTCGTAGTAAGTTGTAAGTCGTGGAAATTTTGCCTTATTCTGCATTTTGTAGTAACAAGGCTTTTGAGATTTGTACGGCCATTAAAAAAGTTTTTATTACTATTAGTCTAGACTAGTCTAGCATAGTGGTCGGTAAACTTTTGAAGCTAAAGAGACAATATCACCTTTAGGGGCATCTGGAAACATTTAAAAGGGCAATAGTTGTATTTTAGGATACTCTGCGCGGGGCAAAACTATGGAATAAATTTATAAAATTTGAAGCAATTTATTTTTCCAAGATGTGCTCAGATAATCCATAATTTTCCCCTACTTCTGGTTTTCAAATATGACAACTCCCAATTTTTTGTAATATTTTCCTAGCGTGTTTTCCTTCGCTTAAGATACTTATAATTAACCTGGGCAAATATGTGGTAACAGCCAGAGGCGTAGCGAGCGCACAAAAGTTTACACATAAAATATAAGGTAAGAAATAAACTATAAAACGTGCTGAAACACTTACCGTTTTAAAAGTCTTCCGTGAAATCACAAACTGGGTAACATCTGTTAAATATTTGAATCGTTGGATATGTTTCCACAGCTGTTTCAGTCAAGTGAGTACGACGTGCGGAATAAATGTTTTTTAATGCCGAAAACGACCGTTCGACATCTAGCGATGTTATATTTGCATATTTAAAATAATCTTTGAAACGACTTAATGCATCTTCACACGAACCTTCACAAATTTGTCTTTATATAAGAAAATCGGAGTCTTTCTCTAAAACACTTTCAAATTTTCGTATTACACAATTTGAACAGAATCCACTAGCGACATCGAAACATTTTGTAATTTTTCTATTCCCTCCGCTGGTCCGAAGTAATTGTTGTGAATAGTTTGTAAATCTCTTTTAACCTGACTATCTTGAAATATTTCCTGGCTTTTCTTGATTGCTGCAGCTTCTGTCAGATTGAATTTTAAAACTACCTTCTTTACTTGATCAAAATATTTGTTGTAGTAAAACGCAGTCTGCAACCATGTTCCCCAAAGTTTCGGGGACTTTAGAAACACTGCCTTTGTACTAGCAATCAATGCATTTACTAGTGGAAAACATGTAGGAATCGTTTGTGCCGCAAGATTTAGAGTATGGATTTTTTCACGTTACATGTAAGAAGTTACCACTGTGTTCTTTAAGAGATCGGCCCAAATAACGCATGTTTGCGGCACTATCACTCATAAACATTAAAAGTTGCTTAGTTGAAACTTCAAGTTTGTTCAATGAGTTTAACACCACCTTTAAAATCTCATCGGCAGTGCAATTTATAACTCTTTTGGAAGCAAGTAAGAAGGAGGATGACGGTCGATGTAGTTCCGTTGTACGTACCATTACATTAACCACAGAATGTTTTTGACGATTTGTTGTTTCGTCCACACACAACCGCAATTTTTTATCTTCCAATTCCGTTTTCATTGTATATATTTATTTCAGAAGGAGACAAATGCTTCTTTGTCTAGTAAACGAAACGATAGATTACATAAAATAAGAGTAACACATAAATCAAATGTAAATTTTTCTTGGTCTCGTATGGCACTTTTTGCAGAAGAATGCTGTTTGCTTTCGATGTGACGTTGACAATGGCTTCTGGACCAACACATTAAAGGGATTTTACAAACTAGACATTGAATTTTAGCGCCATCAAAAATTAAGTCCGGCATGTCCACTATAATGTTTTTAACTGTGTCTGCCATTGGTTGTTTTCGCGACGTACCTAACTGCGACATTTTTAAAGCAAACATAAGCGTATAATTACGAAATAAGTTACGACAGCCTACATATACATAGAACTACTCGCATACAGCATCGATTTAGTACTGACGCTGTGAACGCGTGAAATAAATAATCGCCGACTCCGCATCACATATCTACTACACTGACTGTTACCGCTGTTTGCCCAGACTACTTATAATGAAATAATTGTATTTCTTTGTTTAATACATCTGTTAATTTGATTCAAGAAAATCTTGCAGAAAATTGAAGAAAGCGATTCTACATTAGTACAAGCAAATGGCCGTTATAACACAAAACAATATTTTCTTAAGGATAGTAAATCAATAGTTTCATTATCTTAAAATACAGCGTTTATTTACTTAGAATTCTTGAAATGCATATTATTTATATCAACATTATTGATTGCACTTACCTTGTTTGAAACTGTACAGCATATCTGTACATGATGCAGTAAATTATTCTCATTGCTTGTGATTTTAAAAAGGCTAAGGTAGGGGTTATCTACAGAATAATATTCAAACAAAAGTGAACTTAATGTAGAAAGTGCACATGGTAAAAGTGCCTAGAAACAATAAGTAAGATAGTATGCTAATAATAAATAGCTTATGGCATTGATGGAATTACCGGCAAAAACTATGTGAGAAGAGAAAAGCAGTAATGCTCTTTGCTCCTGTCGACATTGTCCTCTATCTCTCAGTTTATGCCACTGATTTTCAAAAACACTCAGTGAAATATTTCCTGGCGCCACTTACTTCCAAGTGATATAGTCATGCCGTCCTAGATAGTAGCGATACAAACCCGAGTACAGATGCCATGCTTACCCATACAGTGATATCACCTTTAACGTACAACGTTTCATAAACATTTTCAAAAAATACCAGTTAATGTAATATTTTTTTCTTTCTATTGTTATTTACCATGTGTACTAATTTAACTATAGTTTTTTAAAATACATAATGAATAATAATAATTATAAAAAAGATGGATTATTCAATAAAAAAAGGGATAAATACACATAAATATTAACTAATTATTAAACTATATAAAAATAATCCCTACTTAATTATATTATTAAAGGAATAATTTGATTATACAAAAATTACAACGACAATAGCAACAAATACAGTGAAAAATGTTGTAAGGTCCTGTTTCGACCTTATGATAAGTGTTAAATATGATCGGTAGTTCGCTATATAACCAAGCAATCCATGTGTAATGTAATATACTTACGTAGTGTGAACGACCTTGACACATATAAACAAGCACCTTAGCTTTAAAATACTTACAAGTTGTTCCTAGAATACGAAATAAATTCGTTATTTCTCGAAGCAAATATATTTTGGTAAAAATGATGACGTGACGACATCTTTTCTGCTTCCATTATGTCCCCATCGACATTTTTTTTTATCGGAACACTGTATATTTATCCTTTCTGGGATATCGTCTAAAATGTATAATTGCCAAGACTTGCCAATACTTTAAAATACGCTGCTGCCGTTTTTAACGCATCAAAAAAAAACAAAAATACCAAAATAGTCGTAAATATCCCCTAATAATTTTCGTAGAGCGTCACCTTCATTCAGGGTGCCAGCCTGCTCGTCGGCGAGGGAGTGGTTCGAAACTACTCACAAAAAAAATTCTCAAGGCGCCACCTGTTTAGAATAACCCTGTCCAGTGAATGGATAAACATGAACCCACAAAGTTGTCAAAAAGAAAACCTATTAAGGGAAGAAATAAATGCTGCGGGACCATTAAATATATATAAAAAAAACGCAAATTATCGTATAAAAGAACGTTCATTTAATACTCCGTGGCAAAAAAAAGAACAAAAAAATATATATATTGACAACAAAATCATACTCGTAAGGTATTACCGATAACCCTGGCCAAAGTTTCGTCTTATAGAAGATTATAACAAATGCAAAGGTTAACTATTAAATATCATTACTGTTCAATCGCAATAAATCCAACTATAAATGGGCCAACAACGTGATACTGATATTATACCATACTGGTATTATAAAGAGAAAAGTTAATTTAATGAGCTCCAGTTAATGAAATTACCCTAAAATATGTTTACATCAGCAAAAGAAATTTCTTAAAATGTCAAAATATGGATGTAATTTTTTCAAAATTTAAACCTCGTGAATTAAATAATGTTTTCAAAATTTAAACAAAAATAAAAAAAAATAAAGGGCTGAATTAAATAATCTCGACTTATATCTTAATGACTTGTTTTGTTAAGATTTGAAGTATACAACAAAAACGTCTAACATTTATGGTTTGCAAAAGAAATTAACAACAAGGACTTAGCTGGTTCCGGAAGGGTGCTGACTTTACAGGGATAGCGATGCCTGCTCCAAGATTCTTAATTCCAAAAACGTACAGCCAAAAATGTAAGGTCGCACGTAAATCCAAAATAGGCGGTTCCAATATTCCAAAAATATTAGGCCAAAATCAGGTATCTCCATAAACAAAATTTCCAAAACGAGGTACTAAAACAGTGTACCAAGAATATGTAAAATCCAGAACAAGACCCCTTGAAAGAAATAAACGAAACCCCAAAATTACAATGTGAAATATAAACAAATTAAAAGCTTGCCGTTAAAACGTGGTAAATGATTAATAAAATGGTGATGAATTAAGATCTTGACGCCACACGTGGCAAATTCAAGATGGTAGCTAGGGACGCTGAAATCAATTCCTGTATAATAGTAATCCGGAACCGTTCTCTCCAAAATATCCAACCAAAATTCAAAATCAACCAACGGCAACGGTTATAAGCAGGTTTCCACAAATATCCACACAATATGATAAAATTCCCAAACTTTAAAATTGGAACTACTATTTCACGAGCGTCACTCTAGACAGTCAAGCCACAAGTGATCAAAATGCACCAAGAGAAGATGAAAATTTAATGCAAGATCAAATTCATCTCAGCCGGAAAATACGTCACAGGCGGTATAGGGTGTCCCAGAATTAGGAAGTTGGAAGACGCGAACTGAATGATTAAAATGGCATATTACATAAGTAAGATTGAATGAATATAAAACATCAATTTAAGAAAAAATCAACCATTATAAGAAGCTGGTAGTAGTTAAAGGATCGAGAACAGCAGAAAGATACCTGCCCGCAATTTGGAGCGGACCTCCCACGCGAACAGCTGATCGATACATAACCCTAGATGTAAACAGAAACACTTCCAATTAAAAAAGAGAAACATCTGAGAGAAGAAGCACAAAGGGTGGCTAAGACAAGGAAAAAGGAAAGTATAAACCCTCAAGAAAAGTAAGAAACTAATTTTAACTCAATTCTGCCGATAAGAGAATTAACATTAAGGCGAAAAGCAAATCCAATGACGTATGCGATATCCAAAGTAGCAGAAAGAATAACAAAAGGGTAAATAACTAAACGGAAATGCCATAAACAAGTAAAATCTGTTGTTTAATGGAGCATACATGAGTACCGTAATAAACTAAAATGTCAAAACCTAATTGTGGGCTGCGAAAGAAGGTTAAGCCGATCCCTTTTAAAGGAAAACATAAACAAAAGATTTAACAAATTAAGGTAAGCGAAGCTAGACAGTGTAGCTGAATTTAAGAGTTTGTCATGTCGGTTAAGAGAAAATATAGAGCAAAATTTTCTAAAATGACACGTTAAATTATACATCAGAAATAAAAGTCTGCGCACCAAAAGAAAAATACAACGTAACAACGTACTTTGGAGTATTAACATTTACCATATATTTTGCATAAATTATGGTATTGTCAAGTACAGCGAGGATTGAAGTTGGAACATTTGCTTTAAGCTGTTGTTATTACTATTCGTTTAATTGCACTTTGTGTAGAATTTGCTCAAATACATTATTCAAAATTACTAAATATTGTTAAAGCGGTTTATTGGCATAATAAAGGTAACAATGAAAATACATACATATACGTACAGAAATACGCAAAATTACACACAAAAAATATATAGCCAAAGTGTTCAAGAACAGCCTCTTGCAAAGTAAGCTGCTGCTTAACATTAATTGAACTCTTCTACTGAGCAAAAAACAGAAAAATACATATTAAAGACCAAATTATGCGGGTCAACGCACGATCATCAAAAACAATGAAGCCAGTGCTAAGGGATACAACATATGTACGTAACGTGCCAGGGATGGCGCTAAATAAACGAACAACAATGTGAGATTTTTTGAACTTTTCTCAGGTTACATATTGGAGGTGTTGGCAACCCTTTAGATCTAATGAAGATTGCATGCACATCTGCTAAGACCAATTTCCAATACAGATAATCTTGTAATAAACAAATGTGGAAAGACAATCTGCTTTGCATGAAATAGTCATCCAGTTAGTCCATTTAAGGGCGATCAAATCGACGAATACCATACGAGGTAGGCGCGATAAATTCACGGCCTGATGTAGAAAAAATAAACTTGGTAAAATGTAACCACTTTTATTTTTCAATTTAATCTCCCCTAACTTCAATATATTTATTACAACAATCAATTAATAATTCTATACTCTTGTAAAAATAATTTAAAGTTTTTCCCTCAAAATGTTATATTACAGCTGCTAGCAACTCACTATCGTCCTTAAAACGATTCCTTTTTGGATAGAGGATCATAATACTGACAGAACCTGTGACAATGGACTCCAACAACATTCAGTTTCACAAAAAAAAGTGCAGTAGATACATATGTAGATAAATGATTAACCTGCTATGTTCATTTTAAAGAAAACGAATGTATTTATATAAGATTCACATATACATATGTGCACCTGTGCAAGGAGATTTAAACGTTGGAAACACGGAAGTTAACTTTAGGCGATACATAGTGTTGTATATAGGGAATTCATGTGGTTGTGAAGTAATCAAATAATCGACTTTCGAAGAAATTCTAATAGATCTAGTAACCAGAAGATTCAAATTATCTTATTTTTTTCAGACATTTTAGATTTTGTTTTGATGCAATTATCGACGTTGTTTCTTACGTAACAACGTCGATAATTGCTTCTATAACATCAGTAAAATCCACACGCAGGTCTCTTGTGAAACCACAAGTTCGCGGGGTTCAATTTGCTATTGAATTAATGTGTAAATAAAAATTAAACTATTGAAGCCAAATCTCAGGTCTATAAAATCTGAATAATCTTTTGTGATATTGTAAAGTAGTTATACAATGTAGATGTTTACATGTACGCATGAGGAAATCTAATTAGATATCCTCATTTGTACGTTTTTGTCGAGTAAATTACTGCAAACGCCTCTACAGAACTGAACAAATCGTATTGCTACAAATTCTGACGCGGCAGTAGTCCCAACTACTGGCTTAAACTGCCATAAGTTAATTAATTGAGAAGTAATGCCATCACCTATCCACCATCTATGGACGCGCGTTTCGATGTTATACATCTCGTCGGCATAGCTTTTTTGGAAGGTAATGGCATTTCAATATTTTAAATCGTACATATACGAAGTAGATGTTTACATGTACGCATGAGGAAATCTAATTAGATATCCTCATTTGTACGTTTTTGTCGAGTAAATTACTGCAAACGCCTCTACAGAACTGAACAAATCGTATTGCTACAAATTATGACGCGGCGGTAGTCCCAACTACTGGCTTAAACCGCCATAAGTTAATTAATTGAAAAGTAAATAATAAAGGTGATGGCATTACTTTTCAATTAAATAACTTATGGCGGTTTAAGCCAGTAGTTGGGACTACTGCTGCGTCAGAATTTGTAGCAATACGATTTGTTCAGTTCTGTAGAGGCGTTTGCAGTAATTTACTCGACAAAAACGTACAAATGAGGATATCTAATTAGATTTCCTCATGCGTACATGTAAACATCTACTTCGTATATATATACGATTTAAAATATTGAAATGCCATTACCTTCCACAAAGCAATGCCGACGAGATGTATAATATCGAAACGCGCGTCCATAGATGGTGGGATAGGTGATGGCATTACTGTTCAATTAGTTATACAATATTTGGAATAAATAATAACGCCTATTTTTTTACTTCCTGCTTTTGATTTATAAAGAATGTTTTTTGTCTGGTACGCAAAATCATCAAACTGTCAGTTAATTTTTTTTTTAAATAGAAGGTAAATATGAAACACCGAAAATAAGGTAAACATACTTCTACAAAATATGGTTGCATGGTTTTCAGACAACAAATTATTTTTAAATAATGACAAAACCAAATATATGATTTTTCACACAGTGCAGAACAAAACAGATTACAATTTACAGATAGGCGCGCAAAATACAAGGATAGAACGTGTTACCGAACTAAAATTTTTAGGTATACATATCGACGAGACGCTTTCCTGGAACGCTCACTGCGAAAAGCTAGTTGGCCAGTTGAACACAAGTTGCTATCAAATTCGTGCTTTAAAATCAGTTATTAACTTCTACTAATTCTTTGCTGTTGTTTTACTACGCCAATACGATGTATTGCTGGAATCAATAATAGAGAGACATGTAGACCTTACTTAAAAAATGTGGAATATTCTACCATGCCGGCAATACACATACACGAGCTCTTAAGTTATATATACAAAAACCGTCAAAATTTTCCACGACATAGTGATTTTCATTCACATAACAGCGTTCTGGGTCTGAAGCTGTTTAACGCCTTGCTTCAGAGATTTCAACTTATTTCTAGCCTTAAGTTATTTAAGCGTAACATAAAAGCATTACAGACATGCGTTTACTCTATTGACGAATATTTTGATTTTTATTGGTCTTGGTATGCTACGGTTAGTATTATACCTTCCTAGCTTTACTGACTTCAAATGTCCGATGTTGAAATCCGAATCCACTTATCTTATAATTTCACCCGCAATGTGCAAATACGGCAAGATTATAGTACAGTATCGTTTGAAAATCCTTCTGACTCACAAGTAAATATAAATAACAAAAAAAGATAACACAACAGGTTAAAAAAAACTTATACAAATCATACAAATTTTACTTCAATAGCTTAAATTTCGTATTTCAAGTACCCTCTCGTCAGAATTCTAGAAACTACAAACCGACAATTAGATTTTATCGCAAGCTAAACATCAGTTGCACCCTACAATACATCTACGAACACTTCGTTGTCGGTTTAATAGAGTCTTTGATAAAATCGAGTGTCTCCATGTTCATGTTTGATTGTTTTATAAAATATTTATCGATCAAACACGTGAGAACTCAATTGTTCTAACGGAAAATCCAATTAAAAATAACTTGACAATACGGGGATGTTCAACGATATGGTAAAATGAAACAAAATAACCTAGTTCTATTTCTTAGAATTGCATTTTAATAGTGAAAGTAATAAACTGTATGGTAATAGGAGACAATTATCATTTAAATTGCTGTTGTTAATAACATTTTAAATACCTGGATTTTTGTTAGTTATTTCCTCATTTGAATCATTTTGAATACTTATTTATTATTCGTCTACCAAATGTCTAATAATATTTCCAACTTAATTCAGAATTTGCATGAACTATTTTCTTTCCAAGTGGAATTTCACGGAAGTTAAATACTGAGTAATATTTGTACGCAATTTGTTTGTTACTACTGTTTCACTGATATTTATTAATAGGCAATTTATAGATTGAGAAATACGATTATGTTATGTAAACAAGCGATGAACGTCTTGTATTTACTCCGAAAGATGCCTTGGGTAACCACTGTATGATGCGATATCGTAAGTTTACTTACGTGAATTACTGAAAACCCCTGATATTGGAATATAGCATTTTCCACAATAGCTATTGACGGTAACCCTTACGATAATATTCAATCGATATGCTGAGCTGTATTTTGCGGTTTACACACCTCTTATTTATGAAATATTATCGGTTACTTGGCTACTGGAATTGTGTATACGAATGTTTACGTCTAAAGGTAGGATAGACCTATAAGTTATTGGGGCCAATGTGCCAGTTAACTGAATCTTCTATAAGTAAATATAGCAAAAATATAAGATTCGATTGGACTTCCATAGAAGAATCACTTAATACTTTTTTTGAGAGCAATGCGAAATAAAAGTAACAACTATTACAAGAACATAAAAAACGTTAGTTGTTTTTCATTCTTAATGTCTTCTGATTATCAAAACCCTCCAATAAGGTCAGATCAGACTTCAGTAGTTACTCTTTCAGGATTGGATACTTTTCTGTCCAAGATGTTTTACTTGCTTTAAATAAACTCAAAGCGACTATGATTTGTGAACATGATGCACTTCCAAGCTTCCTCATTCATGACTAGAGACGGGATTTTAGGCAAAATGCCTCTTTGTTTAGATTCAAGGCAAATTAAAAATAATACAAAATCTATATGTTTCTCGACAAATCAAAGCGATCTAGCTATGTTTTATTTTGCTTAGTTGCCTATTTGGACTTTTAACAGCCTAAATCGTGGTTTTTCGCCTATTTTGTCCTAAAATCATATTTATTTGGTCTAAACGTTTTTTTTTTTCATTTTAAATTATGGTTTTTACACAGCTGCATCTTTCTTAAATGTAAATTTTAGTTTTACAGCTAAAATGCTAACTAATACAACGATGGGTTTTCCCGTCTATTGTGTGAGGGGCAAAGTTTGGATTTGTCTGCCGTAAAATTTATATTACTACCCTATTGAAGATATATCCTCAATTATCGGCTTATCGCTCTCGGGTTCATTTACCTGCACCCACGTTTTTTATTTTACGGGAATCCCTATCGGCTTGTTTACGCCCTGTAATTTAAACCATATAAGCAAATTTCTTCTCCCTGTTAACGTGATTAATGAATACACGATGCCCATTCATAGTTTATACAATGGACATCTTGATATTGCAGTTTAGATTTTATATTTATTCTCTTAATGTTTCTCTGGAGCGTATATGTGTGTGTTCCTATAGCGAGGTGGACTATTGACGAATCAGTATATAGTGAAAGACGTACTTTGAATTTTCATTTAAACGAATATTTTTCGGTAGTTTTCTGTCGGTTTGTGCTTGTTTATCTACTCAGTGTATTGTGTATTTCCATCTACAACAATGCCAAAATTCAAGGAATCACATAGCGATAAAGTTCAAAAATGGCTGAAGGCAATTGGAGGCACTACTGTCTTTCAGCTGAATCCAAGCAACAATGAAGAGTTGTTTTGTAAAGCGCGCGGAAAAATGGTAAAGGACGTTTTTGTTTTTCTTTCCTAACTTGCTTCAAAAATATTATTGTAGTTAACTTGCAAAAAGAAAAATCATTTAGAGCAACATGCTACTGCTCCTGGACATCAGGCAAATCTTAGGAAATCGTTTCAACAACGGCAAAAATGTTTATAGTACCGTGAGTGGCGACGAATCATAGATTTATTTTTATAAACCCGAAACCAAACGTGAATCCGCTGTGGGGGCGTTTCAAAATGAGGAGAAGCCAACAAAAGTTTTCCGCTCGTGAAGTATGGCGAAGGAAATGGTCGCAACTTTTTCCTCAATTTCTGGTTATTTCGCTACAATTCCTTTAGAAGATCGAAGAACGGTTAACGCTGATTGGTTTACAACTGTTTGTTTAACAGAAATGGCTGCCGTACTCCGAAAGACCAACCCTTAACGGCGAATCACCTTCCACCACGATAGTAAGAGCTCACATAGAGCTCAAAAGACGATTGAGTTTTTAGAGCAGCAGCTCATTGAGTTATCAAATCATCCTCCGTACAGTCCTGTGCGAATTCCCAATGATTTTTTTTACGCTTCCTAGAATCAAGAATTGGCTGCGTGGTCAACGGTTCCAGCTGCCGGGAAAAGCAATCGATATCTTTAAAATGGGCAATTTTGACCAACAATTGCCATTGCTGTTATGGCTATATGCAGAACTAAAAAGACAACCCTCATATGTATCAACTTTTATATATTCTTGTACTTTATTTTATGAAATACTAATGCAACGAAAGACGACCAGTGGAGGTACCAAGATCAATATCTATAAAATACTAACAAGACCAGTTGTGACATACGTAGCTGAGACAGGGTGCCTATCACAAGCAAGAGAAAGAAAAGCTGAGAATATTTGAAGGAACTGTGATGAAAACTATCTTAGGATCTAAAATGGAAGAGAACATACCTAGACAGACAAAGGATGAATCAATCAAAAGGAAAGACATTGTACAACAAATAAAAACCCAACGAATCTGGCAAACGTCAGAGATTTTGTTAAAAGTAGTACAATTTAATGAAATTTGAGATCTTACTAATATATCCGTTCTACTAGAATCACAATAGAAAGCAAAATATAAAATAAAATCCGATCCAGAGATAGTTTAATTTTTAAACTACTTTTTTCTCATGGACGTCATCTTATTGAAAAACTTAGGTTTTTTACAGTTTGTGTATTCATTGCTATCAAGTTGACGTCATTTTATCATTGTGATTATTATTATTATTATTTAGGAAACTTATGGTACGACTTTGCTGGGAAAGTAGATTTCTGTTGTACTGCACATTTAGAAGTACATTTTTGAAATAATTTTAGGAACTACAAACCAACAACTAGATATTATCATAAAGCAAACATTCATTTGTAAAAGCTTAGATTTGGTTGGATATAATCTCTGATAAAATCGAGTATGTCCATGTTTATGTTCGATTATTTATGTTGTTATCACATCAAATACGGCACGAAAACCTATCACTCAGCTGTCATCAGGAAACGAAACGAATGCAGTATAACCAAGGTACCACCAAAGGATGAGATAGCAAATAATTGCTTTACGAACCAGAAAAAAAATTACACACAAAAGAAGTGTTTTCTTGGCCCACGTAAATAAATATTTAGTTCAATGAAGTAAATACGTTTTCTCGGCAAGTTTTTCATTTGTTTCGATACACAATTTTCCATTGACTTTTTTGGAGTATGCATGGTATCAGAATTAGTAAAATGTTGCTTAAAATATAAAACTTGAACATTAATAATAGTTGTTGGATCCCCTTTGTAAAGAATTAATTGCATTCAACATTTATTTTTTATTAACATACTAAAAGCTACCTATTTCTATCAAGTTCTATGAGTGGTCTAATGTTAAATCATTAAACCTATCCATATGGTTTCTTTTTTTGTAATGCACAATAATAATAATAAGCGCTGTGGGGTAGTATGGCAAACACTAAGATATCGGCACACCCCGCACCACACAAAATATTTAATAAATTCGTAACATATGTTTCGGAAATTCGTCGATTCCTATTGTCACCCGTTTCAAATAAACGGCAAGTATTATGAATAAGGTAAGAAAAACGTGTCGTCCCAGCATAGCCGTAACAGCTGGAGCAGCCAACGGAACTCGGCGCGCGCCTTTCTGATGCGATGAGTAAACATCTGCCAGGTAGCAAAGCAGTTCAAGTTCGTACACATTCATCATCACTAGTACGGCGTGTGCGTGTGAATTAAATCAGGCGAGCGGAATACTAGTTGTTCAAGAAAATTTTGAATTAAAAATGTCCAGTGTGCGCAAAGCTAAACAACGACCCTTTGTTGATAAAGTAAAAAACTTTATTTGTGAGTTTCCAGATTTGTTGTATGATGGTGCTAAAATAGTTTGTAAAGTGTGCGAGAAAACTTTGATGTGCTGGCAAAAGAACGACTGTAGGAAGCATGTAAATAGTGCAAAACACAGAAATAGAAAAAACGGCGCGTCAAATAGAAATGACTTTACTTTCGATTTACTTGTCATGATGATAACATGTAATTTGTCACTTATTACATAGTGGATAAGAAATCGTTTAAGAACTTTTGGAACAAATACAACCCGGAGTTGAAGTTGCCAACTACGGCAACAGCACGTAAGCATGTTTTATTTGTACGCAAAGAGGTGGAAAATAAAATCATATCTACATTAAAAAATCAGCTGTTTTGGTTGTGTGTTGACGAGACAACTGATTGTAAAAATGTCCACCTACACTATACCCAGATTTCGCGACGTATCTCGTCCTTCAGCTCTGCAATAATTCTAGGCTTATTTCTGTAGACTCTACTCTTCAGATAACTCCTAAGGAAAAAGTCTGCAGGAGTTAAATCACACGAACGAGGAGGCCAATTGATACCGCCGTTTTTTGTTATTACGCGTTCTGGGAAACGAGTCTGTAGTAAGATGATGTTTCTCTGGCTGTATAGCTGGTGGCACCATCTTGTTGAAACCAGAGGTCATCAGCGTCCAAATCTTCCAATTGGTCCCATAAAAAGTCGGTGAACATGCTCTGATAGCGAACGGCATTAACTGTAATCGCATTTTCAGCATCGTCTTCGAAGAAATACGGGCTAATGATGCCTCCATAACAAATGCCACACCAAACAGTCACTTTTTGTGGATGCATTTCTTTTTCGATAATCGCTCTTTGGTTTTCTGATCCCCAAATGCGATAACTTCTGTTTGTTGACGAAACCATTAAGGTGGAAATGCGCTTCGTCAGTAAAGATGATTTTTCTTGAAAAATCATCTTGTTCAAGCATCCGTTCTGCGAAGACACGACGCTGTTAGTGATCTCTCAGATTCAAGTCTTGTGTCAATTGCATTTTGTAAGGATGCAAATGCAAATCCTTGGCCAAGATTCGTTGTGTAGTGGAGTAGGAGAGTCCCAGTTGTTGGGATCGACGCCGAATCGATGTGCCTGGTTCTTCGGCCACACTTTCACGAACGAGAGTTATGTTTCCCTCCGAACGCTTTGGACGAACACGATGAGGTGTTTTAACTGTGCCTACAGCCCCAGTTTGCTAAAATTTCGGAACCACATTCTAAAGTGTGCGTTCCGAAGGTCGATTGTGTACACCAAAGTATTCACGTAATGCACGAAATGCATTTTTTCGCGAACACCCATTTCCATAATAAGCCGTAACCATCTTAGCACGTTGCTGGATTATATATCACTCATGACTACTTTTGTACACGTTTCTAGTTTGTAAACATCACTTGACAGATGTAATTGTCATTGACGTTTCAAAGATATCAGAGGCTACTATGTGGAAATCCTTAACGAATCACCCTTTATTTCTACTTGATTTAGCAATAGCACAAGCTTCTTTTAAAACTTTTATATTTAAGAATACGCTATATGTTTGCTAACACCATCTAACACTCAAATTCCAATGATAGCGTATTCTTGCGACAATCTTCTGATATTGTGTGCGTAATATAGTGGACTATATGAAAATTTATAAAACGCAAATATTTGTAAGAAAAAAAGTGTTCCAGCGAGACCCACAATTGAACTGTACAAAATTTGCGCGATAAGCCCACAGAAGTCTTTTTGTAAGAGACAACTGCACTTTGAAAACCGAATAGATCTTTGCTCATATGTGAACTTTGAAATTATCTCAACAATCTCAATAGAAGTAGTTTATTACTTTTTTGTGTGTAGAACATTAACGATCAATCAAAGACGTAATTCACGAATCACAATACGGCGAGGGACAAATTGGGGAAAATTTATTGAAAGATTAACAACATCGTCGGCAATTGACATGGAACGATGGTACGTGCCTACGAACATTTTTAATAATTCTTCCGTTCAGAAAGTTTATTTTATGGGGTTTTGAAGGATTTCTTCTTGTTTATCACGGAAGTTTGTGAGGTAATAAAGGAAAATGGTGATGTCCACACAGGATTAAAAAGAAATAGAAAAACTAACAGAATAAAATTTTCAAATCTTTGTTTTATGTACATACATAAGTCAAAATTTATATTAAAATAACACCTACTCGTTAAAACTGATACTTAAGAATATTTCAAGTTTAAAGCGATAGTAAAAGGATTTCCCGATTAATTATTAGGATACTACTGGTCGAGATGATCATTATGTAATCCACCACAACACCATAACTTCCCAGAATACTTTAATCCACATGAGATGATATAAAAGACATTAAGTGATTAAATAATTTAGTAACAATTACTTATTGTATTCCTCTCCTGATAGCTAGAGAAACAGACAAACCTAAGCAATTTTCCGAAAATTTCAAGGAAGTGCATTAGCAGATTACATTAAATACGATAATAATAATTGCTTCTGTTCGGTGAAACAGGTGCTTCATTCGTTAACTACGCTAATTTTATTCAAGTTGCAGTTCATTGCCGGTTGTACTTGAAAGTTGATATTCCAAACCAAATGCTATTCAAAATTATGCTTCCTAACATTTTAACTGTGTTACGTGGATAGTAAGACGTTTAAAAAGAAAATCCCACACAAATATGCCAAGTATTTTACTACAAGATATCAATAGGTGTTCACTTAAAAATAACGGATTACCGTAATGATTAAACAAAACTAATGAATGGAGTACAATGCCTTTAGATTATTCTGCGTAATATGTCTAACAAGCGCTAATTGAAGAATTTGTACACCGGGTGTCCCGGACATTGTAGCACAGTGAATATGATTATTAATATAAGTAAAACAGGTCCACTACTCACAAAATTCTTTAATACAAGGGTGTATCAAATATAAAGGGGATTGATTTTCTTAAAAATTCCGGAAGGCTTCTAGACCTGGAAGGGGTAGATGCGGACGTAGCCTGCACCATTAGGGAGAGGGGAGAACCGACCGCAAGTTTCTCGGGTCCCTTTAGTATCAAAGGAAACCATGAGCGAGAAAGAAGTGCATGTCTCCGTGAAGCAGCGGATTATCATCAAGTTTTTGACCAAGGAGGGGGTGAACCCAATCGAAATTTTGCGGCGATTACAGACACAGTTCGGGGACAACACCCAAACGTTCGGGAAGGCGTGAAAAGGTCGAGAAGGAGAGCCATGATCGCCGCCCAAGGACAAGTGTGACCGAGGCCAACATCGAGGCGGTCCGAAATCTCATAGAGGGAAATCGGCGCATAACTCTCCTCGAAATCGTTGCGGAAGTAAACATCAGTTACGGGAGTATCCAACAGATCGTGACAGATGACTTGGGATTTCTCAAAGTGGCCGCTAAATGGGTTTGCCTGTTATCGGAGGATCACAAGGGACATCGATTGGAGGTTTCGCAGCGACTCTTCAATCGATATCAGCAAGAGGGTGAGGCCTTTTTGAATCGCATCGTCACCCGTGACGAAACTTGGGTGCACCACTACACGCCCGAGTCGAAACAGGCGAGTATGGAATGGAAAAAGAGCGGCGAGGGGGCACCGGTGAAGGTAAAGACACGATTGTCAGCCGGAAAGGTAATGGCAACAGCTTTTCCTTTGATCGGCAAGGTGTTTTTCACGTTGATTTGCTCCACGATCGACGCATAATTAACGAGCAATATTATTGTGAAGTACTGGATGCCGCGAAATTGTCATTTCGAAGGAAAAGGAAGAAGCAATCGGCCGGAAATGTCATTCTTCTGCATGACAACGCCAGGCCTCATGTGGCTAATGCCATGATGCAAAAAGTGGATGCATTAGGATGGGAAACGCTGGAATATCCACCCTATAGTCCAGACTTGTCACCTTGTGACTTCCATCTTTTTGGACTCCTCAAAGAAGCGCTTGGAGGCCAGCGTTTCGACGACAACAAGCGGTGGAAGCACTTGTGCTCCAATGGCTCCACAAATGTCCGAAGAGTTTTTACGAGTATATACTATATACGAAATATAAATCTTGAAATGATACGAGCCTCTTGCACGAGAGAATTGATCAGGAGGACAATCTGAGCAACATTTATAATTTATTGCCTACAAGTAGTTTTATCATATGAGTTACTTTAATTCTAACGATGTATAATTTACGTTCGAACAATGTTTATAAATTTGTATTTTTTTTAAATTTGTATGTCGCTATACTATTAAGTTTATTTTTTAAATGTTCTTTGATTTATTAAAATTATATTGCAACCAAGTTGCTATTTATGTTTAAAATGTTTAAACGACACATGGTTGTCAAGCAAAAAACAAAGAGAGTCAGAATATCTGTTAACAAATATGGCTTGCCATTTAAAAAACTACTCTTTTTTTCACTGGGCAATTTGTGAACAACCTTGTATTAATATCATAAGATGCACCTCTAAGCACATTTCCTACCCCAGATTTTCTTTCCAAAAAATAATATTCTATCTATTCAAATAACCATCATGTTGGCTATGCAACGAAATCCGGGACACCGACATACTTTAAGTATTAACAAATTGGCGAATTATCTTCCAATTAGTAGGTATCGTAAATTTGCTGGTCCTTTCGATTCAAATTCATCGTTTATATAGCTGACACTACTGCCCCATTTTGCACGAGCATTCATATACTAATTTCTACAGCTGCTCAATTTGCGCCAACAGCCAGTGGTGAGCGCATAAAAGTTTACACAAAATAGTTGGTGAGTCTGTTAAATATCTGCAACATTAGATATGTTTCCACAGTTGTTTTGGCAAACCGAGTGCGGCGTGAGGAAAAAGTGTGTTTATATGCAGAAAACGAACGTTCTATATCTAGTGACGTTATATTTGCGTAATTAAATAAAATAAATAATCTTTAGAACAACTTAACGGTTCTGTTGAAGCACCTTCACAAATTTGTCTTAATGTGCCAAAATCAGATTCTTCCTCTAAAACACTTTCAAACCTTTCTAGAACACAAACGTTTTTTGCGTCTTCTACCGCGCATAGCTGTGCGTGAACATGTTGCACTATTTGCAGAGATTTCACTAACGAAACCGAAGGATTTTGTAATTTTTCTATTGCCTCCACTAGTCCGAAGTAATTGTTCTGAATAGTTTTTAAATCCGATTTAACCTGACTATCTTGAAATTTCTACTGGCTGTCCTTGATAGCCGCAACTTCTTTTGGATCGAATTGTAAAACCACGTTCTTAATATTCTCAAAATAGTTATGATAATAAAACGCGGCCTGTAACCATGTTCCCCAACGTGTAAGAATAGGTTCTGGTGGCTCCGGCATACGGGGGCACAGTGAAATTTGCGAATACGTTTTGGGCATTTGACAAACATTGCTTTTGCGTATGCGCTATTAAAGCGTTTACCTCAGAATAATATTTTCTAATACCATCTGCCACGTGACTGAAAGCATAAATTTTACATGTAATATGTAACAAGTTAGCACAATGTTTTTTAAGAGACCGACCTACAGAAAGCATGTTTGCGGCACCATCACTCATGAACACCAACAGTTGGTTTGTTCAAACTTTTCCAATGTATTTAACTTTGAAATTACTTCAGCACTACATTGTTGTACACGTCTAGAAGCTAATAGAATTGAAGGTGACGATTGATGTGGTTCCATTGTACGTATTACATTAATGTACGTATTACATTAACCACAGAATGTTTTTTACGATCTGTTGTTTCGTCCACACATAACCACAGTTTTTTATCTTTCAACTCCGATTTAATTCTTTTTTCAACATGTTCACGAGCAGATGACACAATTCTTTGTAACGATGCCCGACTTGGTAATTTGCATTCTGAACATTTATTCCAAAAGAAGACATATGCTTCCTTGTCTAGTAAATTAAACGGTAGATTACATGCAATAAAGGTAACACATAGATTAAATTTAAATTTGTCATAGTGTAATGTGCAATTTTTTTTTAAGAATGCTGTTTACTATTTACGTGACGTAGACAATCCTTTTTGGACCAACACATTAAAGGGATATTCCAAACTACACATTGAATTTTAACGCCATCATAATTTAGGTCAGGCATTTCTGCTATAAGTTCTGTAACTTTGTCCAACATTGGTCGTTTTCGCGACGTAGGCAACATTTTCGAAACAAACGTAGAACTACGAAATAGTATTTACGGCAGCTTGCCTGAGGTATAGTAACCTAAGTGAACGACACGTATACATATATACGTCTATACCGATTGCAACTGTGATTCTTCAGCTGGATGAGTGTATGTAGTTCACCTTTTCATCAATGAAGAAACGATAATGCGGCGTCAGTGGCGCGCCATTTCTTTTCGTATTTTATAAAGTATTTTTTAACTACAGTAATTTAAATCAACATAACTATTAAAACGTTAATGCATTAGATATTACGTTTTAACAACAGGTCGCTATTTACAGTTATTTAATTGTTTGTGTTGAATCACTAAAATTACTTTCTATATATTTTAATTGGTTTACTATATTAGATTCTTAACGAACTTGATTACGTTGACTAATACTTGTTGTATCATCGTTTAATGAAAAAATAATACTATTAACCTGCTCCACATTTTTTACATAAATAAAATAGCTTGTAGCAATGTTTGCCATCTAGTAATGATAGGTGCATGCGACAAAGGAAGTTCTGGACATTTTTCCCTATGTCCTGCAACCCACGGTGGTGTTCTTAAAAGAACTTTTTTTACCAGACTTGTTCATTTATCAACGGTATCAAATTCACCTCTAATGTACCCACAAATGCGGTGAGGACTGTGAGCAACACACGTAACATGTTGCATATACATAGAGGTATCATCTTTTAATAATCTGCCAGCTTTGATCATATACGTGACTGCATCGGTAACAAAGAGCGAGATACGAACACTTCTCACCCGTTCGGCAAACGGGAGGTATCAGATTACATTACAGATTTTCATAATTCAACGGAAGCTAAAATATACACACATCCATTGTTTAGAAAATATTCAGTAATTGTTTCTAATATTCCGCAGTCTAAAAAATGATTTATTTACAAAAATTACTAGTAAAAAAGTTCAATTCTATTGTAGCTATTATTTTTTACATTATTTTTATTTTTTATTAATATTCTGTTAATTAATTTTCAAAACTGATCTAAAATACATAAAAATTCAATTATCTGCTAAGCTATTAAAGATAGGAGTAGGGAATGATAATTAAATTTAATAGAAAACAATTAACTGAATCCCATGCAATGATAATAAATAGGGTGTTCAACTTAGACGAACTGAATTATTGTACTTTCTCCTAGCTACCAGTTACTAACGTTTTCGATCGTCCTGTATATAAACCTAATATTAGAAAAAGCTCTCAAATAATACGTTGCATTTTGATGTAAATATGTCAAAAAGATTCACTAAATTTTGTCTTTTTTGAGAACGATAGGCAAGAGATATAGTGTCTCTAAATAATATGAGGTACTAGAAAATTAAAAAGAAAGAGAATGTTCCATTTAAAATAAGAAAGTTTATCAATTTACAGTATAATCACATAAAATTACATCATGGAATGGTACAAGGTAGCACAAAATTCAAGTAAGCACTGGAAATATTAAACGTTGATACTACTAATAGTTCTAAACAAAACACAATCTCTAACCTTTCATAATTTAATAGGAGTATAAAAAAAGAGCGAACCCAATTTTATATGATAATGAATGACAGGGAGTCGGAACTTTTAGAGCCAATATAGAAAAGATGAACAGATGTAGGATGGTAAAGTAAACTTTACAACCAAGAAAACAAAAATAGACAACATTTTTGACAAAATGAAAATTTCAAAATTCTTCGAATGCGTTAGAGTTACAAATTAATAAGAAAGTATATATACAGTGCGGTCCTAAAGTGCCCCCCCCCCCCCCCCCGCTAACTTTTGAACGACACAAGCTAGCGCTAGCTTATTAAAACGATATAATACAGCTAAAACTTCATTTGTCATGCCCTCCGGTGATCGGAGAATCGGTAGAATCCTAAAAAAGTTCACTTGACTTCGAAATCTATCGGAATCATCTCATCATTACGTGTAACATTAGCAGTTCTAATTACAATGTTGAGCTGGTCTTTTTTTGTTACATCTTGTGTAGTATCGAGTAACAGAGAAAAAAAAAGGAGACGAATGTATATGCGCTGTGAGTTCCGATAGGAATTTTTGAGAAAGGCATTGGATGATTTCGTTTTGAATTTTCGGGATTAAATATCTGACTGATCCCGAAGGCATCTCTACAATTTGTTTCATGATATCGTCGTACTCGGCTGTAAACTTGACTTGTGATGACTGTTATTTTTATTATATTATTTTCTGTTCCCTTTATAATTATTCGTATTCAAGCTGCCGACAAACGGACAAATATGCAGCGCGGAACATGTGTTACTTCATAGCAATCTATCATATCCTTATAAACATTTTAACTGTTTGGTTTAGTTAAACTTTAACTAAACCAAGAAAATACCGCTGCGGTGACCCAACTACAGACCAATCTCGCTAATATCAAATGTAGCAAAGATATTTGAGTATTGTATGCTGACACGATTAACATCATTTATTGATAAGTATAGCAGTTTACATACGAATCACCATGGATTTAGGAAGAACAAGTCCACTACCACCGCCCTATTGTCATTCTACGATATCATACTAGAACAGATTGATAAAAGAAATTCTTCGTTGGCAATCTTTTGTGATTTTAACAAGGCCTTCGACTGTTTACAACATTCCATATTGCTGAATAAGTTAAATAGTTATGGTATCAGAGGAAATGCTTTAGAGTGGATATGCTCATACCTTAGCGGCCGCATGCAATACGTTCGGATACAGTATGAGCAGGAGGCATCTCTTAGAAGCGTTAGATCCGGTTGGCTGCCTGTTCCTCATGGCGTTTTTCAGGGAGCTATATTGGGTCCGGTTCTATTCATCCTATATGTAAATGACATATATAACTTCTGCTCTGATTTATTAATTTTCATGTATGCGGATGACACCACCGTACTCGCAACTGGCTCAACTCTATCTGAGACCGAGGCATTGGCAAATAGTGCCATAAATAGGCTTTATGACTGGTTTTGTGCCAATAAGCTAAGCCTTAACGAGGAGAAGACAAGCTCTTTGCTTTTTCACACGCGCCAGCGAACACAAAATATACTTGCTTCAGTAACTATTCACGATAAACCCATCTCCCAAACAGAGATAACAAAATTTCTCGGAGTGCATGTTCAGGATAACTTGCTCTGGAATGTTCACTGTGACCACCTAGTGAAAATGTTAAATACCAAAACGTTTCTGTTTCGCAGCTTGAAGGATCAGGTATCATTACATACATTGCTGTCTGTATATTATACTGAAATACAGTCGCGGTTGGGATATGGCATACTCCTCTGGGGATCTTCATCTACTGTTGCCAAAGTCTTTGTGGCACAGAAGCAACTTGTTAGAATATTGGGCGGGCTACAACCTACAGAGTCATATAAACCTCTCTTTCAAACGTTGCGTGTTCTAACTCTTCCGTCTTTATACATCCTTGAAGCCGTGTGTTACCACCATAATCACAAGGAGGAGTATACCGTTATAAAAGACATACATCCCTATGAAACCCGGCGAAGAAGTGATCTCCATATTTCTAGATGTACGCTGCATATCACTGATAGAGGATTAACGAGCAAGATTTAAGCAGTCTACTAAGAGGTATTTAATAGAGCAAAGCTACTACAGTGTAGAAGAGTTTCTCAACCCTAGCAACTAATCTATAGGGATAAGCCACCCCATCGCTACGTTTCGTATTTATCCTCATGTTTAGTTTAGTTTAGCATTATTCTTTATTTTGTTTTTGTTTCCTTTCCTTTTGTTTGATTAGTTGATCTTTTCTTGCTTTTTTGTTTGTTAGAATTTTTGTATTCGACCATTGATTTTACTATCCTTTCGGATACTTTTAATCAATAAAGTATTATTATTATTATTAAGATCGCGGGGCCCCGGGGCTTTACCCCGAACTGCCCGGTGATAGTTACGCCACTGCGTCCATCCTTACCGTAGTCCTCGAAATTGTTGGAGTTTAATTCAAGCGTTAACCAACTTGTTTAATAGTTATGAGTAAAAGAAAATGTAATGAAATGTCATGCACCATCAAGATGAATTAAAAGCAAAAAGAAATAAAACCAATAGAAGTCTTAGATGGGGGAAAGAATACTTAGGAATTTATTTAAAAAAGCCGTTAGCAAAAGGCAAAAAAGATCCATGGAAAATTATATTAATTAAAAGCTAAAAGGCCCACCAAGGCTGCGTAGAAAAATGAGTCCTCTGTTATGGGAATAGAAACTTTTTTAACCCATTGTACACTCGAAATTCGCAATACTCTTATCTTTAACAGTTCTTCTATTAATCGAAGACCATTAATTATGCACATCTTAATAAAACAAAAGTACAGTTATGCTAACAATATGCAAACACATATCGTTCGAAAAATATACGAGGCCTTGAGTGTTTACTCGAAAAAACCGCGTTATAAAGTAAACGACGGAAGAAATTGTGTCATAATTCCCGTACGTTAAGATATTCCCAGTCATTTTCATGTTTTTCGTCAATCCCGCAGGGTACAGCCCCGTCCAAAACGCAACTAGGTACATTACTATCACGATGAAAGGAGCTGCAGATCGAAGTGTGCTGGTGTGCTATCTCGTGCGACGATCATCGTCTCCATATCAGAATAAAATTTCGCAAACTCGGGTTCAGTAAACGATCGACCGACTACTAGTTAACGTTAAAACGCGAGTGTCAAAAAAGTCACCCGGAACGAATAACAATAAGAAAAAAAGAATTGTATTTAACGCGCTATTTATTTTTTTTTTTTTTCGAAATCATCGTTCAACCGTGGCAAGCGAATGTGTGTAAATGCGATTTTAATTGGGTGAACACTTTTTTCTATCGTGATACAATAAACGTAATAGTAGATATAATTTTTTTGCGGAGGTGATAAAGTCTCCATATAACTGACGTGGGATTACCTCGAGAACCCTCATTTATAGGATCTACGTTGTGTGGTGATAATAGTATTGGTTTATTTTCACCGCGAATTTCAAGTTTCCTAAGCGGCTTTCGTTTGATAGAACCGAGTCTAGTCTATGCAATAGTGCAAAAACCATGCAGTTAGTAGATGCTTCAGATTTCTTCTCCCGCCTAGCTCTACTAGTTGGACTTACAAGTAAGGATATCTACTACTTTCCTTTTATTTCTATTGTACATTGATTCAAATTTTATTATTTAAATCGTACCCAATTAATTTGTTTAAAATATTTTTTTTTCATTACAAATTCTTATTTATCTCAGAAATGTTGCTTATTGTTTATGATTTTGGTGTTGCATTTCTAGTAAATCTAGATTTTATGATATATAAGAATCCCCGTTTACAATTTCATCGTTACTTTTGTAATTTATCCTTTCGCACGATAGAAGTTTCGTCATCCTGCAGTCTTGGCGCCAAATAAATTAATTTTTTGATAATTACTACAATAAAAATAAATTCTATAACGAGAATCTATAGAATATCTTATAGATTCTAGTTTTAAATTATATTCATGAATGAAATGAAATGATAAATGCTAGATATAAGACCTTTATTTTTAGATGTTTATTTTTTTCCCATTGATTAGCCTTTTGGTTTTATGCAAATTTGACGAAATCAATAATAATTTAGGCGGATTTTTTTAATGCTTTTTCAAGTAGTTTTTCAATGGAAATAATTATTATTGCTAAAAATTTGCAAGGTAATAGGTGCCGATCGCTAGACAGAGGTATGTGTCATATACCTATGTAATACATCAATTTTCTGTCTAGTTGTTTCTTCTGTTCTGCTTACGATAGATTTATATTCAAATTTAATTACAAATTATACAACATAAAAGTATTTTTCCAGAAACTCAAAGAATTAGTTCTTTTTTTGGTTATTAACTTTTTTTCTATAATTGTTTTACCAAACATTTGCAATGGAAATTTTTTTTTGCAACAATTTACTTAGGTATCAAGGTACCCTTTTGGAAATTATTTATTACCAAAATATGTAAAATTTTAAAGTGTAAGTCTTTGAAAAGTGGCCACCCAGCTATAATTTTAAATCATTAAACGCTGGAATTCGACGAAATATTTGGAATTTTTTTATGTACCTGGAGTGCAACGGAAAAATACTACAAACAAGATTTCAACTACCTACATATATTTTTGAGCTAAAAAAATAGCAACAAATAATTCCGTCAGTGTGTCAAAGCAGATTTTTATGCTTCTGCCAACTACAACAAAAAGTTTATAAAAAAAAATTTGTTTCAAAATTGAATCTTGATTTTAGCAATTTTGTTGATATAAATTTTTCAAGGGTTCATAAAAACAAACGTTTTTAACGTTTCGACAATCTTTTTTCTTCTTCAGAAATGTACGTTTTATTTTCTTTAAAATAAAACATGTCAACAAACACACTTTAAATTTTTTTTTTAATAATAATTTTTTTTACATGTTACATTGTTTAATTTTATATTATTAAAATGTTAATAACAATCATTTTAATAATATGAAATCAAACAATGTAACATGTAAAAAAAAATTTGTATTATTTTTTTTAATTTGAAAGAGTTGTGTTTTATTTTAAAGAAAACAAAACATGTTTCTGAAGAAAATAAAAAATTGGCCAAAGGTTAAAGATGTTTATTTTTATGAAGCCTTGAAAAACTTATATCAACAAAGCGGCTAAAATCAAGATACAATTTCCAAATTAATTACAAGAACGACTACGAAAGAAATTACATTTTATTATATTTATATAATCTGTAAAAATAGATGGTATTCCAATTTAGGTTTTAAAATAAAAACAATTAAGCTTTTATCATTTATAATAAGACCAGGTACTATTGAGTGACACAAAGCAACAAAAAACACAAATTTTAGTTTTTGTGTCAGGCCACAATGATTTTTTTAACGTTCCAAAAATGGAACAACGGCGGGTGGTAATGGGTGAAAATTATTTTTCCCCATAAAATCAACGAAATACTCAAAGATCTGAAAAAATATTTTCAAATTATGATAACATTCAAACTGCATGTCTTTATAAATTGGCTAGATTTGGCTTAACAACAATATAGGTCTTTGAGCATTTCAATTTTCCGATAATACTTTACAAGAAGTTCATCAATTGTTTCCCGATTTCTACCCCTCAACCTTTTTAAAATAAGTAATTTTTTTTGCACGATAATTTTTTCGTCCACCTTCTTTAAACATAAATTATTTGGTTCAAAATTGATGAGGATTGTAGCTTTTCACTTAAAATCCCAAGCTTCGTTATATCCACTCCATCTATTAGAATGAAAGTCTTATAGATGGCGCTGTTAATGGAAGTTACTATTAAATACACTATACTTCCAAGTTTCCATCCGCTTCCTTGTCATCTCCACCACTATTTTCAGCTATTAAATTCTACAAATTGCCATTGACCGAGTTATTCGAGTCAGTTTGGCCGTAGTTTTGGTGTAGTACACGAATTTGTTCCACCAATTTGTGGTGACTGCTGTTTTCTGACAATCATCATGAGTTTCAAAGGACTCGCTACGTTTTGTTACAGTTGGCTGGCCTATTTTATCGTGAAACGTAAGAGAATCATTATAAACTAAATCTTTTTTTCTTCGTTTGCTGCAAGTATTTTTTTTGCAATTGTCAATATTATTTAAAAAAAATTTGTTATATTTCTCGAGCAATTTGAGGTTTCAAAAGGAATTCTATTCGATTAATTTGACAATGGTACACATTGTATTGTTACGGTGGATTGAAAAATACTTCTACATCAGTTGTTTTTTTTTCCTAAACAAATAAACAAAATTAGATTAATCTTTTAGCAACTAAGTGCCATGATTAAATTCTAATATTTTTTTCTTTTTTATTTATTACAAGGAGACGTCATTTTGCTTTTGTGAACATTTTATTCTTTGTATAGAAACCAATTAATGATAAGTAACATGCTACTTAAGCTATCATTACACTTCAAAAGCACTTCAAAACAATTATGATAAATATCTATTATTTATTTGTAAGCGGGAAAAAAGATAGAAATAAATTTAACAGGCTTATAATAAAAAAAGGGTTTCGTTGAAATGTGAGAAGTGCCTACTCATGTTTATCCATTCCAATATGGTGCTTATTTATTTTGGTAAAGATTTTGCTGTTTAAATTGATGCTACATATAATCTTTTTTAATCAATATTCTGAATTACTATGAAGCAGGTATCTATGGTTAGTACTGCAGAAACTTAGTAATTTGCTGACCTTTACTTTCCTACTAGAGCTTTTGGTGACAATTTTCTCTATCAAAGGTGAAGACAAATAATTTTTCAATTATGCATGAACCATGAAAGCAATCTCATTGGTTGAAATCAGAACGATAAATCTTAAACAGTATAAAGCTTTGTAGTTCTTTAAACACTTATTATGAAAGCAATGATAATACAATTTACAAAATTCAATGGTAAATTTTGAAAAATCTTAAGTCCTATGCAGTCTGGTAACAATTCGGACATTTTGAATCTGGTAATATTTAAATATAAACATTTGGTATTCTGGTATTCTTCACTTAACGCACCAATTTAGTATAGGTGTTTGTTGATAGACAATTATTATATATAATAAATAATGTAAATATTAAAATATACACAAACATACAACTTGAACAATTAAAATTATTTATTTGACCTAAATTTTAGATTCGTCTATGCGAGCTCTTTTACTTTTAATGATTGCGTCGCGTAATCAGGGCATTCTTGCAAGTTATTCAAGCCCATGCTGCCTGTAGTTTGCTCCGCATGTCATCTGCCGAAGTTGTAGTAGTTTTTATTACTTCCCGATCAAATTCTTCTTGTAATAACTCGATAGGATTCAAGTCCGGATTTTGGGGGGGCCATTTCATGATTGTTAGTCTCCCTTTCTCTTCCAAATGCTCAAAATATTGCTTGCATAATTTTGAAGTGTGTTTTGGGTCAATGCTTTGTTGGAATACAAAATTCTGACCCAAAATTCTTACACCAGAGGATATTGCACTTTCTTCTAAGATGCGTTTGTATTGCTCTCTCCTCAATACGCCCAAAACAATCCCAAATCATTCCCGAACCACCGCCGTGTTTAACGATAGAAACAGTACATTGCTCTAGTGCACGTTCGCCCACAGGTCTTCTTGCAAGCACTCGTCTTCGCGAATCGACAATCTCGAATTTAGGTTCGTCGGTCCACAATACCTTGCTCCAATCTTCTACCGTCCAATTTCGATGTTCACGTGCCCATTGTAACCTCTTTTTCTTATTAATTTGGCGAAACAAGAGCTTTCGCATCACAATTCGTCCGTGAACGCCGGCTTTTTGCAGAAGGTGTTTCACCATGGACACGCTAATCGGCTTCGGAAGTACAGTATTAACTTCTGCGACGATTTCTGGAGCTGTTTTTCTTCCATTTCGCTTGCTGGACACTACGATTGCAATATCTTGAGCTTCTTTATTTAGAACTGCCACTTTCACTGTATTTCTTTATGTTATAATCAAAAGTAGATGGATTTAAATGTAATTTTCTAGCAATTTGACGATTACTTATGCATAAGTTATGTTGTGCTACTATCACAGCACGCGTTTCAACACTAATTTCTTTCCTTTTCGGCATGTTTTAAAATTTCAAACGAAATTATAAATACTATTCGTTAAAAGATGTTGTCGCTGCTAACATGGAACGATAACTGACCGTAATTTAAAAATATTACTTCAAATGGCTTTATTATAGCTTCATGATTAATAGTAAAATTACCAACTGTTACATTTTTCCTGGAATTTCAAGAAATAGGCTCTTTCTTGTCGCTACTACCTGTGCTTTTATGACGGCATTACCTCTCATACAGATAAAAGAAGGAAATAGACCGATATTATTTAATGAATTTAAGTGAATCTTACTGATTATTTCTTTATATACAAAAATCTAAAATCCATTACACATTTATATTTGGTATTTGTATGGTGTGGATTCATATCATGTTTCATTACATTGCATTATAGGACTGAAGAGAATCAATCGTCATTTATAGTAATCAGTCGCTGATTGCAGAAAGGGTACAAGTCAGTGAACTAAAGTTTTGAAGAGAAAAACGTAAAAACCTGTTTTTTTGGGACTTGCGTATTTATATCGAAGGAACTTAATGCACAAACCAAAAATATATTGAAACACCATCTTTTACAGCAGTATTTTAAACTATTTGCTTTAATGGCTTAGGACCCAGTGACCTTCAAAGTTGACAAACATATATCCTTTCTGCAATCAATGGTAAATACAAACAAATGATCTGAGTAATATAAGTTTAGTAACACAAAATACACGCAAAAATAAAATTAAACTACTACTTCCTCGTACGTAGCCGATTTTTTAATCTGGTCCATTTTGTACGAGTTTATGGGAACTTTTCCTGTTGGATAACAACATTCCTGAGGTTCACTTTCATTGTCAGAAAGTCCTAAACAAAATGTGTGTGTTGAGAAACCATTGACATAATCTTTTGCAACCACCACACCTTTTCAATCATCTTTGCAATAAAATGGAAACTGTTGATGTGAAACTTTTCTGTCTCTTGGTATACTTCTTTGTGAAGTTTCGACTGGTAGAGTTGTTTTCTTGTAAATCCTAGGCCACCAGTCATTAAAATTTCTTATATTTTTGCCACCTACAACACGAATCAGCCATTTGTGTTTGCTTCTTGCAGAGGCTTTAATCTCCACATACTGGTGTACAGTACAAACACGATCGACTTTTTCTGGCTTTCATTTAATAATACCGAAGCCTTTATCGCAAGGTAACAACTGGTGCCCTCTAATAGAAAAATATTCGTGTATGTTATCAAAATAACCCAATCAACCCAACAAATCTTTCAAAAACAGACACATTATTATCAAGGTATTGTTTGTGTATTCCTTTATATACTGGTAAATGAAAGAACACGCTTCTTTAGGACCTTTCTGGATGCCACCTTCATGATAAATAAAATAAACGACTTTGTCGGCTTTCATGTTGTGGATTGCACCGGGATTTTTGGTAGCTGTAGATTTTACATATACTCAAACCCTAGGGCTACCACGTGGTCAGATTCCTTGCATTTTTTGTCGATTCTTGCAAAGCACTATAAAATTTCTTGATACGCTTCTTGTGCACAAGCATTTCAGCAGTAGCGGCCCTTTCAGCATTTTCGTTTAGGTCCTTACTTTTAATTTTGTCCATGAAAATTTTGTTGTAGAATTCATACTTAATATTTGAGTCAGGATATTTTTCTTTAAGCATTTAATACATTGTGCTCATCGTCAAATTAGAGTTGAGATAATGATACTCTCTTCGTGAATAGTGAGATGTTTTAACTCGAAATGTACCAATATGATCATGAACGCCTTTTTTTCTGTGGCAGGTATAGCGTTAGCGCTTACTTGTTTGCCTCTTTTATCTGTAGGGATGACACCAACTTTTAACAATTGCTGAATGCGTTGTAACCGTTTATTATATTAATGCCTTCTTACAAAACGTTTGCCTTGCCCTTCCAACTATAACGTAATATTTAGACGCAGTATCACGCCTATTGTCCTCCATTTGTTGTGTTCGGGGACGACGGATTTTAATACTTTCAGCATAAACAAGTCCCTGCAAATACATGACTTGTTCACCTTTGTTGCTAAACCATAATATATTTCAAACTCCTCAAACTGTTGCAGTTGTAGATCATCAAAACGCCATGTCAGGTTGTAAAGATTGTCATCTGATTTGATTTAAATGATTCTGTTGTTGAATTTTATTCTCCTGAAGCTTGATTACGACCAACAGCTAGCTGAAATTATAGACAAGTGTTCCCGGAGTCTTATCTATTACTTCAATCAACTTTTTGTACCTTATTCTGTGCAATACAATCATGAATTGAACAAAAAAGATTGCTTTCAAGATACTTATAGATGTACATGAATCTTTTTGTGGAGATAGCACAGTGTATGCATATTAGTAATGTATTTCAAACAAGCAGGTCTCTTCATATTATAAATAATTCAATCTGGCGCTATACATTTTTGTATTGTTTGAGTCCTTATGTGGCATATACGATAAACATGATCACAGAGAAAAGAATTTTGTCTGAAATGTAGTGTTAATAATTTAACGGCATAAATAATAAAATCCGCAAAGTTTAAACACTGCAATATGAAAGTTGTCATCTCAGGTTTGAAGAGATTAATTTGATATGCTGTTAAATTTTGCTATACCAATATAGGTATATTTGGTACGTAGGCTTCCGCGGTAGTCAATAACACTATACTTTCGGTTTCCGGGTTGGTACCGCATCGTTGTCGTAGCTGTTTCCGACGTTTCGTTCACACTCTTATAGGACATCTTCAGGCCTATTACTGCACACCGACTAGGGACTATTCATTCCGGAGGGGTTTATATAGGGCTTGTTTCGGGTCAACGGACCGGAAATGTTATGGATCAATGAAGACGGTTGTTGTGTGTTGGGAAAATCTCTATTGATTCACGAATTTTTCTGCTATAAAGCCTACGCACCAGATTTCCTATACCAAGTTTTAGAAATAGTGATATTTATAACATAGCCTCCATGCAAGACAGTGTACCTTTCAATATCTATAATCCAATAATTTTTACACGTCCCTTTTTTTGAATAACCCTATATGTCACTCTAATTGTTGTGTGATTTAGTAAACACATTGGTATCTTGAATTCTACATAAATAATTTAGATGCTTCAATATATTTGAAATTAAAATCACAGTAAAACAGATACTATACAATAACTCCATTTGGAAGCTAGAAAAAATGCAATGAAATGCACTTTTAGATAGAGTTGACATAACATGGAAACCGTCTCAAAAATTCAATCTTATGACGACGAATACAACATTATTGTTTGAATATTGCGCGGTGGAGTATTCCATTTCATGACAAGCATTCTTTCTAAGAATGCTAATTCGAATTCTTTGCATATTTTGCAATATAAATGCTTATTATTCTAGATCTTATATTTTTTAAATTTTAAATAATCGAAAAGATATGTTATTTCAAAGGTTTTCTGTCACTGAAGTTGATAGAATGGGTATGTGGCTTGATTTAACCCGATAATGTTCACAAATATTAGTCACACTACCAAAATTTACTTCATTTAAGGAATGCCATGAATGCATACTTAAATAATTTGTCAGATTATCTTTAGTACTAGTATAAGTACGAAGCAATTAACATTATTTACATAAATAATAACCAAATAATTGAAAAAGGTGATCCCCCATAACATCTAAATTGTTTACGCTAACACTTGATAAACACTTGCTATCTCTTTAAAGAAAAGAGTTGGGTGGAATTCCAAGTATGAGTTTTGTCTTGATAAATCCCATTGAAACTCCCATTTTTGACAAACAGTGTATATCTGATTTAACGATAATGTGACTATTCATTTCTGTCTATTTGCTTGTTTTATATGGTCATCTTTAATGATCTACACAAAATGCATCAAAATTATCTACGTATAACTAGGTTCATACAGTTGGTTAGTAACCTACATTAACGTAAGTTTCAATATTTTCGTCTACAGCGCCACAATACAATTTTGAACTCTGGAAAATATACGAACTAATGAACCAACAATTTTCCCGCAAATTAATTAACTGTTTAGAAGCTTTGAAATAATAGGAAGCGTTAGGTATGCAATGAATAAAATTATTTTCTGATGCACTTACTTTAGGGCAAATTTTTAAATCTTGCTGCTTTTATTATGCCTTAGCGAAAATATAACATAATTCAATAGAGTGGAGAAGAAAAAGGCAATGGAACATTGTGCTTTGGTTCTTGAACAAATAATTAATCGTGTAGTTGCTATGACAAACTAAAACGCTGGTGCCACCTCCATGATAAATAAACCACTTAACTTTTTGCCATAATCATAATATCTCACCAGATACGGAATGTGTTGCCGCTTTGTTGTAAAAACCTTTTATTTACCAGAAACTAATTTAAATAATCTACTTTCATCAATACTGCTCGAACTATCGAAATTTTGGTCAGATTTATGAAATGAGAATTTTAATTGAATTATTGAATGTTCTGATTGCTGCATGTTCGAATTCTAGACGTCATATTTTATTTATTTTATGTTAGAAGGGACTTTTGGCAATACCTAAAAATACCATAATTTCTTTATTTGAAGAAAACATCCCAATGAATTTAACGAAGTGATAGATTGCTCTTCATGAATTATTTCTTATACACTGTCAAAGAAAAACTCACTGGTTTTCACAACATTTTATTAATACTCTATGTATACTACCGGCTACAATTATTTGCTCACCTACATTTTTGCTTGGATTTTAGAAAATGATTTATTTATTATTATTTTGGTGGGTATAACTTTTTATCTACAAGTAAAAGAAAGATATCACACCAAATAATTCCACAAAAGACTCCTCCCATACCTAGTTATCGAGTGAATCCCCTTAATCGTATAATTAGGGGTCCAGGTAGGGCCATAAAAAGACCCTAAATGTAATACAATTATCCTCCATTAATAAATATTTAATGTGGTGCAGGTAAAAATGATAATTCCCTATTTACCCGCACAAGAATTATGAATTCAGATTTAGTGGTTATTGTTCTTTTAAAGAGTGAATATAATAATAAATGGCTTAGACACCCCTCCTGGGGATTTCGCCGCTTCATATGAAGGTTTCTAGATCCCTCATTAAGGGGAGGATCAGTCCCTGTTCCTTCCTATTCCACTCTTTCGCATATCCTTCTCAACTCCGTTCTATCTTTAGCTTTTTCTTTTGCCTTATCGATCCCTATCCTCTTCAAGTCTTCCCTCACTTCACTCATCCAGCTAGATCTACTTCTTCCCCTCCTTCTTTTTCCCGCTGGCTCCCAATTTGTCATTATATTTAATATCTTGCCCTTTCCCGCTCTCCACATATGCCCCAACCACTTTGCTCTTTGCTGTCTTATCTTCTTAACTATATCTTCTCCACATTCTTTCGCTACTTCCTCATTTGTTCTTATCCTATGTTCCAAATTTTTCATTCTAACTGGTCCAAGTATTGATCTCAGTATTCTTCTCTCCGCGACTCTTAAATTTGTGAATATGGTTAATAAAATTATCTAAAATTAATATTAAAATGCCGAAAACAAGAGAGTTTAGACAACTTTAGAAATTCGCACAATGATTGTTGCTTTACACAATCTAGGACGAAGTAACAGAGATATCGCAAGAAAATTGAAATGAAGTCGCCAAACTGTTGACTATAACGTTAAAAAATATCAAGAGGCTGGCACATTATTAATTAGAAAACGAACAGGACGGCGAAAAGTGACAACACCAGGGGAAGATCGTCGAATAATCATGACGAGTAAACGGAAGAGACGAAAAAATGCACCTGAAATAACAGCTGAAATAAATATTGAGCGTGAGAAACGAGTTGGTTTAACCTTCGTGAAAAGGAGGTTAAGAGAGGGTGGTTTGTTTGACTGAATAGCGTTGCGTAAACCAATTTTACGCAAGCAATATAAAATAAAACGGCTGCAGTGGGATAGAGAGTATCAACATTGGACAGTTGATGGGTGGAAAAATGTTTCCTAGACCGAAGAGTCCGAATTTGAATTCTTCGGTTCCAAGAGAAGAACGTTCGTTCGAATGTCGAAAGGAGAACGAGCAGCAGAATCATGTGTAGTACCTACAGTCTAGCATGGGGGCGGATCGGTAATGGTTTGGGGTTGTTTTGACGCCGCATCCGTAGGAGGCTTGGTTAAAATAGATGGAATTTTAAGAAAAGAGCGCTACTGGGGAACTTTTGAAGCAAATGCTACCATCTGGAATGAGAATAATCAGACTATTTTATATTTCAACATGATAATGATCCGAAACACACCTCTAAACTGTGCCGTGAATATTTAGATTCGGTGGAACGTGAAAGCAATATAGAAATAATGAAATGGTTTCCTCAAAGCCTAGATGCTAATCCCATAGAGCTTTTGTGGGAGGAATTCAATAGGCAGGTGAAAATAGATCTTCCAACTTCCAACGAATCAAACGAACTATAAGAAACCTGGCTTAAAATAGAACCTGCTACTCTGACGAAATTGATAGAGAGAATGCCGCGAGTGTGTGCTGCAATTATTAATAGTCTTGGTGGACATTTCGAAGATTTAATTTTTTTATAAAGACTATCAATTTCATTGTTCTAAGATTTTATTAAATGCAAAACTACAATCTCTTTTACAGTTAGCACTTTCTCTATTTATGCGCATTTCTTTGGGTGTGAAAATGCTTATGGCCGGTAGAATATTACCATTAAATGTATTACCAAGTGAGTTTTACTTTGATTAAGTGTAGGAAATGTTTGACCAAGAGTAATTCATTCATTCCAAGAGCAATTCAACAGGATCAAATATGCATATATTTTCTCCTCCTATATATGCTGGTAGTCGAATATATAATTTACTCCCGCCTGAACTTAAGACTATTGTTCCGAATAATGAATTTAAAATGAGGCTGAAAAAATTACTCACTTCTGGTGTCTTCTATAATATAAACGAATTTTTGACTTCTCTTAAATAGACTGGTAAATGTCAGAATACTGTGTACTCTGTCTCCCTCATCACTTCCCTAATACATTATTGTATACACTGGCGTTTGCTAGTTAAGTGTTATATGTATATTTATATTGTTTATTTACTTAAACTTCTGACTTATTCCTATCTATTGTATGTAGTGCTCGGAATGAATAAATATTATTATTATTATTATTATTATTTCATTGGATAGATCAGCAGTCCTATTTTGTAGGTTCAATTTTGCACATTTAACATTTATCTTATGCTGTACGTAGTCGAACACGACTGTGTTGTTGGAGGACTCTCAATTCTACATAGTTGCACTATATTAATTATCTCAGAACCATGCTATATCATCCATTCTGAGCTTCTATCAATGTTTCCTAATGTGATTTGTCGTTTTTTATTTTACTATTGCACCCCCCTTTTACAATATTGTTTTTTCCGTTCTTCTTTGTACTTGCTCCTTGCCAATTTGATCCCCTACATTTATCAAATGCGTTTTTTACTTTAGCAACTCCATTAGAATTTTGCACACGACATTAGTTTATTACGTAATAATCAATATAACGACAATTTTGTACACTGTTTAGAATGCGTGTGAACACACCATCGACAATAGTGTTGGATCGACTAAATGGATCAACCCTACTCTTTTTTTTTCGTCGACCCGACGATTGTCGGCCAGAAAAATAGTTTGTCGCTTGCGTTGCGCCTTAGTCCGCGTGTAAGCCGATAATACTGGACCGACAAAATAGATCAAATTTGTTTTATCTTTTTGCTAACCTGACTGTCGGCCAGGAAAATAGTCTTCGGTCTGTACTACGCCTATGGCTTGAATAGATAGCATATTTTTATAATATGGACTTATAAATTATTTTTCTTTATAATAGATAAAAAAATTGATGATAATAACTCTTATCATCATTCAGTAAACAATTACACCCAAAATTCCATTCATTTTGATAATTTTGACACCAATACAAATAATTACTTTCGGATTCATACCATAAAAGCAACCCTTAAACCCATTTTAATAGATGTGAGTAACGATTTTCTTTGAAAAACAACGAACCGAAACATGACGAATTTTTTTCGATTAATAGGAAACAATGTCAAGGATTGTGAGGGATTTTTTTCATTTAGCGGTACAAAAATACCACTTAAACGATCGAGCGTACGCGTTTGTACATTATTAGGAAATATTTAGTTCGGATTACGTCATTTACAAAGGAAATATGAATATTATATATTGTATTGGTAATACATGTGTGTGCAATTAAATATCGTGACAGGTGGTTCCGAAATTGTATCCGAATAGTATTCGCCGTATGCGATCTTCAACATTCCGAGAACGAATTTCGCCAAATTGATGATTTTTGGACATTGGATATTATCCATTACAATACTAAAGTGACTCGATCAAAGATCATGTACAAGGTGTCTTTTCCGGTGTTTACTACGGGGATCTTCGAAACTAACGGAGATAGAGAGACGATGAAATGGGGAAAGAATTGCAGTTTTACGAGATCAAAAAACTTTTTTTTTATTTCTTTCGGTGCCTATAGCTCTGTTATTAGTAGAGTAACCAAGACTTGCGAACTCGCATAGGCGTCGGTATTACGGGTTAATATAAGAATACGAAAAATTCATAAATAAACTTACTTGCTAATTATTCAACAAATTAGAGGCATCAGGATGTGAACTACTGTAAACTTGCATCATTGCATATGTTTCCACAGTTACTTCTTTAAACCTTGCGCGTCGACAAGAAAAAATATTCTTATACATAGAAAACGATCTCTCCACATCTAAGGAAGTTACATTTGCATGTAGAAACTGTTTTTCAATATCACTTAAAAGTTCACTATTCTTACACTTATTATAAACGGCCTCTAAAGTATTAAAATCGGGATTTTTCCGTAAAACATCTGCCAACTTTTGACTAGCGCATAATCCTGGCGTATCATTTAATGTGTGTAATTTATTTTTTACACTCTCCACTATGTCTAATGATTCCTGCATTGACAATTCAGTACATTGTAGTTTTCTGATAGCATCTAGTAATACTGTATAATTGGTGGATATTGTTGTTAAATCTTCTAAAAGTTGAGGAATTTGAAATTCTCTTTGACTCTCTCTAATTGCTTTGGATTCATTCCGATTAAATCGCATTATAACTGATTGAATTTGTTGAAAATGGATCAAATAGTAAGAAGCTGCTGTTAGCCAAGTACCCCACCGCGTTAGAATTGGTTCAGGAGGTTCTGGAATACCTGGACAAAATTTACGAAATTCTTTTAAACGTTTAGAAGATTTACAAAACATTGCTTTAGTACTTCCAATCATCCGATCAACGTTTCCGTAATGTTGTCGAACAACTTCACCAACTAAATGCAAAGCATGCAGCACGCAGGTTATACGTATTAAGTTAGGAAATATATGTTTTAAGGATCGCCCAACACTTAACATCGTTGCTGCACTATCTCTCACAATCATCACAACTTGATCTTGGGCAATTTTAATTTTTTTCAAAGCGTTCATTATCACTTTTTGAATATTTGCCGCGGTACATTGTTGAACACGTTTGCAAGCTAACAAATATCGAGATGCTGTGTTCTCGCTAGATAAAACGCGAGCTATTATATTCACAATACTGTTTTTCTTTATATCGGTCGTCTCGTTCACGGTAATCCATATTTTTTTGGAACACAAATCACGTTTACACGCATTTTCTAGCATCTCTTTCATTCGCGGCAAATGATTCCGTAATTGTGTTTGTGAGGGTAATGGGTACTTTGGAACGTATTGTCGCCAAAACGTTTTAAAAGCTGCTTTTCTCACCAACGACAACGGAAGATTACAAGAAGTAAACATAATTAATAAATATATGAGGAATAGTGTATAAGGTATTTCAGTTCTTGCATTTCTCATATGCTTAATACCATTGACATGCCTCTGGCAATCAGTTCTGTCCAATGCAGCCAAACGAACATTGCATCTTAAGCAAAAAACTGCACTACCGTCATATTTTAAATGGGGAAAAAGTGACACATACTTATGTACATTAGTAGCAAATCTATTACGAGGCATTGTTTTCTTAGGTATGTAAATATTAGTTCTATATGAAACGATACACTAATTATGTACTTGGTATAATACTACAACACACAAAAAACACCAGCTATATTTTCAAAAGCGACACGTAAGTACATAACCTTGACCGATCGACTAATCTCTGCAACAGCTCAATCGGTACTAAAACGAAATCTCTCTCAGCGCGGTTTAACATGATTTATATTCAAGGTCGACACTACATGCCTGCTTCTCTACCGGTTTAGTTTATTTATGAATTTTTCGTATTCTTATATTAATCCGTAATACCGACGCCTATGCGAGTCCGCAAGTTTAAGTTACTCTAGTTATTAGTGTTATTATCGACCGAAAGAAAGTGTAAAGGAGAAAGTTGTAGGTAATTATGTGCTTAACAAGACAGTCTAACCAAATTTTTTATACAGCTAGAATTTTTAAGCTATGACAAAATTTGTTGATGAAAATCGTGGCCGATTACGGTTTTCATAAAATGGCATGACTTCATAGAAAAAGCATTTTTGCAACGATTCCAATGTTTTAACACTTAACAGTTAGCTCTCTCAGACTCAATTTTTCGTGAAGGATGTTTTGCACACGTTCAGTTGAGATGTTTACCTTAGTGGGACGACCTATTCCGCTTCTCATCACGGACGGATGTTCATGGTCTTTATAACTCCTCTTTGATTTCTGCACACGTTTTCACATCCAAAAAAGAAATCGAATCACTGACCGGTATTGTTCTTTTTCCATGATTCAACAAATACATAAACTTACTCACTTTCAACAGCTCTCAAAACAACACTACTCGATAAATCTCTCCGAAATGTTGACAGACGTCAACTAAAGAATAGTACTCACAGTCAGTGATGCAGGTTTTGTGAACAGTTCGGAAATTAAAAGGTAAAAATGGTCGTAATTTATTTAAAAATAACTGTGTTATGTCGTTGAAAAAAACGCATTTTTTATTGTATGTATGTATTTTTTTATTTGTCACTGCTAGAGTTGGCACTCTCGTCGGCGCGACAGGATCGCATCCGCTATTATGCGTAGATAAACAATACGTGGTGTATATGCATATCCGATCAGCGGTCGATGTTAATATTCGGTTCATACAGTCAGCTCGCTGTTTGTTGGTACGTATACAGGACATTCCACCTTGAATAATTCTTTAATTAAGAAAAAATGTAATCATGAAACTATAATAAAGCCATTTGAAGTAATATTTTTAAATTATGGTTAGTTATCGTTCCATGTTAGTAGCGACAACATCTCTTAACGAATAGTGTTTAAAATTTTAAAACGTGCCGGAAAGGAATTCGTGTTGAAACGCGTGCTCTGATAGCGGCATAACATAACTTAGGCATAAGCAATCGTCAAATTGCTAGAAAATTGCATTTAAATCCATCTACTTTCGATTCTAACAAAAAAATACAGTGAAAGTGGCAGTTTTCTAAACAAAGTAAAAAGTGATAGACCGAGGGCGACAACACCAGCTCAAAATATTGCAATCCTGGTGTCCAGCAAGCCAAATAGAAGAAAAACAGCTCCAGAAATCACCGCAGAAATCAATACTGTACTTCCGAAGCCGATTAGCGTGTCCACGGTTAAACGCCGCCTACTAAAAGCCGGTCTTCACGTACGAATTGCGATGCGAAAGCACTTGCTTCGCCAAATTAATAAGAAAAAGAGGTTACAATGAGCACGTGAACATCGAAATTGGACGGTAGAAGATTGGAGCAAGGTATTGTGGACCCATGGATCCAAATTCGAGATTTTAGGTTCGCGAAGACGAGTGATTGTAAGAAGATTACGTGTGATTAGAACAATGCACAGTCTCTACCATCAAACACGGCGGTGGTTCGGAAATGATGTGGAGTTGTTTTGCTGGTACATTCGCAGGTGATCTCGTAAAAATTCAAGGCATAATGAGAAAAGAACAACACAAACGCATCTTAGAGGAAAATGCAATACCCTCTAATGTAAGAATTTTGGGTAAGAATTTACTGTTCCAAAAAGCAATATTTAGAACAGTTGGAAGAGGAAGGAACATTAACAATCATGAAATGGCCACCCCAAAACCCGGACTTGAATCCCATCGAGTTATTATGGGAAGAACTCGATGGGGAAGTAAGGAAAACAGCTCCAACTTCAGCAAATGACATGTGGAACAAACTACAGCCAGCATGGGCTCGAATAACTCCGGAAACATTGTTAAAATTAACTGCAAGAAGGCTCCGATTATGCGATGCAATCATTAAAAGTAAAGGAGGTCACATAAACGAATCTAAAATTTAGATCAAATAAATAATTTTAATTGTTAAAGTTGTATATTTGTGTATACTTAAATACCAGATACATATTTTCATATTTCCATTTAAATATTTAATGATTTATCCTGAAATTTGAGGTGCCCAAATATTTATTTTTTTGCGGGTAAATCAACGTCAAAATTCGAGCGCAACCTGCTGCAGTACTCGTAAAACTCCCATTTGAAGCAGTTTAAGTGAAAAGATCTTTAAATTCGCCAGTCCCAACAAATCGCTAATCATTTCCACAATTAATTCGCTTTAGTGAGATTCTACTGTACGGGTATTTAAACTAGTATGATGTGGTAAAGAGCAACTAGTTGATGAATCGCTTTTTTACCAAGAAGAAACTGCTTGAAATTAACATTCGCTCAAAACAGGAAACAAAAAATTCATCATAAATGAACTCATCTTCACCTTGCTGCTTTTCATAAACATAACATCTACAATCCTAAAAAGGGGATTTTTATAACTTAATTAGGAAAAAAACGAGCTAATTGGCATTAAAAAAGCGAAAGAAAAAGGTGTTGGTCTCGCTTATTATTATCGAGCAAGACAATGAGTATATTTACTATGGTTTACAATTTTTTTTATTTTCTACATACTGAGATGATGTTTACAATAGCATAAAAGGTGTTATTTACATACCGTGTAAACAGCAGTAAATTAAACGGTATTATTTTACAAAAAACTGGTTTATATTAGGATATTAAGCAATTAATAGGAAGCGTGATAAATTGTTTTCTTTTCCATAGACTCTATCATTTAATCTGAAGAAACCGGTATGTTGCACGTTGATTTGTGTGCATACAGAACACCTTAGTCATCCAGTATTTAACTAGAATAGCACGCTGCATTCGGTGAAAATTACGGGGATTTCTTAGAAACGCTATCTCATGTATGAATTTTTATTTGCTAGCGGTAATAATGTTAGAAATTATCAGTAAATTAGTTTGAAAGTCTTCTGGGATGTACTGTGATTATTAGTTATTAATTATTGCAAAAAATATTGATAATTGGGAGATGATTTATTATGCAATTCGCTGAAGTTTGTATCGGCGAATTATCTGTGGCTATGATTAATTTGTATTCATATACGTAGATTATGGGTATCCATGTTAAATATTTGCAAATATTAATACTAATGAGATTAGAGATGACATCTTTAAATATTTCCTTTATAAGAAAATGTTATAACAACATGTAGATGGTCACATTGATGCAAGGATAGTAAGCGTTACAATGATCGCCCAATGCGGTTGATTTGTCTGCTCAAGGTCAAGTAATTCGTGATGTCACCTGCGTTCGATAAGTAATGTAATAACGGTTACCATGCGGTATTTCAAATACTGTATGTGAGTAGCACGAGGGAATACCTTTTATGTTTTTATAAAAACAATGAAAGAAAAAAAAATTGCTACAAATCGTTTTATTTTTTTATTTCAAAATATCGCCATTATTTTTGCATGCGTTTGAACCAACTCTCGAAACATTTTTTCCAATCTGAAAGTGGTATCTTATGGTTTTTCAACAACTTCTTGAGGTGATCAAAATCGCTGTCCACACATTTTTTATTTCACATTCGGGAATATAAGTTAGGTGATAAGTAAAGTTTGTTAAAAAGATGGTACCGGCAGTGGCGCACCGCATAAAAGTAGGTACGTAATATACAATATTAGTGAAAAATAATATTGTTACCTTTTCCTGTTGTCTTGATGTCCACTGTGGAAATTGGCAACCGCCCTGGTAAGCTGCGTAGAATTGCAACATCAGCAACGCTTCTATTGTCGATTCATTCAGCCGTCGACGGTGTTGTGGATACGTTGTCGTATACTTCGAAAATGATCGTTCGACATTCAGTGAAGTAAGATTTGCAAATGTCAGATATTCCTTTTCCTCATCTGGGCGCTCTTAATTTTCAGTTATAGACCGAACCTTTTGTAAATCGGGATTTTTCGTTAAAATTGCACCAAATTTTTGAGCGACATCGACTCCTATAGTGTTCTGTCAAGTTTTCTAGAGCGGCTTGTAAATTGTTTATGCAATTTAATGCGTCTCGTGCAGATAAGTGACTGTTTTCTAATTCCTCAATAGCTTGTGCAACTTCAGAATAGTTCATGGAAATTTCATCTATTTGTTGTTGAACGTCCAAATTGGAAAAGTTGCTGACTATCTCGAACTGCTGGAGAATCATTTGAATCAAGTTTCAAAATGACATTTTTCACTTGTGAAAAATATTTCTGATAGCAAAATACTGCCTAGAGCCATGTTCCCCATTGCGTGACAGGCTGAGGTGGCGGTGGTAATTTCGGACACAATTGTTTGAATACGGGGATGCGTTTGGGAGAGTTGATGAACACTTTTTTGGTAGATGCTATTAACTTATCCACCATCGGATACTTCTTTCGAGTGGTTTCTGCTACGAGGTGACATGCGTGTATGAGGCATGTTATGTGAAGAAGAGTCGGAAAACATATTTTCAACATCCTACCAACTCTCAGCATTGTTGCGGCTCCGTCAGTAACGAACATTGTGACTTGGGTAACTGTGATACAAAATTCTCTCAACGAATCTTTTATTATCATGACAACGGTTTCTGCATTAGTTTTCTGAATCCTTTTACTGGATAACAACAATGAAGCTGGTGGACCATCACGTTTCAAAGAACGCGCTACAACATGAATGACGCTGTGTTTTAAGCATCAGTTGTTTCATCCACACATAGGCAGATTTTCTTATTTCTCAACTCGTCTTTTATACATTCCTTTACTGTACCTTGCACACGTGGCAAATCGTATCGTAATTGCATAGATGTTGGCAGCTTCCATGAGGGAACGTACTTAGCCCAAAAAAGACGAAAGTGTTCATTAGATACTAGATGTTGTGAGATGTTGCACACACTTAACATAAAAATAAAATCATATAAAAATTGCCAGTATGGAATACTGTTTCTTAAATTCAATACATGACGTTTACTTTTACAATGTTTTCTACATTCAAACCTATCGCGGCTTAGCAATCCGCTATTGCATATTGTGCAATAAATATGAGGACTTCTATATTCTAATCCAGGGAAATGCCTGAGATATTTATTCACATTCGAAGGGAACGTTACACCCTTTGGGCGTCCCATCTCCGCGTACTTATTTGGCGTACAGCGTGCAACGCACTGTCGCTTTGAACTCCCTCGCGGTACTGTCGAGATCGACTACGAGTTGAAAATTACCCCTACCCACGCTGTTACCGCTACGCTACTGCCATCTGGTACCACCTTTTTAACAAACTGTAGCGATAAATAGGCCGGGTACTGAAAGCTTCGCGCCAGGTTAGAAGTGAGGTTGCCTCGCGCACACGACGCGGTGCGACGTATGTATGTATGCAGATGAATCGGCACGAGCTATCTCAGCGAATGAAATTATTGATTTAATGCAACAGTTTCACATCAACCCTTCGCAGCGTTAGTCGTAATTGTAGAGATAAATATAAGTATGTAAGTATGTCTAACGTACGGGAGGAAAATCAACGACCGTTGTCTAATAAAGTCACTAAATTTATCAGTGAATTTCCGGATTTGAACTATAATGGAACTAAATAAATCAATACATGGTTTATCAACTTAGGAAAGATCTCCTGTATATATGGATATAATAATTTATAATCATTTACCTACATTTACTTAGTTACTATTAAATTGAGAAAAGAGTTATTAGAGTTTCTTCAAAATAACGTCTTCTATACATTAGACGAATTTATTATTTCATATTGTAATTATGTAATAATTTCAGTAGATTGAACATGTTAGCATTTGCACATGAGCAATATTTCTTTCTTTGTTTTTGTTGTAGTCTTTATTATTACTTTCTTGTTTCTCTTTGACTTATCCTATGCCTGTTACGGTCTCTTAGATAAATAAATAATAATAATAATTTACTTTTGATGTATTATGTTTGTGGTTTACCGCTTCGCTTACTCGATAAAGAACCGTTTCGACAGTTTTGGCGTACATACAATCCCGAGTGGAACTTACCATCACGGACGGCGTTACAGAAAGAGCTACCAAGTATACGTAAAGATATCGAAAATAGGATGAAAACGGAATTAAAAGATAAACAGCTGCGTCTTGATGAGACGACAGATTGTAAAAAAAAATCTATTTTGAATATTACAGTACAAGATCCTATTAAACCGAAATTTGCAATCTTATTAGCAAGCAAAGGACCAAAAAACGTGTACTGGCGAAGCAATTACGGACGTAGTACTCGATACGTCACAACAATTTCAATGTCAACTAGTCAACTGTTGATGTTTATAAGCAATGGAGCAGCGATAATGTGTAGTATAGGCCGTTCTCTTAAAGAAAAGTGTGAGGGACTTTTACATGTTACGTGTAAAGTGCCTTACATCTTGTGGCACAAACTATTCGAGAATGTTACCCGGAGGTGGATGCATTAATAGCAAATATAAAAAAGTGTTTCTCAAATCTCCCAAACGGATTCGAGCATTTCACAGGCTTTGTCCCGGTATTCGCGAACCACCACAGCCGATTCTTAGGCGTTAGGGGCTTTTTATTATTCTAAACATTTCCAATTTTTGAATTGAATTTGATCAAAAACGCGAGCTAACTTTTAAAAACGGTTGGCACCATTGGAGTCAGCATACTCGAATTAGGTTTACCTCCCGGGTGCCCAGCAACTAGCACAGTGTTATTAAACAAAAACAACCCCCTAACGTTTACTAGCCATGACATTCACCCAACGTGCTAATATATAGGATGAGCGATTTATAATAGAGGTTACAAATATGTTCAATTTTTTCCTAATTATTAACGCTGGCCACGAGCGGTACCGCGCATCGGCGTAGAATCAGTTCGGACCGAGAGGAACGGTAGTATTACTTCGTCTGCGGAGCAGTACGGACATTTTCGCTGCCGGTCATTTGCGCAATTGTTTATCTGTCCTAGAAAAATTATGATTTCGTTAGCAAAACGACCGCGGTCGGACAAACTTCGAAAATTTATTGCAGAAATTCCAGACTTAATATATGAAGGTGCTAAAATTAAATGTGTAATCTGTAAAATCCCGTTAATGTGTTGGTCCAGACAACATTGTCTACGACACGTAAATAGTGAAAAGCATGTCCCAAAAAGAAATTGCGCACGAGACAATGAAAAATTTATATTTAATTTATGCGTTACGTTTATCGCATGTAATATACCGTTTAATTTACTAGACAAGGAACCATTTATCTGCTTTTGGAATAACTATTCGGAGTGCAAATTACCAAGTCGAACATCGTTACGAAGAATTGTGCCATCTGCGCGCGAACATATTGAACAAAAAATAAAATCGGAGTTGAAAGATCAAAAATTGTGGTTATGTGTTAACGAAACAACAGATCGGAAGAAACATTCTGTTCTTAATGTAATGGCACGCAAATTGGAACCTCATCAATCGGCACCTTCAATTCTATTAGTCTCCAAACGAATACAACAGTGTACTGCCGAAGTAATTTCAAAGTTAGTGTTAAATACATTGGACAAGTTTGAACTTTCAACAAACCAACTCTTGATGTTAGTGAGTGATGGTGCTGCAAACATGCTTTCTGTAGGCCGGTCTCTTAAAAAGCATTCTGCTAATTTGTTACACATTACGTGTAAAATTCATGCTCTCAATCTTGTGGCGGATAGTATCAGAAAATGTTATCCTGAGGTAGACGCTTTAATAGCGCATACCAAAGCAGTATTTGTCAAATCACCGAAACGTATTCGCGAATTTCACAGACTGTGTCCCCGTATACCAGAGCCACCAGAACCTATTCTAGCTCGTTGGGGAACATGGTTACAGGCCGCGTTTTATTATCATAAGTATTTTGACAATATTAAGAACGTGGTTTTACAATTCGATACAAAGGAAGCTGCCGCTATCCAGAAAAGCCAGTCGAAATTTCAAGATAGTCAGGTTAAAATGGATTTAAAAATCATTCACGACAATTACTTCGGGCTAGCAGATGCAATAGAAAAATTACAAAATCCTGCGGTGCCGTTAGAAGAATCTCTACAAATAGTGCAACATGTTCACGCACAGCTATGCGCGATTGAAGACGCAAAAAATGTTTCTGTTCTAGAGAAATTTGAAAGTGTTTTTGAGAAAAATTCTCATTTTGGCACATTAAGACACATTTGTGAAGGTGCGTCAACAGAATCGTTAAGTTATTTGAAAGATTATTTTACTTACGCAAATATTACGTCACTAGATGTAGAACGTTCGTTCTCTGCATATAAACGCATTTTTTCCTCATGCCGTACTAGTTTTGCCAAAACAACAGTTGAAATATACCTAATGTTGCAGATATTTAACAGATTATTCACTTTGTGATTTCACGGAGGACTCTTAAAATGGTAAGTGTTTGAGCACGTGTTATTTAAGATTTTATTTAAAAGATGAGCGAAATTATTTGCGGCAGCAAACATCTCTATTAGCAGAATAACTCTAGTGGAACGCGAGGCCTGGTCGACTGTACTCTACTGCGCGGTACCGCTCGTGGCCGGCTTTACTAATTATACTTGGGTTTCATTTATAAGAAAGACAGTATAGACTAAGATTTCGTAGGAAGAAGTATCGGTTTAAAAATGAAAATTTAGTCAAGGTAAACTTAATACAAAGACCATTACTTTCTTTCTAAAATTCATCCTTTTCAATGTATGCAACTATCACAAGTTAAATAATTCACGCTGTCTATTTTATACGTACATATATGCATTTTATACCGACATAACAATTATTTAATTTGCATATCTAGAACACGTGTTTGTGGCTTCATTATCGGATTATTACCGCAAAGATTAAATCACATCATAAATAATAAACATACAGGCGTTTGCAAAAATATTTGAACGTTACAAATGGAACTATTGCGAACAGGTAACCCTTAATTTAGTGGCAACAATAAAGGAGTTAAAGCATTTAATATTTTAAAATTTGATGTGAGATTATGCCTTTTTTTCATTTTACTGATTATTTGGCAAATTTGGTTAAGTTACCGCGTTTTCTACAGTTTGTTTACTAGAACTCAAAGGAAAGTCAACAAAGGAAGTACATTAGTTCCACTAGTATTCTCGATATATTCTTCATTCTTGTTAAAAGACCTGAAAGTTTGTAGTTATATGTATGCATATGATGTTCAGCTTTATTATTCATTTGATGTTAAACAGGTGGACCTCGGCACATGGGCTTGATTGATTGATTTTCTACCAGAGCAGGGCTGGTCTTTACATCCCTAACACTGAAGCTTAGTAGCTTATTGTATTATTCCTGCTTCGGTTTTGTTTTACTTGAACAGGTTAGTTCCCGCAATCAGGTTTAACAGCCTATGTAGTAAATCTTTCTCCATTGGTAGTTCAATTGTGCTTCGCATAGCGAATCTGCGTTGAGCTAACGCTGCACATTCGAAAATAATGTGAGAGGCTGTTTCCTCCTCCTCATTGCAAAGTCTACAAAAGGGCTCATCTTTGTAGATCCCCATCTTATGCAAGTGGCCTCTCAAACAGCCATGTCCTGTTAATAGACATGTTGCTGCTCTAAGCTGTATCTTGTTTAATTCAAGCAGGTCAGCAGTCAGATGTTGCGACGGTCTTCCCATCATCCGTTTGCTGTGCTTTTGTCCAGCTGCATGTTTCCAATTTAATTGGTGTTGTGTTATAATCCACTCATTAATTGCACCACGCACTGCACTCTTGGTAATACCTAGACCCAGTTCCGGGCCTATATAATTCATTTTTGAACCTTCCCTCGCTAGCTGGTCTGCAATTTCATTGCCCGCTATGCCCCTGTGCCCTGGCACCCACACCAGTGTGACCTTGTTGTGTTTAAACAGAGCCATTAGTGTTTGCAGGCACTCCCATACTAGTTTGGAGGTTATGCGATAAGATGCTAGTGCCTTTAAGGCTGCTTGACTGTCAGAGAGAATGCACATCGTCTCACCCTGCGGTCGCCGACGCAGACTCTCCCACGCGCAGGTTTGTATAGCATATATTTCTGTTTGAAATACCGTGGTGTATCGCCCAAGTGATACACATACTTTGTATCGCTGGTTTTCCTCATATACACCAACGCCAGATGTAGTGCCCGTTTTGGACCCATCTGTGTACCAGACTAGTGTTCTTGGTTTTCTCCCCTCTCCATGCCTCCATTCTTCCCATTCAAGAAAACTTGAAAGGTTTGTCATAGGAGATCCTGGACATTGTTGTATCACTACCCATATCATAGATAGGGTTTGTTACTACTGCTTCTATTCTGGTGTGCCCAGATCCACTGTGGGATCTCCAGTTGCTAGTATTTTTCAGTCTGTATGCCCCCATTCTGGCTTCTCCCTTGATATAAAGCATGGTTTCCATAGCAGCTGTTGGAGTGCTTTTAATAGCTCCTGTTATACAAAGACATGCCAGTCTCTGAATTTTCGAGAGACTAGTTATCGCATGCTTCTGTGTGATCTTAGGCCACCAAACCAGGCAGCCATAAGTTATCATGGGTCTTACCACCGTAGTGTACAGCCAGTACGTCATATGTGGTTTGAGTCCCCATGTTTCCCCAACTGTTCTACGGGTTGTCATTAACACCCTCTTACATTTGTCGGTCATTTTTTGTAAATGTGAGTTCCAGTTCAGCTTATAGTCCAAGGTTACACCTAAGAACTTAGCCTCCTGACTGATCTGTACTACTTCGTTGCAAAGAATCGGCTCCCTTAAACCGTCCAATTTCCTTCTCTTAGTGAAGGGTACAAGTGCAATTTTTCCAGGATTTACTCTAAGGTTCTCCTTCGGCACATGGGCTTACTATTAACTCTAATAAAGCAGCTGTCGTAGTATTTGGTCGGCCTGGAATTCGCGATAAGGTTATTAATAAAATTAAGTTAACGGTGATATACTAGACGTTGTCAAGGTAATTAAGAACTTGGGTCTCACAATTGATTCTGACTTGAGATTTAGGCAGCATGTGGCGGGGGTGGTTGGGGCTTCCTTTGAAAAACCTAAACTGTTATTTGGAAACGGTGGATTTGCGTAAGACCCTTTGTAATTCACTTGCTTTATCAAGATTTAATTACTGTAATGTCATTTATGGTCCTTGTTTAGATTCCGAAAATATTCTTAGAATACAAAAGGTACAAAATGCGTGTTCAAGGTTTATCTATGGTATTAGGAAAAGGCAACGTATTTCCAATTCCTTGGCGTGGGCAGGTTGGTTGAACATGAAATCGAGAAGAACATTACATTTCGCTTGTTTTTGCTTAATAGTTTCAAAGACACCGCCTTTCTTACATCACAAACTTACTTTTAGAACCGATATACATAACCTTAATATCAGAAACAAAGATGTCATTACCCCCCTCCTCTCCGTACAGTACTACCTTCTTTACTCGATCTTTTTCTTATAACGTTGCTACTGTCTACAACTCTATTCCTCGGAGCTTTAAATCCTTATCATTTACGGGTTTTAAAAGTAGATATAAAAAGTATTTATTAGCCAAACAGTTACGATCTTGTCTTTTTGGCTTCTTTTTTTCGCTCTATATTAATCTTTGGCCCAGCATTATGAGTGTGTGCATTTACTGACTGTTCGGCCTTGTCGCTTCACCTTTTGACATTCGTCACTTTTGCTGTAAATTACATCCCCTGTGAGTGTGATATGAATGTTATTTTGTTAGCATGTACATATGTATATACTGCACCTTAATATTTGGTCTTTGTTTTTGTTAACGTGGACCAGAAGGAAGAACATCGCTCGGATGATTCTGGTCTTTCTAAACACAACTTATGTATGACGTCTTATGTTATGTATTTGTATGTATGTTATATTAGCCATTTAATAAATATCTATTATTATTATTATTATTAATTGGTTATTTGAAAGATAAAAACATCGAATTAATGTCTCATTGCCCGTATTTACCTGAGGTAGGTGACTTCCTTTATTATTATTATTATTATTATTTTTTCCAAATATTAAACAAAAAATTCATACACAGCGATTTTTATTACCTCAAAAATCTGTTGAAACCTTTAAAAACCATGTTTTGGAGACATTACCTTCAGAGTGGAAGAAATGTTTCGAGAAATGGTTCGAACGCATGTAAAAGTGTGTAAATCTTAATAATCGAATATTTTGAAAAACAATAAAACGATTTGTACCAAAACTAGTTACGTGGTATTTCTATTTTATGTGACCTATTAGCTTTGTATTAATTTATAATGCCTTCACAGGAAGTCATTTAGTTCCACACTCAACTGTATTTCTCTATTATTACGCTTTACAATTTGTAATAATTATATCGTCGGTATTTTACGTATTATCGTCGTTTCGTTCGGTGAATGTAAATAATGAAACGGTACGTACCACGTTGCGTATCAGGGATTCCCCTCGTAAATAATAGTAGTAATATTTTACTTACAATAAACAGGGAATAGTTGAAATTTCGAAGCTTGAGTACGGGTATATATTTAAATATTACATTAACGAGTTGTGTGCTTTTTTTCGTTGTTGTATGTATGAGAAATATGTAAATTACTCGTCAAATATGCGCTTAGTTTTTGTGTGCTTAATTGCTTTAGTAGTAAAGCTATTTGACCTAGGGGATGTACAGCAATGTAATTTAGGAGTTCATAAAAAATGACTGCTTGGAGTGTTTTTCCTTTAAGCTATTATGAAGTAATTATTGAAAATTAAAGTATTGAATTTTATGACGCAACAATTATTTGTATAATTTGGAAATAATAAAGTAACATTATCTTTTGGCGGCAATAAAATAAGACAGATTTATTGTTTTATGCAATGTTCGAAGGAAAAAAGTATAACAAAATGAAATACTGACAAGTTAAAATGAAAACAGGCATAATTAACAAAATAATAAACTACAGGTATTTTTGAAAAATGCTGTGAATAATTAAGAAGTGCTTAACGCAATTCTCCTTGCATTTTAAAAAAATCGTCCTCATTTCAGTTGGTTTTAATTATTTAATTAGCTCTACAGGCCGTGTAGGCCTCGGGCTTTTAAAAAATTACAATTTATTCGATACTACAACATTTTTATTATATTCTTCCATCTTCTTCTGTCTATTGCCTCTCTCCTCCAATCACCGACCCTTACCATCCTCAGATCCTCCTACGCTTTTTCCATCCATCTTTTTCTTGGCCTTCCTTTTCTTTTGTTTTCCATAGTCTTTCTGGTAAGTACTAGTTTAGCTGTTCGTTCTCTATTTAATCTTCCCAGATGCTCCAACCATCTTAATCTTTGGCCCCTTAGATATACTATTATCTTTGGCTCATTATACAGTTTATATAGGGTGACCCATCGGTTACGCCGGATTTAATTTTAAAATGAAACGCAGTAAATTATTATTTAATTGGGCAATTTTTATTGATTTATAAAGTAGACATGTTGAGATTAATTATGAAATATGATGTCGGCCAAATGGCCGCCGCGGTTATGCTGGCATATCCTGACCCTTTTGATCAAATTTTCGAAGACTTTTTCCAAGTCAGTTGGCCCAATTTCAGTAATAACGCGTTACATTTCTGTTTTCACTTTAAGAATTGTTTGTGATTTGTTAGCATAGACCATGGACTTTACAAAACTCCAGAGGAAAAAATCGCATGGCGTCAAGTCGCAAGATCTGGGCGGCCAATTAACGTCAGCGTCTGGAAATCACACGACCAGGAAAACGTTGTCTTAACAAATCGACGGTTTCTCTTGCTGTATGGCATGTGGCACCAGCCTGTTGAAACCACATTCCTTCGAGGTCCGTATCGTCCAACTGATCCCACAAAAAGTTCGATATCGTGTCACGATATCGTAATCCATTTACAGTTAAAGCTTGGCCAAACTCATTTTCAAAAAAGAATGGTGCAGTTTCACTTTCAGCCCATAATCCACACCAAACAGTGGCTCTTTGTGGGTGCATCGGTTTGTCGATGTTTTTAAAAAAGTTGTCATTCACCGTTTGGTTTTCCATCACCCAATTAGCGAATTGTCTCCGTTGCAAATGGTCTCGTGGCTTGAGCTCCTGAGTTAATTGAACTTTGTAAGGGTGGAGGTGAAGGTCCTTAGTGAGAATTCGTTGCAAACTGGTTCTGCTAATGTTCAATTGTTGAGAACGATGATGTGTTCATGTTCCTGTATTCTCATCGATATTCTCATTGACGACCACAATGTTGTTAACCGACCGCACAGGACGCGGACGCGGTAAAGTTTATTTGTCCATAACCGAACCAGTTTGCTCAAATTTTTTAATTAATCTTCGGACAGCGGACTCATTAAGTGAAATATGGATACCAACAATTTCACGAACTTTTCGAACAGTCTCCGCAAAACTTTCGCCAAATTTGTAACGTGTTTTAACAATAACAATACGTTGTTCTTTTGCGTAGCGATTCACTTTTAATAACTTCAATTTCCACAGATGTCATATGTCAAACATTAGGGATGCCAACTTAAATATAAAAAAGGTGGGAAATTTAAATCTGGCGTACCCAATTGGCCACCCTTTTTATCTCGTGATTTGTTCTTCTTTGCCTTGTGTGTTTTTTCCACCATAAATTCCTATAAGTATCTTTCATTTTCACCTTTCCAGGTTCTCCTCCTCCGCTTTGTTTAATGCTCACGTCTCCCAGGCAAAAGCTATAGCGGGTTTTATGACTGTTCTATACACTCTTATTTTCAATTCCTGGTTTTTTTTTTGACTTTTTATTCCCATTAGTGATTCTTGCCTTTATCTTTCTTTCCTCATGTCCTTTTTTGTCTATCAGTACCCCAGGTAAATGAATTCATCCACCTTCTCGATCAGATTCTTTTTCCCATTCTCTGTCACTACTTCTGCATCCCATTATTATATATTTTGTTTGGCAGTACTTATTTCTAAGCCAAAGTTCTTTATTTCCTTTTCCAATCTCTTTATCACCTTTTTTAGTACTTTTTCGGACTTCGCTATAATCGTTAAGTCATCGGCAAAGGCTATCGGCACTGGTGGTTTCTGATCTGAACCTTTCACACACTTCTTCGTTCTTTGTTCCTTTAAGGGTCATTTTCGTTATCGTGTTAGTTTCTTTGGTATGCCTAACTGTGCCATTGCTTGGCACATTTTTTCTCTTATTATTTTGTCGTAGGCCTGCCTAAAATCAATAAATATGGTATATAATTTCGTCTTATGCTCATAACATGTCTTTTGTGTTTCTTTAAGTGTGAATATCTGGTCTGTCGTCGATCTATTATGCCTAAACCCAGCTTGGTATTCTCCTACCAGATTTTTCATATATTAGTTTAGTCTTTCTCTTAGTACTCTGGCAAAACCGTATAGCATGCATTCAAGAGTGTTATTTCTCTATAATTCTCGCACACCATTTTTTCACCCTTCTTGTGAAGTAGGCAGATTCTTGCCTCTGTCCATTCTTCTGGCGTTTTTTCATTCGTCCATATCTGTTTTATTAGTTCAAAAAGTTTCTTATGTAATTTTTCACCTGCCGCCTTCAACATTTCTGCGCTAATTTCATTTATTCTCGGGCTTTTATTGTTTTTCAATTTCCTTAGTACCTTTTTTATTTCATCTTCTGTTGGTTTTTTCGTCATGACTCCATCATTTTCAAGGGTCTGGTCTATTTTATCCTCCGCTTGTTCCATCTCCGTTTAGTAGTACGTTAAAGTAGTTTCTCCATGCTCTCATGACCTCCACTGGCTCGCTTAACAGTTTACCTTCTTGAGTCATGTAAGCACTTTTACTTTGGAAGCCTTTCCATGATTGTTTCACTTCCTGATTAAATGATCTGATCTCCTTATTTAAGAATTTCTCTTCTATATTCCTTAACTCATTCTCATTGTACTGTCTCTTTCTCTCTCTGCATAGTTTTTTGAACTCTTTTCTCATCTGCGAGAATTACTGTTTGTTTCTTTCATTGTTATTTGTCGTACTTCTTTTTTTTCTTCTGCTTGCTTTTGGCAATCGTCATTAAATCATTCTTTTTCTAATCTGGGTCCACGTTCTCTTCTTATTATTGCTTTACTTGCGGTTTCTAGTGTTGATTTAGTATTCTCCCATAACTGACTCTCTTGTTGATTTTCTCCCTTTTCTTCCAGTAATGCATTAATCCTTTCCTCATACTTTCTTCTAGTTGTTCCGTTATTTAGTTGTTCATCGTCATTAGTGTTTCTTTCCTTTTCTGGTACATTATTCCCACTATGTAATGGTTTGACCCGCTTCTCTAATTGTTCTGATATTATTGATAGCGTTCTATTAAGACGTGATCTGTCTGATTTGTAGTTCTTCCGTCAGGCGAGGTTCATGTTCTCTTATGAATGTCTTTTTGCTGTCGTTGTGTTCTTCGGATCACTAGTTTTTTTTTTCATTGCAAAGCTTATAAGTCTCTGTCCATTATCGTTGGCCTCCTCGTGTTTGCTATTTTTCCCTTGGTCTAAGGTTGGATTTTTCAGAAATCGGTATTTAGAGAGTAAAAATGCAAGTAATATTACGTAGCATCTTTTAATCAAAATACCCAAAAACACATTTGAATGAAGATTTTCAAATACCTGCTGAAGCAGTTTAAGCTCGATACGAATTTTGGCGTCGATTAATAACTGGAGATGAAACTTAGATACATCAGTACACTGTTGACGCCAAGGCACAGTCGCAACCGCGGACTGCGAAAAGCGAATCGGCTCGAAAAAAACCGAAGACTGCTCCATTGGCCGGAAATTGTGCAAAAACGACCGCATTTGAAAAAAAAGAAAGTTTTGTTCCATCAAGACAACGCACGTCACTGGTCGCCATAGCAAAAATTCAAGAATTATGGTTCGAACTGACAGACCATCCACCCTATTCATCAGATTCGACCCTTAGCGGTTTTTTTTCTATTTCCTAGACTCAAAATTTCGCTTGAAGGACAGAGATTTTCATCGAATGAGGAGGCCATTACATTAGTAAACCCCTATTTTGCAGAACAGAACAAGCCAACAACTATTTGAACGATTTAAAGAGATGGAAGCATCGCTGGACAAAGTACATAGACTTATAAGGGAACTAGATAGACAAATAAAACTGAATATTACAAAAGAAATTACTTATTTCTGTGTTAGGTTGACCACCCACGGGCACATTCAATTTTTCAAGCAACTGTACACATTCTAATTAATTGCAATACTTATAAATGCTACCGTTTGGTGCATGCATGCACGAAACAACCTTCAGCTGCTGACTGTACCTTACAAGCGACTACCTTTATGAATTACACACAAGTTAGAAGCAATTGCTCATTCTTAGACAGTATTCTTTTCTTTTTACCTTGTTATAATCGCCTTAAGATTAAATCTAGATAAATTATTGTAATTCTGAATAACACACTTTGTTAATGATCTACAAATTGACTTTCACTTTCCGTGAATTATATTGAGATTACTAGTAACTAAAGGAGCACAATTAATGCATTCTAGGGAGATTTGAATAGTGAAATAGTGAAGGATAATCTTTAAGGAAAAGATATATTGATATTAAGTAACCTAAGTACATATGTAATTTATTTTGACATTAGTACTAAAAAAAAGTAAAAAAAATCTCTTTATACGGCACACGGTCTAATAACACATGTTGTCTTTAATTTTCAAATCTAGAACGAAATGAATATTACACATTATGATTATGAAAGGCACATTTTTTCCTTGAGACAGCTGATAAGAATTGCAACACTTTACGCTTACAAAATGTTTTAAGCCGAGGTGAAAAAAAAGGTCTGCAAGCATTAACATTAACTTTCCTTCTATTGGTAAATACGGGATTGTACAGATTATTAATTGTTTAACAAGTATTATACGTAAAGTCCTTGGTCAACGCAATCCCAGTAACATATTTTTATATACTTTGTTACATTAGTTAATTCATCTCTGACAGAACGGTAATGTAAAATTATCTATCTAGTGAACAACAATTAACAAAGCTTAAAATATTGTTTTCCTCAAAGAAAAAGGGGACAATACATGTCATTTTGTTGTATCTTCTAATACAAAAAGATTTATCTCTTCAAATATAACATTAATCATAAAAATGAGAGAATTTTGCAAAATTCCTTATTAGCGCTTTAGAAGTATGAAAAGCAAACCCTAATGGTTTCTAAACATCAAAAGTAAGTACACATCAAGTCCCTTTGGCGCAGAGGATAGCGCGTTGGACTTCTAATCCAAAGGTCGTGGGTTCGATCCCCACAAGGGATGAAATTTTACTACTTCCAAATTTTATTTGAAAGAATAATGTATGTTAAAAACGAGCATAAAAAAGCAATCCTGTATTTTTTTGACTCGATTCTTGAAAATAATTCCAAATCAAACAACGCCAAAATAATAAAATTAAATTATTTCTTTTTGTTTCAGGTTCCTATAATGTTGATATAGTCTCTAGAGAAGAATGGAAAGCGCTGCCACCAGTCCTAGTAGAACCTATGCCAAATCCAGTTCCTTTCGTTGTCATCCATCATAGTTATATTCCTCCAGCTTGCAATACCACGGAACAGTGTATAGGAGCCATGCAGTCTATGCAAGATTTTCACATGGTAAGACAAAGAATCTTTTATGAACCTTGTGGGTAATATATTCTATCGAAATTGTTAGTGAATATTATTTTTATAAGCCATATTTTGAAGCCAGTGAGAAGATTTTATCATCGTAGATATGATTTAAAGTAATTTTGTTGATGATGCATCATTTTCCCAATAAATCGAACTTTTGGGAGTCAAATTGGTGTCCTTTTCGGATTAAAATTTATTGAATGGAGCGCTGAAAACAGTATTTTGCAACAATTTTTGAAATCGAGAAGTTCTAAGTCAGGTCTTTTAACAAGATGGTCATTGCTTTAATTTTTTCATATCTCGAGAAATGAAACAGCTAGCTAATACGTAGCATATAAAGCGAGAAAGGTTAGAGAGATTTTTGCATTAGTTTTATACAAGATAACTTGGTCACAGTTTTATTCTCCAAACATGATATTAAAATTTGACATTTGTTGACGCACCATTGCTTTCAAAAAAATCTGGGACAAGCGATACAGTTACCCAGTTTAAACACGCCTTTTGTAAAATATGAAAATTAACATTTTTTTAAATCAAATTGCCTCTTGTAAATCGTAAATCGAGAAGTGTTGTGCAGTACTTGATCCCCGTGATTATCGTTCGTTAGAGAAAAAAGTACATTTACGCGCCGCGAATAAATTAGGGTTTCAGAGTTTCTGTGGCTAAGCAACAGGTACGCTAACATCATAGGCGGGCGTGTTGCTTCATCACTGTTGCAATTGTATTCGGTGTTAAGGTTAAAGTAGGAACAGACTCAGCAAGCAGACCAAGAAACATTGTTGAGCAACTGTGAACACAATGTGGAGGTATGTGCTCAACAGTTGAGCCGCTGTTGACGATCAGCTGCACTATGTTCGCCCCAGAGGCGATACTTCAAATGAAATGTGGTTCAACAGTGCGCCAAAAGCATCTCTAGTGTGAATGCCGTATACTGTTAAAATTTGCATTCAGTTTAACTGTAGATTTCTAGGACGACACGTAGATATTCATTGTTATGGAGAGCAAATTATAAGCTTGATCGAAAGAGATTATCCGAATAGATGGAATCTCGAAAATGAGGCGTATAAGAGCAAAAACAAATGCATTTAATAATGTAACCAAAGCTGTAGGGACTTCGCGACAAGAAATTGAACGAAAAGTTCTTCAAACCTAATTTAAACGTTATCATTAATCTTGTCTTCACACATATTGTTTCCCGGTAGTTCCTTTGTTTTGTTGCAATCTTAGCACCACTCGTTAAGATGAGACTTTCAAATGTACGTAGTTGCATCCATTCGAGTGAAGTTTTTGAACAACATTTGGTCCCCCCTCCTTGATTCTGGTAAAATTTGTTGTTTTCTGTTAGCGTACATAGATACTTCTCTGTCACCACCGCCGCTTTCTACTGTTTTTTCGCGATAATTCAATTTTTTTAATAACAACCAACATCACGCAAGTAACGCATCTTCTTCGTTGCCCATTTCGGCACCTACTGAACGAACATCAAGCAACAACTGGCCAACTGTTGTACAACTGTTTTTCAGCTGTTGTTCAACAATATTTGCTTAGTCTGTTCCCACCGGTAGTGCTAGTGTTTGCCGGTTTAATTCGTTTTTGAATAGTCACATCTCAATGACGTAATGTACTTTTCTCTAGCGAAATGCACTGCAATAATAATGCTCCGTAACCGTAATATGGTTTTGAAAGCCCAAATCCTGGCTACAATTCAAGATGGGTGGTTTATACTACGCGACATTTTAATCTTAATAAAAATACAGCGTTTGATATAAAGAAACGATGGGGCTGTTGCTAATAAACTGCTCTTTAGTGTAAAAGAAATATAAGTCAGATTATTATTTTCGTTAAGTTCTATCCACAAAGATCTAGATTTTTGGAAAAAGACGAGAAAATATTCCAGCCAGCAAATAATTCAAAACATGGAATGTATAGACCAAAAATAACACTAAATTTAATTAAAAATACATTAATAATTTAACTTCTGACCGTTTCTCAGTGAATGTGAGGGGTTGAATTAGTTATCCAGGCGTTGTTGTTTGTAAGAGAAGTGAAGGCAAATTTAAAATTTAAGGCAACTGTCCAGTGCACAAAGCCAATATCGTTGCAGAATGGTTATAAAACCAAAATATTGAAGTTCTACCATGGCCCACCATCAGCCTAGATTCGAACCCATTGCAAAATATTTAGGGACGAATTGTTAAACGGCAAGACAGAAACTTTATTCATAATTACGTTTTATCAATGCCTGAAGGACAACACAAAGTTTTTTGAAATGATTTTTCGCTAAAAGCAAACAAAGTTTTTAAAATAAACGAATGTAACGCATAAATTTGATAAAAAACTAACTTGCAGGTTCAGAAGGATTTAGAAAACGCAAACTGAGCTCAATTGCATCGCACCAGACTTTTATGCAGTAATTATCAGTATATAACCGAAAAATTATATAAATTATAAGTATATAACAAAAAAAAAACAGTAATTTCGTTAACCTGTGTATTTTATAATTTTTTGTACTTTGCACTATGTTCTGAATATTTTTTATTACGGGTACATTATACGAGGTAGGCGCCATAAATTCTCGGCCTGATATAGAAAAAAACTTGGTAAAATATATTATTATTATATCCCTGTAAAAATAATCTAAAGTATTTCCCACAAAATGTTGTATTACAGCTGCTTGCAACTCACTATCGTCCTTAAAATGACGTCCCCTAAGGTCTTTCTTTAAATGAGAAAATAAATAATAATCACTTGCAGCCATGTCCGGAGTATACGGTGGATGTTCCAATTCTTGAAAGTCAAAGGCGAGTGCTTGTCGTGCAATAATCGAACACCTTTTGTTAATTTCCCTCGACGTTTTGCACGAATATTGTCCATCAATTTATGCAACAAAGATGTATAATATGTGCTGTTGACAGTTGTATTGCGCTCTTGAAAGCCAACGAGTAAAATGCCCTCACAATCCCAGAATATTGTGGCCATCACCTTTTACGTTGATTGAACGATTTTCGCCCTTCTGGGAGGAGGTTCATCGGGTCGCTGCAATTCCATCGATTTCTTTTTGGATAGAGGATCATAATGTATCATCGCTTGTGATAATGGACTTCAAAATCGGTTTCGGGTCGTCTCCACACATGTTTAAAAACGAGCGTGCACATTCGACCAGATGTTCACGTTAGAGAGCAGAAAGAAGAAACGGTACTCATCTTGCACTAATCTTATTCATACCTAAATGGTCATGGAGAATGCGACGAATACTCGTTTTAGAAATGTTGGACATCAGTGCTAACTCCTTCACTTTCAAACGGCGATCTGCTAATACCATTTCTTCAATGTTTTGAGGCGTTATCAGTTCAATTGGTCGATCAGAGCGCTCATCATCTTCAAGGGGTTCTTGCCCCAAACGGAAACATTTTGCCCACTTTTTTACAGTGGAATATGAAGAGATAAAGCACTATAAACGCCGTCTAAATGTTATTTAATGTGATTAGGCGTATGCCCTTCTTTTATTAAAAAATTAATGGCCGCGTGGTACCTAATTAGTCACGTTGTCAGGCTGGCTACTAAAAACTACTACTCTTGAACCGTAATATACAAAGTGTAGGCCTCGCACATATGCAACTATGACGCAACGGAGTTTGAACACGCTTGAATCTGTATAAGCCTGTCAGGCCGAGAATTTATGTCGCGTACCTGGTACCTTGATCTAATTTTGGATATATCTGTAATTCTTCAAAATAGCAGGCAATTTACAAGGTTCCTTGTTATGACAACGTTGACCAAAGACTGAATTCTTTGGTAAACAACTAGTACAGGGCGCGTGCTACTACATTACCACCATCAAACGGTCAGCCCTTATACAGGCTGTTCTAAATAAATTGTCAGATTGAATAAACTTCGACTAATAACTTGTTTATTTTAAGCAGGACAGTCTGTATATATCTACGAATTTGTAACTTTAATAACCACCTTAATACTTAAAACTTTTATCATTACAAAATTTAGTGTTTGGTCAATAGTGTCAAGAAACATAACGAACTTTGTATATACCTACAAAATAAAAGTTTTTTAAAAATAGCAAATTTTAATTTCATTTTTGGTTGAATAAATGGACGCCAAACTGTTGATTCGTCTTCTATATTTAATAGGTCATAGCTTAAAATGTAAAGCAGACAATCACACGACATTTAAGGCAATGAGAGTTTGTAAACGAATTTCCTACTTTTTTAAAATTTATTGTGATATACGAAGTTTGCTTGGCAGCTGCTTCCTAGGAGACCTACAACTGACAGAAATTTGAGCATCAGTAGATATGACATTCCTTTATAAAATGGCGAAAACTAGAATTAACGATGTTGCATCAAATTACTTCAAATAATGATAAAACCATTTCTAAAGGGTTTCATAAAGCGAATAAGTAACCTTGAAATAGGTAATGGTCAAGAGAACCAAAATAACAATCTAAATAAATTTCATGACAATTGCGAATAAATCTAATTTCAAATATCTATTTTTTCTCAGAATACACACGGCTGGAACGATATAGGCTACAGCTTTGCAGTAGGAGGCGATGGAAAAGCTTACGTAGGTAGAGGTTGGTCTGCTGTAGGTGCTCATGCACCTTTATACAACAACAAAAGTATCGGAATATGTGTCATAGGAGACTGGATGGGTAAGTTAAAATTCATTCTCTACCATAAGCCTTTTTTATACTATTTTCTCTTTTATATTTGCAGAAGAACTTCCTCCTGAAAATCAACTGAAAACTGTTCATAATCTGATTCAACTAGGAGTGGATAGCGGGTATATAAGATCAGATTACATCCTGTACGGTCACAGGCAGGTTAGGGCGGGTACAGACTGTCCTGGAAATAGATTCTTTCAAGAGGTCCAGACTTGGCCGCATTTCTCCAGTGAAGTTGACATTATATACAATAACACGATGAAAAGGAAGAGCTAATGATACGGATACCGAAAACACAAAAGATTTAGGTTCATAAATTATGTACAAAGTTGTATACTAGTGAATATTCGTACAGTTTGTTTAAAGTAAAAGGTACCATTCACACTAATTTTATTCAAAAGTATTTTTTGGGGATATCGTTGATACTGAATACATTACCAAACTAGAAATTTAACTCTCGAGATCTTTCTGGTATAGTGCAGGACTATTATTATTATTGGACTTTAAATAGCTTGGCAGCACCATTGAAGCTTGAAAGTATTCCTTGTTGGAAATTAACCAATGACACTTCATTTGCCATACACGTATCATTTTTATAAAGTAAAATTTGTCGTTTCCTACCCAAAACTAACATTTCTGCAAGAAATGCTTTTATCAAGTAATGTTCCGGATTGGTACTTTTTATGTATGACAGAATGTATATTTATCCTATTAATTAATAAATTATTTTATTATCCTTTTGTTTTTTCTTTTATTTTGATTATGAAGTGTAAGGGAACAAGCAGATAGAATGTAGAAAGTGCAATAGAAAGAATAATATGCTAAGAGTTAAGTTACCGGATAGATTTGTAATTTTATAAAGAAAATAAGAATCTTTAGCAGCCTTTTGGGTAGCGACCTTTGCCATTTCGAGGAACTAAAGAAGGAACGAAAATAGAAAAAGCAAAACTTCTTCAAACGCTGTTTCATTCCATGAAAACCAATATTACCTTATTGTTATCTCCCTATAACGTTTTTATTGACATTTTTAGTTCTCTATCTAATGTAATTTACTCTCACTGTTCATACAAAGGAAGGTTGCATACACGACGATTCCGGATTTATTTAAATTAGGTTCGTTCCAACATGCAGTTTGTGTATCGTACATGTACGATACGTGGATTAATTCATGAACCGTTTCCTGTGCATGCGTTAAAAATGTATTACTTTCCGACCGATTCCGTATTCCGGCTTATGGGCATTTACTGAATTTGGACCTGTCTGTCACTTTTAAGTAAAAGAAAAAAGATGGGATAAATTGAGCTCAGGCAGTACTATAACTTTCAAAATTTAATTGTCATAGAAGAACCTTATACTATACGCCATACGTTAATATTAAATAATAAAATCATTTCTATAATTGTCTCTTTATTTCAATAGTGCAGTAACAGTATACATCATGTGATAAAGCTGTAATTAATCTAACAACATAGTGTAAATATATCCCTACCGTTCATGAAATTATTGACATTACCGTAAATTTCATATTTGTTCTAGCATTTTTTATTTCTTATATTATAATATCAACCTGTTCCTTAATAAGATCCTTATCTATCATTCTATTCAATTTGAGGATTATCTGTATGAAACGTTTGAATTATCTGTTATTGAATTAATTACCTGCTTACCTGTTTGTGAGTCATTACTCTCATTATATTCGTAAATGCGTAAAATTTTGTTGATAAGGAGCAAGTTGTATATGATTCTATTAAATTCGAGGTTTGGGGGGATGCATCTGCACCTATCTAAACATTTACACAATTCAGTTTCTTATTAAATCTTGGCTTGATTAGTGCATGTTTGGGTGAATACGACTAAATTTAAGTTGAAAAAACGTCCCGTGAGAAACCACTACTTACACAGAAGAGGGCAACGATACTTGTCTTACATGAGGAAGTGTAGCTTTGCAGATAACGCAAAATAAACGCTGCAACACAGGCAATCTTTAAGATCGTGACCGTCCAGATCCATCATGAAGGAGATCCACAGTTGATCATCAATTAACTACTTTTATACGTAAGCGGAAAAGACGAATGACAGTGTCGGAAATAACAGGAGTTTAATCGGGAAGCTGCTGGAAATATTTCTGCAAGCATGGTGAAACGATAACTTTGAAAAGCGATTTCTAAAATTGGTCATATTAATATTTTGAAAGTAGAAAACTTAGAAATCGCCCTTGGAATCTGCTAAATATTGACAAATCAGTTCAAATCTTTATTCATAAGCAATTAAAGACTAAGAATTAGGATGGCAGCATTGACTGAATGAGATAAAAATTGAGATTTTAGTGATGGTTGGACATGGCGACCGCAAGAGAACACAGCAGAAAATATGTGATTTATTCAATCGAACTTATCCTAATTGGTCCGTAATAAATCAGTCTTGTGTAAGCAAACCCTCAAACAAATTCAACAAAACAAATGTGAAAGACGGATGTGGATCAGGCAGACCAAAAATAGCCATTTTGGATATTCTAATTGATTTATAAGATAATCTAAATCGATTATTTCGACAGTTTGAGTTAGACTACAGATTGTGTTACCAGTCAGTTGCAAATTTATCTAAAAGCGAACAGATTCGTCCTTTCAAAATTCACCTAGTTCGAGAAACAATAGATGACTTCGATAGAAGATGACCGAAGTCTTCTATCGTTTCTTGAACTAGGTTGAAGTTTCGCAAAATTGTTCATTTATCGAAATAGATGAACCGATGCAATGGTGATCCTGATTTTGTCCATATTTTTTCTAATGAAGTCATCTTTATGCTTAATGATACCGTTAATACGCATAACTATAGATATTGGTCTGCAGTTGATCCTTGGTGGAAAAAAGTTAATGTATGGGTGAGTATTGCAGGCCGTAACATTATTTGACAATTTTTTGTTAATGGGAACCTTGCGCCCGCACTTTACTTGGATTTATTACGTGAACAGATTATTCCACAATTAAAAAACCTCCATCCAGACCGAAGAAATACCTGGTTTCATTAGGATGGCGCTTCCATGCATTTTGGTTTAAAAGTTCATGAATTTTTTAATGAAATGTTTCCATATCAATACATAGGAAGGAGAGGCGAAATCGAGTGTCCCAGCTAATCCCCAAACCTTATTCCTTTAGACTTCTATTTGTGGGGTGATTAAAGATTTAAAGGGCTCGAATTGGAAAACGGATACGTGAAATCTGATGAGGCACATTAGACGATATTTTACCCGAATTTGGGCGCAGGCTTGGCTATTGCCTAGCTAATAATGCCAGACATTTTGAAGATCTCATAAAGTAATATTTGTCCAATCTTCAGATGTTTCTTATTTTGACTGTGTTCTTGTTCATTTATTTAAAATTTGTGTTAACCTCGTCAGAGTTATGGGACATAAAGAATAATGTCCTCTGTTGCTCACAATATCTTAATCTAGAGACTACACTTCGTTTTATAGTGTTCTATATAGGTCTAGAAATGATCTTTCACATGCTGACCTCTGTGCGATTACCCTGTGAAGTACAAAAAGGCGCGGTTTTTAACACGTGATGAGGTGTTAGGTTAAGCGTTGCGTCAGCTTCTATCTTCGGTAAGTTGTTACGTTTGTTTGAGAAATAATGAAAGAAATATATATATATAAATTGATAAATAAGCATCACACTGATTTTATAAGATTTTATAAGAATTTTGCGAAGCAGTAATTAAAAAAAATCGTAAAATGTACCCCGTAATCGAAGATACCTTTGGAAGTTTTTCCCCATCTATTCTTATTTATCCGACGAGGATGGAGAGTACGTCCGACAGAGATGGAGACAACAGTAAATATTAGATAGCAGAATTGTTGCAGGAAAAGTTCGCAAAGGTTAAAGGAAAATACAAAAAAAAGGGCATCATGGCTTTTCCTTATAAAAAAATGAGATAATTTTGAGATCGAACTGAGTGATGACGAAGCGACTAAAGAGGACGAATTTAGGAAACTCCTAAAAAAAATGATTTATCTATCAATGTTTACGAAAATGCATGGATGGCCGTAGAATCAGCCGATGTAGATACCGTAAACAAAGAAGACGCAATTCCTAAGTGCGGTAATCGCGAATTAGAACTAATAAAGCAAATATGGATGATGTGAGAGAAACTCTAGGTCGAAATAATTATGAAGATGATGACGTTCAGAATGGATTCGAAAGTGACAATAAAGTTCTCGAAAATTATGATTTTATTACAAATAAAAAAAATATTGAATAGACAAGCATCGCAATGTCTTTATGCAAAAAGAAAGAAACTACATACATTCCGCTAAAAACTGAACCCGTTCTTCCAAATTATGATTCCTCCAGAACACTTCCACAGATACACGCCCGAGACAATGTTTCAAGACATAGCAACTTTAATAAATATGAGTGCTCTGCAAAATAATGTTACCAATTTCAAACCCTGTAGCGCATCAGAAATTAAAATTTGCTTTGGTCTGCACGTTGCCATTGGCTCGCTACAATTTCATAGAGTACGAATTTTCTGGGAAAGAGGCATGGGTATCAATCTATTTTTGGAGCCCACATCAAGAGACTGATTTTTTTAATTACGAAATAATATTCATATTCTCAATAATCTAGAAAACCCCAATAATTGTAAAGTTCGGCCATTATATAATTCTATAAGAAAGCGATGTAATGAACTAAATGTGGCAAAGGATCTTTGTATCGATGAACAACATATTTCGAAACGGTATGTAAAAAGGAAACCCAAAATTTTTCTACTTTGTAGCAGTAAAGGCATGGTATATGATTTCATCACTTACCAGGGCAGCTCTACAGAACTCGAACTAATAGTAAGCAAAAGATTTGGTTTAGGAGCATCTGCAGTGCTCAAGTTAACAGAAAAGGTAAAAAATCCAGGTCACTTTCTTTATTTTGACAACTTTCAATTCTTATCATCTCTCTTATCATCAATTTCAGTTCTTATCATCTCCTGTAGTGCCTGAAACAAAATAACATTTCTGCTGCTTGTACCACAAAACTGAAACGATTCCAAAATCCGCCATTGTCAACCAATCAGCAAAAAAAAGGAGTTACAGAAAAACGAAAGGGGATAATGCGAAGAAGTGTTTAGCAAAAATGGCGACATCGTATTAGTAAAGTGGATGGATAATCAGTTTGTGACCCTAGCATCAAGTTTTAATGGTATCGGCGAAGTTGGTAACGTGACGATACTCAAAAGTAGAAAGAAAATCTATTGAGGTGAAAAGACCGGAAATAATCAGGAAATATAATAATGAGATGGGAGGTGTCAACCTCCTTAATCATTACCAAACATACATCAGATCAAGAAAGTGGACTTTACATAAGATTGCGCATGCGCTAGATTCGGTAGATACAAATACATGGCTTGAATATCTCGAAGACTGTAAACAATTAGGTCTTCCAAAGAAAAACAAGTTGGATCATCTTCATTTCCGCCTTGAGCTTGCTAATGATCTGGTGAAAGTCAAGCAACCGGTACGAAAACGGGGAAGGCCACGTACTTCTGGAAACTCTCCAGTTCCTAGGAAAAAGAATAATATACAGCAGAGGCCAACTGATGCCGTAAAGTTGAATCAAACAGGTCATTTGCCGGAACATGACAACAAAAAAGAGCCTACAAGATGTAAAAGTATAATGTAAATTTGTGTCTTATAAGAGAGCGTAACTGTTTCGCACAGTTTTACCTAAACAAATTTATTTCATTTTTTCAAAGTATACAGGGTGTTTATTAAACATACGGCAAAAATTCAAGAGGTTATTCCATGAACTATTCTAAGAATATTTTGTACTTTTATGATTTTTGAAAAGCCCCTTTGTTTCTTTTTGATATTTTTGAAATTATTAATGTACCCGAAATAAAAATATGGCGTACAACACTGGACTTACCGAGTATAAAAAATTGTAAAAACGCGTTGTTATCTTTTAACAACATTCCGATTATAAAGAACGGCTGTTTTACCCACTAACAATAGGCAAGTGCAGACATAGAAAAGTAAATCAGTTAAAATGTGGATTTCATTTGAATACGTTTCGTGATTGATTATTTTGTATGTGTCAAATTTGTTGAGACTGATTGACGTGTATTTTCTGTCTTTTAATACTTAAACTTTTGTTAGTGAAGTCCTTTACCATGAATCGCTATACGAACGCCGAGATGACTGACATGCATTTCATTTATGGACTTGCTGATGGCAATTCGTTAGAAGCTAGACGGTTATACATTTGAGCAATTTCTTGACCGTAATGTTTCTGATACAAAAACCTTCCAAAGTATTCATCAACGTCTTCATGAATCAGGCACATTGAAACGAAGTGGAGGACCAGGAAGGCCAATGACAGTAAGAACGGTAGAATTAGAAGAGAATGTGCTGGTCATGATAGACGGAGATCCAGGTACTTCTACTCGAAAAATTGCAAATACTTTGAATGTAAGCAATGGGACTGTTTGGAAAATTTGTAGGGAGTATTTGTTGCACCCATACCACATACAACGCGTTCAGGCACTTCTTCCTGCTGATTTTCCTCCACGAATTGCATTCTGTCAGTGGCTTTTGCACACATTGGTTCAAATTCCTCAACTACTGACACTGATTCTTTTTACCGATGAAGCGAATTTCTCAAGAAATGCAATAAGGAATTTTCACAATAACCATGTGTGGGCTGAAGAAAATCCACATGAGGTACTTGAAAATCGTTTTCAACATCAGTTCTCGTTGAACGTTTGGTTAGGAATTGTGGGTGAAGGGCTAATTGGGCCGGTATTTCTACCAAGAAGACTTACCAACGAGGTGTATCGAAACTTTTTGGAACAAACGCTACCTCTGTTTCTGGAGGATGTACCATTGGCAACAAGAAATGCAATGTGGTTTATGCACGATGGTGCACCAGCGCATTTTAGTGTGGTTGCTCGTGAGCTTTTAACAGCAACATACGGAGATCGTTGGGTTGGTCGAGGTGGACCGGACTTAAACCCCCTGGATTATTTCCTATGGGGCCATCTAAAGTTATTGGTTTATTCTACTCCACTGGAAAATGTGGAAGATTTAAGAAATCGGATAATTGCTGGGTATAACTCAATAAGGAACGGCCCTGATGTTTTTGAAAGAGTTCGGCAGTCAATGAGGAGAAAATTGGGTTCTTGCATTCTAGCTGGAGGTAGTCATTTTCAATAGTTCTTGTAGATCAAGAAACTTTAAATGTAATTTTTGGTAATAAAATGTTGGTTTTGTCGAAAATTTTTCTCGCCCTGTATCTTCGAAACAAAGGGGCTTTTCAAAAATCATCAAAGGACAAAATATTCTTAGAATAGTTCATGGAATAACCCCTTGAATTTTTGCCGTATGATTAATAAACACCCTGTATAATTATATTAACTGAAAAAGTAAGACCGTTTAAGATTGTTTGTGTACAATAATAATAGTGTACATTTTCTTTATTGCTAATAGAATTTATTTTTATGTTCTTTTTTTATATTATGTATTTGTTTAGTATGCCCAAATAAAGATATTTTCAGGACAGAACACTTTTTCTCACTGGTTTTTAATGATGTAGGATTCAATGGTAATATTTTGTTATGTACAGTATGTAGTCCACAAGGTCTGAAGAGGTTAATGTCATTTGAACAGATACACCCATTAAACCCAATACCGTTGAATTTATCTCCCATAGAACAGTTAGGATCTTAAAAAAAAATTCAGGGAGTTCGATTTAAAGTAAAGTTAGTATTTTTCAAACTCACCCTGTGCAGTTATAGAAACGGTTTTACACCTCCAAGGTACGTTGTTTTTAACTACATCTATATGTCAATTTAGAAAACAAAACATTTAGTAGTTATACGGTAATATTATATGCCCAATACACTTCTGTATACATAAGTTGACACCTTGAACACTTATGACGTATACATTCATCATGGGTAAAGTTAACGCATAGCGCTTATGATGAAAACATACCCTGCAAAAAAAAATTCCCTGCATCTGTTTGGTTATTACGAAAAAGGCGTTCAAGAGGTTAATAAATATCAACGTTATTTCAAAATTGGTTTGTTTTATTTAACGTACAGTATGTCTTTTACGAAAGTAAGTAGGTGTCCACACTTCCATGAACAGTAGTGTATATGTAGAATATTTTATATGACAAAGGTGTTAACTAAATTAAATAACATATATTACAAAATTACTTAAATAAAGGAATGGACCAACTAAATATTCGAATTATTTCTATATTTTTTCAGAAAATGAAAGTTTAATTTCGGAATGACAACCTTTGGTTATGTTAATGTTTATTTAATTTTAAACCTCAAAATAAGTTATCCCCTATAAGCGAAGCATCTGTTACATTTAACTTTATTGTTAAAATTGTTAAGCATGGACAATCGAAATGAAAATAACAGACAATGAGGTAAATATAAAACATTTGATGATGATGTTAGAACTTCGAGTAATGAATGAAGCAGAGAACGATGGATATTGGAAGACACTAGCCAGGATAGTCGGTGTTCCAGTTATAACTGCATACGATTGGTTAAGCGAAAGGAACTAAGAACGGAAAAGACGTGGTGGTAAACAAAGAAGCATTATTTCCGAAAACATCAAGGAAACGATAATAAACTAGATCGAAGTAAATTCACAAATTACTTTGAAGAATATTGCAGAACGTTTGGCTAGAGAACATAATAGCAACATAACTCCTTAAGCCATATCTAAACGCTTAAAAAATTCATTATTTACCATTAAAAAGGTTCATAATTTGCCGGTAGGTGAGAATCCCCTTGAAAATGGAGAATTGAGAAGGTAATATGTTGAATACATTTTAGAATACGTTGTGTGCATCGGGATGGAGGGCGATCCTGAGGTTTCTCCAGCATACGGGCTAGGAGCGGATTAGACGAATTCCCCACTATCTTCGATGTGCTCCAAGACAGTTCACGGAGGTGGTCTTGGAATGATATCATTTGGAGATCCTCACACAGTTGTACGTTTTGGATAAACCAAGGAGCATTTGCAATGATCCCGAGGATCTTGTTTTGTAGGACCTCCAATTTGTCTAAGTTACTTGCCGCGGCTGTCTCGTACACCATATGGTATGATGGACCTTACGCAGGATTTGTAAATGGCTAGTTTTTTAGATCAAGAAAAGAAAGATGAAGGTATCTCTGGCACAGAAAAACCTATCTCTGACATGCTCTATATGACGTCTCTACGTCAGACGTTGCTCAAATTAGATTCCCAAATATCGACCAGAGGAGTCCTAGGGTATCTCCACCCCTCCAATGTTAATTCCTTCCGGAGATGGTCTCCTCCGGAGACTTATAGGTGGTAGTTTTAAGAGAGAGTGAAGCGGGTCTTTGCTTGGTTTCGGGATCGTCACCACGATCGCATGCTTTCAAATGTTGAGAAAGTAACACAGTCTCAAAGCTACATTGTAGACAAGCAAAAGAAAATGATGCGCGACTGGAGGAAGACTTTCCAGCACCCAATTTGTGATTTTATCGTGGTCGAGCGCTTCGTTATTGGCGAGTCGCTTGATGATAGACTCCAGCTACCCTATGGTGGCTTCCGCAATTGGTTCATCAATTTCGCAGTTATTTGGGTTATTACTGTCATTGTTGCTATCGGAATCCTCCTCAGAACTAGTACTAGGTTCGCAGCCGGAGCACACCTGCTCGAAAAGGTCCGTGTGCAAAGCTTTTTCCTTACATTAACAGTTGAATAGTGTCTCTGTCTTTCCCGTTGAAAATAGAGAATTAGAAGGCAATATGTTGAACATATTTTAGAATACGTTGCTAAACCAAGATTCATCAATTTTATCGACGAAACAAATTTTTATTTATTCTGCTGATGTAGCAATAGTCGTGCAAGAAGAGGACAGTGGTCGATAACTAATTTACCAAATAGTAAGGGACCAAATTTACACATCACTGGCTCCACATCCTCAATAAGGATTGAATATTGGGAACGTCGAAGAGGAGCGCTTAAACATAATGACTTCAATGGCTGGATTCCACGTTATTTATAGGCGCGTTCGTGGTTGTTTTAGACAACGCGCCAGCACACAGACACGTTCAAGCTGTAGTCCAGGAAAAAGAATTTCAAGGAGTAACAATCTTTAGGCTGGCTCCTTATAATGCCATATTAAATTCGATAGAACATATTTGGAACTTTAAGTTTAGTGTGCCGTTTTAATGCAAGGCGATCCCTACAGAATTTTAATACAAACAAAACTTAGACTCTGTTTTATTGAAAATATGTCGATGCTGCAACGGGACATCGTGATATATGTCTTCATGCGTATAATCACGTATCCTGCTGCTATGCGACGAGAAGATTTGACCATATAATAATATAGGCAACCAAGAGATATGCCTATAAGTTTTCTTTGAGTTTATAAAATGGAAACGTGTTAAAGTTTTGAAATAAAAAGCAATGTTCTTTGACTTAGTCACTTTATTTTCTGAAATGTAACTTTTGTTTTTTGAAATTTAACTTTTGTTTTCTGAAATTAACATTTCGTTTTCGGAAATTGGAATAGAAAATCTACAGCTATTAAATTGGAAATTGTATATTACTTATAAACATTTGACTCAAGTTAAATTTAACTTAGGAAATAATATTATAATTTTCTTTAATAGTAACATCCAATATAAAAGCAAGTATTCTGATTTATTTTATAAAATATCGTAGTAAATTGTAATACTAATAACGATAATAATTCAAATATACAAATAATCAATTGTTTAAATTATTACAATTATCGGACCAAATTATCTTTTTCTATTAAATATAATAAAACAATTAAATTATCTAAAATCTCCTAAACTTCAAACTTCAACAATTTTAAACAATCTAAAAACTCGATCGAATCAAAAATAAGGCACACAAAATTAGCAATCACAGCAAGATTTTTTAACACATTAACTAATACCATGGCTTCCTCCTAACGTATTTCAAAGGCGCATGGCTTGCTTGAATTTTCATTATTTCCTTCTTCAATCTCTCCTCTTCCTTTCTAATATTTTCCAATTCGACATCCACTTTTCTCTTCTCCAATTCTTTGAGTTTCTTTTCCCTGATCTTCTTATCGGTTATTTGCTCAACAAGTTCCTTCTTGATGGCTTCCTTCTTTTCCTGTTCAAGTTTCTTGTTTTCTTCAATTTCTTTCTCGTACTTTTCAACGTCTTCCAGCATCTTTTCGCGCTCTGACAGCAATTTTTTTTGTTCATCTTTATTATTTTTTATGTTTTCTTTGATCTGTTCGTTAATGGTGTCTAAAACGTCTTTGATTAAAGTTTGTCTAGCTTTTTCCTCGCGATCCCAAGTTTCCTTTTGTTTCTCGTAAGTTGTTTTGGCTTCTGAATCGAAGACGAAATCCAGATATTCTTGCCTGCGCTTCTCTAACACTTTCTGTTCTTTGCTGTACTCTAAAAACTCATCCAGAGCTCTTTTGATTTCCTCTTTCTTTTGCTGGTCTTTAATTCTTTCAGCAGCTCGCGACCTTACCAACTCCTTCACTAAATCAGATTCCTTTTCAATATTTTCTTCGATTTCCCTAGCCAAGCGTTTCAATTTCATTTTATGCTGCCTCAGATTGTACAAGGCGCATTCAGTATTTTTACGTCTTATTTCCTCCGCTCTTAATTTCTCTTCCAATTCGGCTATCTTCATCTGTTTTTCGATTTCTGTTTTTTCTTCATCTTGGAGTTTTTCGCTCAGCTCTTGCTTCAAACCGATCTCTTCCATTTGCTTTACAAGATATTCTTGGAGTTCCTTGTTCTTCTTTTCGACTTCTTCTGAGATAATACGCTCCTTTTTCTTCTGTTCTTCGATATTTTTGTCTCTTTCCTTTAATATTCGCTTACATTCTTCTTCCTCTTTCTCCTTTAACATTCTCTTTTCAATTTGCTGGTCTAACCAGCTCAATTTTAAATCCTTGGTGTTTTTGCGTCTTTCAGCATCTCTAAGCATAGGGTTGTTATTCCTCCATTGGTGATACAATTGGAGTTCAGCTTCTCTTCGGCATTTCTCATCTTCGTCGAGTTTCAAACCGATGTTAACATCTTTCAATAACTCTACTGGGATTTCTTCAAATTTCTGTTGCTGTTTGATAGCTTCGCTTTTTGCTTTTTGCATCATAATTTCAATCTCGTAAGTTGCGTCTTCTTCCGAATATAACTTCTTCAATTTTTCACGACGTTTTTCTAACTTATCGGCCTTTTCCCTGTCCTTTTTCATGCGTTCTACTAACTCGTTGTTGGATTCGTAATATCTAGGCGAGGTCCATTCATCATACTTGGTATTGACCTTTTCCCATCTCTTGTAGTACTGAACCTGGTTGCCCCATTTCTGCTGATGCCAGAACTCCCTCTCGCGTTTTTTTGCCATCTTGTCTTGGAAATCGCGGCATTGTTTCTGCCGTGCGGATGTCTTGGACATCTGCAACAATTAGCACTGTTTGTATTAGTAGATCTTGATGGGTTGTCAATAAAAGTGCTGACGGGCGGTTGGAGGAATCTTTAAGGCTCAAGGTTGGCGAGCAAATAAAATAGTGCAAAGCTTCATACTTTTGATACTACTTCATAGCTAATTGTGAGATAATTCTTATGGCAACAGAGTGATTGGTTCCGAACAGTTTCTTAGGTCTCTTCAAATTATTAGAAGATCTTCAAGTGCCATTTGTTATTTGAGTTTTGAGTATGGAAGTGTTAGAAGAAGAAGTGTCAGAAGAAGAAAGAATAAGTCATGCTGTTATTCCAAATTTTATACAGAATATGGTCATTTAAAAGATCATAATTCACAGGAATCGATAAACATGTTTAGAGGTTTAGAGACCTTGACGAAGTGTAACGCATGAAGTAAAAGAAATAGCATTCAAAATTATATTTTGGATCGCCGTTTTGGTTAGATAGCATTCACGACTTTATATTTGCTCCACTGAAATTTTCAATCTACAAATTTATGAACAATGCTGTAAGTGGGCTTGTGGAAGAACATTTAGAAAATTTGCACACGGTCTCAGTAGACTATAAAAGCTTAAGAAATTTATCCAGGAAGTTTGATCATAAACATAAATAGCTAAATTGTATTTTTATACAATTTTCCGTATGTTCTTACTATAAATGTGAAAATAAAATAAGGTCTTATCTCACAAAATTCTCCTTTATAATTCGTCAATGAAGGCGACTGGTGCACACGTAACAAAAGGTATTCAATTTGGAACATTTATCCATTTTTGATATTTCAAATTAATTGATTTTACAAGCCAATAGAATGAACAATCTCGAACTTTTCACTATTCACTTCGGTTTGGGTTATTTGCTTTAATATTTAGATGTTAACACTTTGACTTCGGAAAACAAACTGAGCTCTCAGCGGTTAGCAGCGCCGCTTATATACTCATTTGACCAAGTGGCAGTAGGAGGGATGGAAGTTTCTAGAAGGTTCACGAATGGTCCATGAACGGTTCCTGGAAGGTTTTCGAAGGTTCCAGAAACTCTCCGGCCATTGATCAGATTTTCCAGAAACTTCCAGAATGTTCCAGAAGGTTTTTTGGGCCTAAAATTTTTAAATTGAAATTGCTCGAAAACGCGAGCTAATTTTTAAAAACGGTTGGCATCGTAGAATTCTGTGTCCTGATTTACCTGAACCACCACAGCCGATTGTTACACGTTGGGGAACATGGTTGCAGGCTGCGTTTTAGTACAACAAATATTTTGATCAAGTAAAGAAGGTGGTTTTAAAATTCAATCCGACAGAAGCTGCAGCAATCAAGAAAAGCCGGGAAATATTTCAAGATAGTCAGGTTAAAAGAGATTTACAAACTATTCACAAGAATTACTTCGGACTAGCGGAGGGAATAGAAAAATTACAAAATGTTTCGATGTCGCTAGTGGATTCTGTTCAAATTGTGAATGATGTTCACGCACAGTTATGCACTGTAGAAGGCGAAACAAATTGGTGTGTAATACAAAAATTTGAAAGTGTTTTAGAGAAAGACTCCGATTTTCTTATATTAAGACAAATTTGTGAAGGTGCGAGTGAAGATGCATTAAGTTGTTTCAAAAATTATTTTAAATACGTAAATATAACATCGCAAGATGTCGAACGGTCGTTTTCGGTTTGTGATTTCACGGAAAACTTTTAAAACGGTAAGTGTTTCAGCACGTTTTATAATTTATTTTTTACCTTCTATTTTATGTGTACACTTTTATGCGCTCGCCACGCCTCTGGCCGTTACCGCATATTTGCCCAGGTTACTAATAATTTAGTTACAAGACTAAAATCAAGTTACATTCTATAGTGCAGATGTTTTTATACTGCAACTTATACACATATTAAAAAAAAAAGGGAACATCAATTCTTTGATTTCCTTTTTACTGTTTCATATTGTTTGACAGCTTGTATTATGTTTTCTTTTGTTTGGATACCCTCACGAAACCGGTTGCCTGATATCTTTAATAGAGAAATTGGACCACTGTTTTTCATTCCTACCTTAATTAAATTATTTCTTTAATAATGTAATTAAATGGGGATTATTTTGATGTAGTTTAATAATTAATGAGTTAATATTTAAGTTTATTTATCCCTTTTTTTATTTTTTGTAGTAATTGACTTAAATTAAGGCGGATAGCTTTGATACAAATGTTTGTATCACATCTTGTATACACTCTGCGTGTATACAAGGTGTTCTTTTAAAAAAACTAAACTCATATCGTCTGCGCAGAACTTGCCCTCGAAAACTTTTTCTTTAAATTGCTGAGGGAGGGAATTATCTTCAGCCTACGGTCTAGGTGGACACGCTGTATATGTACTATGAATATTTCAACGATTATTGTTAAATGAAACCGTAATTGCCTCTTGCTGTTAATTTTTATTATCTCCAAACACTTTTTTATCATATTACTTTAACCCGGAAACAACATGCAAGTCGTAAAGAAACTATAAATACGATTCATTTTTATGTGTTACCAAGACACGGATTTGACGTAGCCGATAGGTGCCGAACGTTATTCATATGTAAATAGTATCGTACACAGTATTTAAGCGCCTCTTTTCATGGAAATGATTTTATGCGCCGTACAAGCGAGAAATGGCCGTCTCGAGCGCCACGATGATCAGCATCTTGCGAGTTATGAAGCAAGCAAATAACCCCCGAGCGAAGCTTCAGTAACAGATGCGCATACCGAAGCAACACACATTTTTTCCGTCGTGCTGGCGTCGCGCACTGGCCGACGAGCCGCGCGCCGCGACGTCACGCGTCCAAAATAGCCGAAGAGGACCGTCCTGGAAACGTAGACCTCCCAATACACATTAACGGAACACCTACGAGAGTGTAAGGCAGCGGCGTAACGTTGTTTTTCTAGGTAAAGGTGCAAAATATATGTAGAATGGAATGATAAGGGAAGGTGGGACACAAAGGACAGGTCTATTTTTTTAATAAACTAGATATGTCCGGAGAAGGTTTCCTATATCGCAAAAACTAATATAATGACTTAAATACTTCGGAATCTTGCTATACCCAGTGTACCAGATTCAATGCTACAAGCGATATCTCCCTTATTTGCAGAATACTAAAAGATATACGAAGGTAGATTGAAAAGTTTCCGGAATGACAATGAAAACAAAATAAATCAGATTCAAGTTATATTTTATTTTACTATATAATCCCCTCGAAGCTCAACACACTTGGTCCAACATTTCTCTAGCTTCTCAATTTCCTCCCGGAAGTGACTTTTTTCAGGGTTTCCAAAGTAATCGTTAACAGCCTCAGTTATTCATTCGACCAAAATCACTTTCCGCCCAGAAATGTTTTGAGTTTCGAGAACAGGTGGAAATCCGACGGAACCAAATCAGGCGAATACGGCGGATGCGGAAGGATTTCGAACTTCAATTCTGTGAATCTTTGTTGAGCGATTGCACTTGAATGAATGGGTGCATTGTCGTGGTGATGCAACACTTTTTTCTTGACCATTCCCGGGCGTTTTTCCTGAATTGCTGCCTTCAGTTTGTCCAAAAGTGTTGTGTAATATTGACCAGTAACAGTTTTTCATTTTTCAAGATAATCAATTAGCAAAATTCCTTTTGCGTCCCAAAAAAACGATTCACAACGTTCAACCCACTGTTTTGATTGCATTTTTATTTCTGGTGTGTAGCGACGAATCCAGGTCTCATCCATGGTCACGATCGTCTGTTGAAATCCGTTGGATTCTTCATAAACACTTCCAAACAATCGGCTGAGGTTCGAGCTCGAATGTGTTTTTGCTCCGAATTGAGCAAATGTGGCACCCATCTTGCAGAAAGCTTTTTTAAAGCCAATTCATTATGTAAAGGATGAATTATTCGTTCATAAGAGATGTCCACGGCTTCCTCAATTTCACGCACTTTTATTCGGCGATCTGCCAAAACCACGTCATGGATTTTATCCACAATTTCTGGTGCGGTAGCCGTTTTCGAACGTCCTGAACGTGGCTCATCACTTGTATGCGTGCGGTGACGCTTGAATTCCGAAACCCAAAAACTCACAGTGGAAAATGAAGGTGATGAATCCCCAAGAACGGCCTCTAAGCTTGATTTGATTTCCGTTGCGGTTTTCCTTTCCAAATAGAAAAATCTAATGACCGCTCGAACTTCGTTTTTATCCACAATTGAAAACAAAAAAAGGTATTTGACTTCAATGCTTGCTAAAACCAGATTATTTGACAGATCAATTTGACATTTGCAGTCAATTTGAACACAACGACATAAAGTATTTGGAAAAAAGCAATCCCTTAGCATCGATTCCAGAAACTTGTTAATTTTCGGCCTCTCTACATGTTATTAGAATATTTTTAAAAGCATCTTCAGATACATATATTCAGTTTCAAGCTAACTGTTTTACACAATAATTTAAATTTAACAACGTGCTCGACTAAAACAGGTTAAAACACATCAAAAAATGCCTAGAAACAATAACCAAAATTGTGCTAATGTAGCTCCTCATGGTATTCATGGAGTCACTCACGGCAAAAGCTATGTGAAGAGAGAAAACACTAGCCATCGGACATGTTTCTGCTTACCCAGCGTCATCAGCGTTGTTCCGAGTGCTTTTCTGTACCTCACACCGATAATTGCCTCTTGGTTTATATTACCCTTCAACAGCGCACTCATGTGCACGCCATCTCGAGTTCAGCAGTCTGCTGGACTGCTGGAGAATTAGTTTGGGAACTATACCCGCTCTTTGTCGCTGCTTTCTAGTCGGCAGGCGTGTTTCTCTTGGCACTAGATTGCACCGAAGATATACCGTTTGCGATGTCGGAGAATAGTGATACAAGCCGAGAGGCAGATAGGATGTGAGGTAGAGAAGAGCACTCGGAGCAATGCTGATGACGCCGGGTAGGTGGAAATGTGTCCGTTGGCTAGTGTTTTCTATCCTCACATTGCTTTTGCTGTGGTTGATTCACTCAATACCATGAGGAGTTATATTAGTATTATTTTTGGTTATTAAAACAATTTAAGTTAGATGGTCGCTTTCTGGTGATTGTCAAACATTGGTAGACACTACGTTAAGACGAATCGAGCCGATGATAAGTCGTAACGCAGTGGTAGTCTTCTATTTAATTCTTGCAAATTTTTTGTTTAAGGATATTAGGAATTTCTTGAAATTTATCTTTTTTTGTTACTTAAAATACAGTTTGGTTACTTAAAATACGGGATGATGCATCTTAAAATGATGCAGGATTGAAGTTTCTATACAGGGTGCTCAGTTTGAAGGTATATGAATCTCCCCAGGAGAATGTTGAAGACAAAAAATCAAGCGAAAAATCTACTGTTAAATATTGACGGCGGAATTTTACGAAAAGTAAGAAACAACATTTTAAGAAGTGATAATCTGTACTTAGTACGTAATGGAGAAAATACCAATACCTCTAAATTAGAATTTTATTATTTTCTATTGTTGTATTGTTATAATTTATTTATGCTTCTTAATAGAGTAGAAACAAGTGAAAGTATTTAATTATTAAAATGATATATTGAGAAGCAAAATATCTCCTAAATTCCGAAAATGTAAAAATATACAAGGTGCTCCAATTAAAAAACCAAAGTTGGAGTTATTTCCGGTGAACTGATCTAGTCAATTGTTTTTTTGATATGAGATTTTGAATCTACGGTAAAAAATTCAATTGTTTCGTAATTTAACCGTCCTTCTATCTTCACCTTGCACCCTAGCATCTATTACTCTGAAGGAAGCTGAATTAGCACTTAAAAACTCAAAAAAATCGTTCACAGCGGGTCCAGATGGCGTTCCCGGGTTTATTCTTAGGGATTGCGCCACTGTTTTCGCGAAACCTTTACATGCGATATACAATCTTATTCTGAAGTGCTCAGCTTTCCCATTTGCTTAGAAATTAGCACGTGTCTGCCCTGTATTAAAGAGAGGCAATCTCTCAGATATTCGTAATTATTGTCTAATCTTCCTGCCTTGTAATTTCTCTAAAGCTTTTGAACATATTCTTTATTCACATTTTTACATAATAGAATTGATTGTGCGTGGCTGCTAAACAAATCCAATCTTCTTGTTCCCCGAGTTACATAATTCCAGATCATCATTTGCTTTCTATTGTGACCCCATGAGGACAAATGTGTCCTCAAGGAAATCCTCAATTTCTTTAATGTGCTCTAATTTCAATGTGATCTCAGATCTATGCCATATTAACGCTAACACATTCAAGTGTATTATGTACGCGGACTTGCTCCGTTTCGCAGAAAATAACAATTAATTTATTTTAGTTCTCATTTTTCCTAGATTCATATATTTTGTTTATATGGTTTTTATTTGTATATTTAATGAATTGTTCATTTTTATGCATTTATGTATGTTATTATGTTGTCATCTGTTTTTGTATTTTTCCTGTAATTGGGTCTAAAACCTGTTGGAATATACTAGGGTACGTAAGGATTCATTTATAGTCGCGAGTCCCATGCATATATCGAATAATATTGGCGCTTGTGCTGGAGCGTCCTTGATTCGCTCCGCGCTCTCCCCACCTTATACTTTCATAGTGGGCAAACGTTGTAACACTGTCCATATATTTTAGCGGTTCACTTTACTACGGAATTTACGAACGCGGTATATATAAGAGGGTTCCTGACTGTGGTAAAGCGCTGGTAGGCGCTCTGTGATTGAGTCCCACCAAGGTCAAGTCCAAGATTTTTTTTTGGGTTCGCGGGTTATCCTTTATGACCCAGAGGAGGTGATAATAATAAAACCATGGAATACTTTACACGCACCATTTACATACATACATCTCGCAGGGCATTCACCGCACATTTGTCCTTAATTTCGCTAAGCAAAGAGCCCTTTCGTTGCAGCTGATTGTAAAATTTAGCAAAATATAATTTCTATTACGTTCCTGCATATCACACATTTATAATCGTTCTCTAATGAGGTACGTAAGAGAATTCCTTGACGAAGAAAGATGCCGTCCATTTGCTATTAATTATAACAAACATTGTTAACTATTTGCAATGTTACTACAACGTCAAACATAATATTTAATTTATTTTCCAATTGTTGTGACTATGGCTTCCTTACAGGAAAAAACCGCATCTCTCTATTGCAATGTCAATCCTATTTATTAGAAAAAGATTGGAGATTGTATTGGTCATTCAAAATATCCATCAATAACTCTTACTTTTATAAGGCAGTTCCCTCCCATGCCTACGCCCCTGACCGGAATGCAACTTTAATCGGACGATCCGTAGCTTCGTGTCCACGCTGCTATTCAGCGCACCCAACTGAACGTGTTCCTTTCATCTGGGCTTAAGTATCTGCGGCTCGCGACCGTCAAAAGCGTGTTGTTCGTGCTGTCGCCTCACACATTCACAAAAATCGCACGCAGTTTTTCGCTCGAAAGTCACGACCACGCATACGAAAACGAAACCCACCCTTACACCGCATAGTGGTGCTGTTATCCCGTAACTGTGGCGTCCCAATCGCGGAAATTATCGCCGATAGTGAGGAATTCGTGGCAGTATTTCCGGAATTTCGGACAGGAACTGAATAGAGGTAAGAGCAGAGCGAAAAACCTTTCAAAAATTTGTGCTGACGATGGGTTGTGAGATTTACGTAATGTATTTTAATCGCTAGTAAGTCGAAACGTTTCAATTTCAGCTTATGGCGAATTTCAGCTGCTTAAAAAATAATAAAAAAAGAAATTCTAATGGATAAAGATAGAACGCAAAAAGACAGCAACAAATAAAAATAGGCATTTTATTGTGAGTGATGCGAACTCTAGGATAGTGTTTATGAAATTCTTCCTGACACGCAAACAGTCTATGAATGTTCAAATCCAAAAACGCAGTATTTTCTTTCCGAGCGCTGATTTATTGGAAACACTGAATGTTTTTTTCTCTTTCTTTTATTTATAACCAAATTAATCTTGTAGAAATCCCCGTTGTCATTTCCTCTTTTTGAATTCCTTTTTTCCTTTCTTTTATTTTGAGCACAAACACAGACTAAATCAAACAAAAATAGAAAATTTACATTCTTCGATTCTGAATAATATTGGCCACTGTTTATAAAACGTTTACGTCTGTGTATCGTGTTCTTTTATTTAGATACACATACAGCGTCTACCAAAAGTAACAAACCACATTTATATTGTTTTATTATACAGGCTGATTCATTTTCAACCCTTACCATGAGGATCTCCCTTATTTTTGGAGATAAACGATAGGTTTAAATTTGTCAATTGCAAAATTTTATGTTTGTTGTGAACTTGAAGAGAAAATAGACCTGTGACAAATGACGTTCGAGATTTTTTTAAAAACCAAAAATGATCATTTTTGCTTTTACCTCTAGCATCCTTATTTAGCCTTGCAGAGGAAAACTAGGACCACTTTCAATGTTCTATCTAATGGTGTAGTCGATATTTTTATATGACGTTTCGGCTCTTTCTTGACATCATCAACTTTCTTATTTCTTATCGGCGCCATATTGGATTTTGACACCGTTAGAAAGAGTTTTCTTTTCTGATTATATATAATAATAAATGTATATTTCCAACAGGATAACCCAATTACAGGAAACATTACAACACATTACAATAAATATAAGCGAAATGCATGAGAGTACAACATATATATGTATATATATGTGGCATGATAAATGTAGCAATTATGAGAATGCTCATGAATATGTTTACGATTATTGAATCTAATCGTCATCTTACTCTAAAGCGACCGCCATCTTATCCGACCTGTAAGGTAAGATGGCATTATGTTGTGTTTGCCTTTTTTATACAAGGTTATTTCTTACTTGTTCTTTGACATATCTTAAATTCGTATATAGATAGCTTTTCTTCCTTAACATCGCCATCTTATCTATTTTCCCCGTATGTACACAGCTGACGTGAAAAAAAAACGCTAACACACATAACTACACCCTCTTCAAACCTATTAAATACCTTTACAGAATTCTAACTCAAAATTTAAAAAAAATGTTAAAAACTATAGCGTTATAGTTGAAATTTTAGTAGTGATGATGTAGATAGGAGTATCAGCTTGATACTCTTTCGCCAGTTTCGTAATTAAAATGCAAACGAAAACAAAGCATTAGGAATTTTAAGTAAATGCAGGAAAACTAACCATGTAATTTAAGGGTGCCACCCACGGGTGCCACCGTCCTCTTTAAAGAGAACCAGTAAATTCAACTACTTGAAAAATAAATCTGTTGGATATCGTCCGAAAAATATCTTGAGATACTGACGAAAGTAGGAATCGAAACATTTATACTACTGTTGAATGAAACAGACACCTAAACATGTCTAGCACTTAAAAGCCTAAATTATCCATAGCATTTATTAATGTTCGATATCTTCGATATCTATCGTTTTTAAAATAAAATTACACAATTTAATTTATACAAATGATTCCAAATTATGCATTTTTCTAAACTATAATATTATGCTAGGGTTTGCCGTCTACTGTCACCGCGAAGTGTTATCGCTGCAACCTTGAAACGTGCACGTTCTCCTAGCGAATTTAAAGACTCGCTAAATAGCCTTATTTAATTAAGAAAGTCACTCCAAATTTGAAAATTAAGGACCGAAAAAATATAAAGCAAAAATGAGTTATGTTCTCGTTTCCCGAGCATCTTCGTTGGTTGGAGATAAGGTTACTGAATAAAACCCCCGGAATAAAGAGAGGGGACCAAAAAGAGAGAACTCGGCTATACAAGCCGCTGCAACGTCATGTTAGGCAGCGGTAGAGCACTGCCGTTGCCCGAACGTATCTCATTGCAGTGACGCTAACCACGAGTTAATCATGACAATTGTAACGTTGTAAATATGAGAAATTGTATTCTAAATTAAAAGATAATTTTCACGATTGTAGATTCGGAAGTGATACCCAGGCAAGTTTTATTTATTTCAAGAATAGTTAACTTGGGCTCTGAACAAAAAACAAATCAGAGACAGATAAACAAGTTTTTCGACATACAGAAATTCTTCCAAATTCTTCGATACTTTCATTAAAAACTTGAATAAACATGAAACTTTTCTAAAATAAAACTGCAGTACAACATTTTATAAGCCCTTTCGACATTGTAATTTGAAAATAACTCACGGAGCAAGGCCCGAGGACTAAGCTACCTGGTTTCCAACGAAGGTTGGTTACGAATTTCAAAAGGACACCGAAAAGCTGCTTCGCGGACATTTTACAACAATACACCGGTACTGAACATTAAAATATTTGGCCAAATAAAATTGAAAAGAAAAATCCAATTATTTTTTTAATTTAAAATCCAAATTTCAAAATTTAACTTCAGTTTAGTAATTTTAAAATTAAACTAGCTATCGCTTAGGGATTCACTTAGGTTTTTGTACATTTATTGTTCGAAAGAAATGTAATCTATCAAAATTTATTCATTTAAAAATTCCAAATAAACCCAGTCTCTTTTAAAATAATAAAATCGTTTCATTTCTTTTATCATTGGTTAATTTGCAAAAATGTCATTAAGTGAGATTCCCTACGATTAACAAAAAAAGTGAGCCCTGAGATTAATTAGATTAATTTGATTCATTTAATTCATTCAATTCACAATTTAACTTTATTTACACAAAAATATCACCCCAATATATACAATCAGCAAACATTATATACCCTAAAGTGTAAGATTATTAATCGAATTAATAGATTAATTTTACATTCTAACTATTTCTCTCTGTGTGCACAATCTTCGCCCACAATTTCTTATTTTTTGACATTTCTTTAGCTTGTCTCCAACCCATGTTTCTTTTCTTTAGCATCAATACTATTTCATCATTCCACGTCTTCTTAGGTCTTCCTCGTTGTCTGCACTTTACCACTCATGCTTCCCATATTTGCTTTGTTGGCCTTTTATTGTGTAGTTGCTGACTTTTTATTCTTTTCAATATCGGATCTACCCCCAGTTCTGATCGAATTGCCTCATTTCTGATTCTATCTCTTCTTGTAACACCTTCGACTTTTCTTAAACACTTCATTTCCACAGCTTGCATTCTACTCTTTTGTAGATTTGTTAACACCCAACTTTCATTCCCGCTTGTCAATATTGGTCTATAAACTGTCTTATACATATATTGTCATTTTGGTTTTTCTGCTTCTTCCTATATATGATCTGTTTAGGGCGTGGTATATTCTTGCTGCATTTGATATTTGTTCATTAATTTCTTGTTCCATATTTCCTTCTCGCTGTATTTGGACTCCCAGATACCTAATCACCTGTACTTGCCCAAGTTTTTCATCGTTCAGATGGATGTTAATTTCTTTGTTCTCTCGCCATATCATCACGGGTTTGTTTCAGCAATGTTTATTTTAATTTTTCTCCTGGTCAATTCATTTTGCCATGTTATTAGATTTTGTTGTAGGTCTCTTTCGTTGTTAAAAATCATTATGTCATCCGCGAAAGTACATTCTGATAGTCCAATTGGTCTTAGATTGTTGTATCCTATGTGGACCTTCCTTATAACGCTCTTAGTTATCATCCATGACTAATATGAACAGGGTAGGACACGTAAGACTCCCCCCTTTCTGATTTTGACCATGTATAAACGGTTGAATGGACGGGTACACGATTGATTACGGAACTTTGGGAGGCGCAATTGCTCTCGGATTAAAAAAGATTATTAATTTATTTACTGAAATATTGTTTTTTTAAAAAATAATATCAATGACGTTATAAGTTCGTTAAAAATAACAAAAAAGTAATGGAAATATGAGAGGAACATAGACATAATATGCTAATCGAACTGTTCTTTACATTTTTTCAGAATTTTATGCGATACTTTTGAGACACAGTGTACTTATATATTTTCTTGTGAGATATTATTTATATATTCATAACAAAACGAAAAACATAGTCAATAAGTCATGCTGTGTTGAAATGTCTACCTATTATTCAGATGATGATAACAGGATGAAAATAAACGGGACACCTCAGCCGTAGTTGCTAAATATTGTGGTCGGATTTAATGGGATAGTATATGAAGTCAAGTATTAGCTAAAATAATTTAGTGAATAACGAAAATAATAAACTGAAAATGTTATTTTTACAACATGTAGAATGTAGAGGTATCACAAGCAAAATACTTTAAACTTAAAGACGTAGTAAATTTATCGAAATTCTTAAAGTTGACACATAATTTACTAACAAAGTAAAGGTTTACAATGTGTTGAAAACGTATCAATAGAAGAACGATATCTTTTTTTAAGCGGTAACAAAAGAAGGTGTTTGTATCCGAAAACATAAACCAAATGTAAATGTTTATGATGTTATTAACTAGATTTGTTGCATATTCTATTTTCTAAAGATGTATCGATAGTTGTTTTAAAAGTGAAGAAAGATATGAAACAATTTTGTATTCAGCAAATAAATTATTTTGATACAATAAATGACGATAATAAGTTACGAGGGCTGTACAGTATTTATTGTCTCTAACATATTAAACAGCATTATTTTTCAACACAATCACCCTGCGCTTGAAGACACTTATTCCAACGATTTTCTAACATCTTTATATCTTAAAAAAAAAAGCACGGTTTTGATTAGAGAAAAACTCTTCTACTGCTGGTACCCATCTTGCAGACACCTCATGAAATCCAAAATAGTTATTGATTACACTGTGCTAGTTGCAAAATGCAACAAGCTGGGCACCCGCGGGGTAAACCTCATTCGAGTACACTGAATCCAATGATGCCAATCGTTTTTTAAAGTTAGCTCGCGTTTTCGAACAATTTCAATTTAAAAATGTTAGGCCCAAAGACCCCCAAAAAATGTAATTTTTATCATTTTTTGACCATTTATTGAATTTAAATCGATGGAAATCAATCCAATAGATATCATATCGACGAATACACAGCGAATAGAAGCTATATGAAAAAAATTGAATCGATTCAGTCGATTTTTCATCATTTTTTTTTGCAAAAAAAATATTTCTCTTGATTTTTTCATTTTTCATTCTCTGATTGCCCTGATTCTTCAGTATCGTCATCTTCTTCTTGTAAATTCCAACAAATATCACCCAAAAGAGCATGCAGCAAAATCATCGATTTCCTGCAATATAATGACCAAAAGTAGAAAATTTGTGCCGACTTAAAAGTGGTGGCTATATATAATATAATTAGAAGAAATTATACTTGAAACAAACGAACATTTTGGCAGCAGATGTTCGGATGTACGGAGCACTCAATCAATTTTTTCAAATTCATTGAGAATAATTCACTTAATGCAAAATGAATATTATCCCGACCATTGGCGATTGTCTATCGACTCGTCAAAAAGCAGTTTGAAAACGGTTCTGCTACACAACATCAATTCAAAAAATTCAATTCCGATTGCACTGAGCAGCAATACAAAGGACACATATGCATCACTAAAAAAAATCATCTATTTATGCAATATAATGACCAAAAGTGGAACATTTGTGCCGACTTAAAAGTGGTGGCTCTTTTAAGAGATATGCGAACGGGTTATACCAAAAATATGTGCTACATGTGCTTGTGGAACACCCGTTTTACCGGCGATCAATATAACGAACGGAACTGGCCTTTAGGTGAGGAATTAAATTGCGACAAAACAACATTATTGAGATTCCATTTGTGCCGATCGAAAAGGTTTTGTTACCACCACACCACATCAAATTGGGAATTGTTAAAAATTTCGTAAAAGTATTGAACCCAGAAGAAAATGCATTCAACGAATTGCGTCGTATTTTTCCACGGTTAAGTGGGATGAAAATAAAAGAAGGTAGATGTCTGAATCTGAATGTTGATCAATTGAAATTTCTTTTTGTATTATATTTATTGTACAACAATATTTGATGGACCGAAGATTCGTCGTTTGATGAGGGACAAACGATTTGAAAATGCACTCATTGACATGGAGCTTGTTACATGAGATTGTGTGAAAGCTGTTATTGACAATGTTCTCGAAATTCATCGACCCGAAAATTAGCGCATACTCACTACTTTTCACCGTTTAGATGTTCGAATGTTATTAAAAATTAATTTTTTCGCAAAAATTCGCCGAACAATCACCAAACGAATCCGATGAGCATGGTGAGCGTCTTCATCAAGTGACGGCGAGCCTCGACCTTTGGTACAACGGTAAAAAGCTACATGCTCTTCTGTGTGACATTTGTTGGAATTTACAAGAAGAAGATGACGATACTGAAGAGAATAAAAATAAAAAAAATCAAGAAAAATGTTTTTTTTTTTGCAAAAAAATGATGAAAAATCGACTGAATCGATTCAATTTTTTTTAAATAGTTTATATTCGATGTGTATTCGTCGATACGTCTATTCGATCGATTTCCATCGATTTAAATTCAATAAACGGTCAAAAAATGATAAAAATTACGTCTTTTTTGGGTCTTCGGGCTTAAATTTTTTTAAATTGAAATTGCTCGAAAACGCCAGCTAACTTTTAAAAACGATTAGCACCATTGGACTCAGCATACTCGAATTAGTTCACTCCCCGGGTGCCCAGCTTGTTGCAGAAATAAAGTCCCCAATTCAAGCACAGTGTTATTGTTTCAATTGTACCGTTTGAAATGTCTCTGCTAAACGTATAATATCGGGTGTATCCATAAGTAATCAATTATCTTCTGACGCTACGTTGTGTTTAGTTTTGTTTCAACAGTGGAAGTGTTACAACGCTTTTTGGGAGTTTCCTACTTAACCTAAACTGTAATCATAATATTGCGCAATTAAAAAACACTTTTTATTGCTGTGGTTTAAAATAGCAGATTTTCAACCATCCGAAGAGCATATTCGTCATTGTACGGTGCTTTTCATGCCGAAATGAATGCAACAGTTGCAACTAAGAATATTTGCGATATTTATGGTGATGTTTTAAAAGTAAACAAATGTCAACGTTGGTTCAAACCTCGTAGTGGAAGACCTGTAGAATTTGATAATCAGGGTTTAAAAGCACTAGTCGAGACTGATCCAAAAATGTGTACAGGAATTAGCGGATACACTAAGCTCTACATGGTCGACAGTGTAAAGACATCTCCATGAAATTGGTAAGGACTCCGGATTATTAAACGAATCAAATCAACAGAAGAATTTCGTGCCTATACGAGATAAAAACACAGGCATAAGTATTATTTCCAAAAGAAACCTCGAGACGACGTAAAAGACAGAAATGCTGAAACCAAAATTATTATAACGTCCCAAAGTATCTATTGCCGGCTGTAAATCAATGAATGATTACTAAAGCTGGCCACGAGCGGTACCGCGCAGTAGCGTAGAGTCGATCAGGCCTCGCGTTCCACTAGAGTTATTCTGCTAATAGAGATGTTTGCTGTCGCAAATAATTTCGCTCATCTTTTAAATAAAAATTAAATAACACGTGCTCAAACACTTACCATTTTAAGAGTCCTCCGTGAAATCACAAAGTGAATAATGTCTGTTAAATATCTGCAACATTAGATATGTTTCAACTGTTGTTTCGGCAAAACTAGTACGGCATGAGGAAAAAATGCGTTTATATGCAGAGAACGAACGTTCTACACCTAGTGACGTAATATTTGCGTATGTAAAATAATCTTTCAAATAACTTAACGATTCTGTTGACGCACCTTCACAAATGTGTCTTAATGTGCCAAAATCAGAATTTTTCTCAAAAACACTTTCAAATTTTTCTAGAGCAGAAACATTTTTTGCGTCTTCAATCGCGCATAGCTGTGCGTGAACATGTTGCACTATTTGTAGAGATTCTTCTAACGGCACCGCAGGATTTTGTAATTTTTCTATTGCATCTGCTAGCCCGAAGTAATTGCCGTAAATGATTTTTAAATCCATTTTAACCTGACTATCTTGAAATTTCGACTGGCTTTTCTGGATGGCGGCAGCTTCCTTTGTATCGAATTGTAAAACCACGTTCTTAATATTGTCAAAATATTTATGATAATAAAACGCGGCCTGTAACCACGTTCCCCAACGAGTTAGAATAGGTTCTGGTGGCTCTGGTATACGGGGGCACAGTCTGTGAAATTCGCGAATACGTTTCGGTGATTGGACAAATACTGCTTTGGTATGCGCTATTAAAGTGTCTACCTCAGGATAACATTTTCTGATACTATCCGCCACAAGATTGAGAGCATGAATTTTACACGTAATGTGTAACAAATTAGCAGAATGCTTTTTAAGAGACCGGCCTACAGAAAGCATGTTTGCAGCACCATCACTCACTAACATCAAGAGTTGGTTTGTTGAAAGTTCAAACTTGTCCAATGTATTTAACACTAACTTTGAAATTACTTCGGCAGTACACTGTTGTATTCGTTTGGAGACTAATAGAATTAAAGGTGCCGATTGATGAGGTTCCAATTTGCGTGCCATTACATTAAGAGCAGAATGTTTCTTCCGATCTGTTGTTTCGTCGACACATAACCACAATTTTTGATCATTCAACTCCGATTTTATTTTTTGTTCAATATGTTCGCGCGCAGATGGCACAATTCTTCGTAACGATGTTCGACTTGGTAATTTGCACTCCGAATAGTTATTTCAAAAGCAGATAAATGGTTCCTTGTCTAGTAAATTAAACGGTATATTACATGCGATAAACGTAACGCATAAATTAAATATAAATTTTTCATTGTCTCGTGCGCAATTTCTTTTTGAGACATGCTTTTCACTATTTACGTGTCGTAGACAATGTTGTCTGGACCAACACATTAACGGGATTTTACAGATTACACATTTAATTTTAGCATCTTCATATATTAAGTCTGGAATTTCTGCAATAAATTTTCGAAGTTTGTCCGACCGCGGTCGTTTTCCTGACGAAATCATAATTTTTCTAGGACAGATAAACAATTGCGCAAATGACCGGCAGCGAAAATGTCCGTACTGCTCCGCAGACGAAGTAATACTACCGTTCCTCTCGGTCCGAACTGATTCTACGCCGATGCGCGGTACCGCTCGTGGCCAGCGTTAATGATTACGAGACAAATATTACTTGTGTCTTCGTCTACCGTCCTCAAGGTAACGTAGCCTCGTTACAGGGTCGCCCTCTAAACTGCGCCTGGTTTTCGTATCGTTTCGTTAAATTATTCCGTAACTGTACATACAGACATAAATACATATGTATATAAAATTAAATTGCGTACATCAGGAAATATCCTCTGCCAAAAACAATACATCAGTTGATATTCACTTTAAACAAGCAATTTTCAGGCATGTGGCAATTTTTCCACTTCGTAACGAGTTTTTGATGTATGTTCATGTATAAACGCTTGAATTATTTTATCAAGATTGATTTCAATACCAGGTTCTGAGAAACGTCTATCCTTAAGCATACTTTTTTTGACGGTGAACACGTTAATCCTTCCCAAAAAATAAAAATTTATAAAATGACGGTTAAAATTAAGTACTTTTTCTATAAATGTGAAACAAAAAATGATTTTTTTTCAAAAAAAATAGTGACACAGATACGCTAAAAATATGTTTACGTTTAAAATGTAACATCTGATGTTTTTATCTGGGCATTGTCCTAGATAATTAGAAAGAATTCGTTATAATAGTTCTGAACTGTGCAATTTGTATGGTATTTACATTTTGGCATCGAGATTCGTTTGGAAATATTCTTTATATTTTGAGGTTTCCTATTTCATATTCACAAAAAAGCTTTAGAATGTGTACACAATGAAGACAATATAATTCAAAACTAGAAAACTTCTCGAAGTATATATGTAATATTTTGAATCCCAAACAAAGTTATAGCATTACAATTCAATGCAAATTACTACAGGAGCATGCTCACTAAATCACATAATATATAGGCACTGTACGAGGTGTGGCAATTAAATAACGAGAATTTGTTTATTAGAGCTTTATTATAAAAAACTGAACATAATCACGCATTCATTCCCTCACAGTAACCCCCCTGGAGTGCCACGCACTTATTCCAACTCTCTTCCCGCTTCTGGAAACACCTCTGAAAGTCGCCCGAAGTTAGACCTTGCAAAACCGTCGTCGTCTCCTTCTTGATATTTTCTATGGAGTCGAACCGTTGTCCTTTCATGGGACTTTTCATTTTTGGGAACAGCCATAAGTCCAGTGGTGCCAGATCTGGGCTGTACGGGGGGTGAGGCAGCGTTGGAATTATTTTTTTCGCTAAAAACTGTCCAACAAGAAGCGACGAATGGGCGGGCGCGTTGTCGTGATGAAGGATCCATCCAGATTTCTTCAGTTCGGGCCTTACCCGCGCAACCCTGGCACACAGCCGCTTCTTCATAGAACATAGAAGGCCGAATTAACAGTTTGGCATTGCGGAACGAATTCTTTGTGGACAATGCCATTGATGTCGGAGAAACAAATGAGCATTGTCTTCATTTGTTACCGCGACATTCTTGCTTTTTGAGGACGTTCTCCTCCAATCTCAACCCACTGTTTACTTATTTGCACATTTAGTCAGCAACCACAACACCCATATGTGGTGTCAGGGTTGAAAATTGAAGGTCGTCCTTTTCTAAACTCGTCTTCGGTGATACGCAGTCAACTTTGTCAAGCTGTTCAAATATCTTACTCTAATAAACTCAAATAACCATTTCTATAAAGTAATTTTCATCATTGCAACAATTTGACCTGTATTTCATTTTGCGGAGATTCCGTAATGGACGTAGTGAAACAATTCTCCCTTAAGTAAACGTAACCAAATCACAAATCCACAAAATTTTTAGATCGGTGTTGTTCAATTTTTAGCCGCTTTTCCCCATTTTCTAATTTACTTCTCCTCCAGATCTTCAAACACAGTTTCCATCCACTTTCGTTTTGGCGTAACCCTTGTTTTCTATTCATTGAGTATCCATCCAATTCGTCGTCACCAATCCTCTCCAGATGTCTCAGTCATTGCAAATGGCGGATCCTCTACATTCCATTAACGTATCCTGTAGAAAACCGCTCCCAAACGCCATAATTTTCCTTCCCCCTCGAACATTCCACATAATATTTTCTCCGAAATCTCCTTGTGCTCCTTTAGGCTAAACTCCCCGCTTCGCGTCCATACTACAGCTTTAGTTTGAAAGCTGTTTCGTGCATTCCGGTAACCTGTTAACTCAAGTTGATCTTGTAATCATAGGAAAAGTCAGACCTGGGATCGTTTTCAAAGCATTATTGATAGTAACGCTTTTGTCAATACATATTTATTTTGATAAAATTACATAAAAGATATCAGGGTTGGAAAAAATCATGATTTAAAAAAAAAAAATCAAAAATCGCGATTTTAAAAAAAAAATCATGATTTTTTTGATTTTTTTTATTTTTGTTTTTGTAAATAGCACAATCGAAGTTTGTAACGTGTTCTGAAACATTCACCTATCTCCTAATATTTTTCGTTTTTATAAACTCTTATATTAAATATTTACCGCGAGAAAGCACTTGCACTGTCTTGAAAATTCCTGTCAGAACACGCAGATTTACTCATCTATATAAAGGGAAGGAACGCGGACGGGCGTCATTTCCTAGTTAAGATCTGTGCGCGCGAGCATTGTTTTTACGGCTAACTGAAAATTTTGATATTGTGTAAAATATAAAATATAGTTTTTTGAATATGTCGTTTCGAAGAAGTGGTAGAAAGAAAGACCTTATCTGGCAGTTTTTCAAAGAAAAATCGGGGAAAGCGGAGGGAAAACCGGGATGTCGCGCTACATGTAAAAAATGTAATTTGGAAATGCAAGGATTGGTGGAGAGGATGAAAAAGCACTGGGAAAAATGTAAAAGTGTAAATAATGAAGACATCGATACTATCGATACTTATAGTGACTCGTCAGCGTCATCACAATCAGTTTTAACCGTAAGTACCTTTTTATTATTTGTTAATTAGGACAGCAGGTTTGTTAATCGATATTAGAAAATAAAAACAAAATTCGAGAATGTTTTTTTTTTTTTGTAGTGATCGGCCCAACGGGGTCATAAGCTGATAGCTTGTCATGACCTCAGGAGCCTAAGTGTATTTTTGTGTGTGTAAAGTGTTTCATGGCTTTGTTACTATCTCTCCGTCGCCGTATAGAGAGAAGCATAGTTAATTTGTCCCAACTACGAATGGTAACTCGGTAACTACAATATTCAGAGAACAGCAGAACAGCTTTAAAAATTTTTAATTTTTACGATATTGGATTGTAACTTGTAACAAAACATGTTTTCTCCATAGTCCATTGTTTTGGAACCTTACTTAAAAAAATTTCTTCTTAAAAAAGTTCTAATCGTTGTTTCATCTTGTTATGTTTTTTCTTTCGTATTTACTGTTTTTGGGTTTGCGATTGAAGTTTTAATAAAGAGAAAGTATAAGTAGATTAAAAAGAGTGGATACTTGATTTTTTTTTGTTTGAATACGGTGGTTTTGCGTTTTGCTTTATGGCCTGTTATTGCTTCTGCTTCTCTACAGTGCTTTAACTATTTTTAAAAATGGTAATTTTCCATGTTTGGAAATTTTTTAAAACTTATTTACAACAATGTGATCAATGTGTTGGTTCTGGTGCACTTTATGTGTCACGGAATTTCACAATTTTTGAAAATGCTTTGGAATTGATACGTTTTTTTAAAACTATTTGCAACAAAAAATTCTTGGATGAACAATATTTTCTGAAAAAAAATACAATTTTTTTTATTTTTTTATGCAAGTAACTATTAAGGTATGTAGTATTAATATGTAACTATGACTGATAACACAACACCTTTTATTTCTCAAAAAAGTGGCTCATTCAACGATTTTTTGCTTTAAATTGATTCCATTTGACGGGCTCTATCAAACTAAACTAGAAAAATTGTAAAATTCCGTGACACATAAAGCGCACCAGACCCAATGTGTTTTCTTAGAATACTTTACATGCATCTCTGGACAATTGAAGCCTCATATTGTTTTTTTTTTAATTGCAGGTACAACGTACTTCAAGTGTAAATACGTCACAAATTCAAACTGAACAAAACTTTCAGCAAGCAAGTACGTCGCACTCAGTTTCCCCTTCAATCCCAGTAAACAAAAAAAGAAAAGAATGTAATACTGACATTACTGACACAACTTCTTCTGGATCTCTGATGTCTTTTGTTGTACGTACTAGTAAGCCCGCCAAAAATGAAATTGATAAGCAGATTGCCAGAGCCCTCTATGCAACTAATAGCAGTTTCATCTGCCTGGAGCAATCCGAAGTTAAGAAAGCTATAGCACTACTGCGACCTGGATATGTACCGCCCAGTCGAAACGATGTGTCAGGCAGACTGCTTGATGAAATATATACCGAAGAGAGAAGCAAATGCTTTAAGGGGTTGTCTAGAAGTAACGTTTGTCTTTCACTCGATGGATGGTCTAATGTGCATAATGAACCCATAGTATGTGCAACAGTTACTGCAGAAAATGGCTCCTCCTTTCTATTCGACACTGTAGATACAACTGGGCATCCACATACATCCGACTACCTAACAAAAATTGCAGCAACCCTTATAAACAAACTAAAAACCGAGTATGATTGTACAGTGAGTAGTTTCGTGACAGATAATGCAGCTAACATGTCTGCAATGCGAAATGAAATAAAGGCATCTGATAAATTCAATGTAATAACATATGGCTGTGCTACACATATACTAAATTTATTATGTAAAGATTTGGAAATCGTTGATATAAAACAGCATGTAGTCCAAATCGTAAAGTACTTTAGGAACAATCATTTTGCATCTGCAACATATGCCAATGAAGGAGGCAAAAAACTAGTCATACCTAGTGATGTTCGATGGAACTCGCTTGCAGACTGCTTGCAAGTATTTACCGAATCATGGTCCATACTTTTTAGAATCAGTGAAGAACACAAAGAAAAGATTGACAGTATTATCAGGGAAAAAATTTCAAACATTCATTTAAAGAGAAGTGCTGAAGATTACCTCAAAATTCTTAAGCCAATTTCCATTGCCATAGATAGGTTGCAAAAGACCGACGCCACTATTTCAGATGTTGTAGAGCAATTTAAAATATTAGAAGATTACTTTGAAGAAACTAATCTGACATTAAATCAACTGCAAAAATTTAAAAATCGATATAATATGTGTATAACCCCGTATCATTTGCTGTCATTTCTTATCGACCCAACGAAAACACAAAGTTTGACATATACTGAAAAAAATATTGCATTAGAAACTGCAAAAGAACTGTATTCAGATAGTGGTTTATTACCACTAATCATCAAGTTTCTTGCCAAATCAGAGCCTTTTAATGATATTATGTTTCAAGATGATATCTTGAAAAGCGTAAAATCTATTGACTGGTGGAAATCACAACGAAACGTAGATATTATTGAAAAAGAACTTCCCATAATTACACAACTGCTCTGTGCAGCTGCTTCGTCTGCATCAGTAGAGAGGATATTCTCAACATTTGGTTTAGTGCACTCTAAACTTCGCAATCGATTAGGTACTGAAAAAGCTGCCAAACTAGTGTTTCTTTACAAATATTACAATTAAATTTGTTTTTTGTTTTGAATATTTTCTGCAATAATACTTCTATCTATGTGTTCTTGTAATAAATTAGTTTACTATACTAACGTAATTTATTTTTGTTTCGATTTTTTTTTCATACCCCAAATTAATTCTTTCATAATATTTATTTTTGATTTTAATCATGATTTAAATAAAAAAAATCAAGTGATTTAAATCGTGATTTAAATCGTGATAAAAATCAATTGATTTAAATCCTTGCAACCCTGAAAGATATACCTTGACTTCCTGTAACGTCCTCTAAAGTTCCACTTTATAAACACATAATTGAATTTCTTCCTGTCAAAGGTTGCTTTATGTTTACAATAGATTTCGCTTTGTTATTTTTTTCTAATATGAGAATTTATAATTTCTATTAATGACATATTGTAACGTGTCATATTCTATTTTACCAACACAATTAATTGTATTTCTTACTGTCAAGGATTGTTTTATGTTTACAATAGATGTAGCTACATTATTTTATTATATTTAATTATATCGAAAATTCCAAGGAAATTACAGATTTTCAGAAAAATGTTCTTTAAATTTAGCCTAGTTTCAGAGTTAGCCCGGAAAAGTTCGTTGAGAAACATCGAAGTTTTGTTTTGGCATAGGGCTTAACCCGCAGAAAAAATTGGCTACCGCAAAACTAAAAATTTAACTTATTTTCAAGTTGTATTATTTTTGCTGGGCATGAATGATGTTATTTTCATCCGCATTTTACGAGGACGTAAGTTATTTTCATAAAAACACCCAACCTTTGATAAGTTAAGTCATCGTCCATTTCTAATGCAAAACCACTTTGTTATACTTATAATTAGATAAGTATAAACGGAAGCACATGTATTGCTTTTTAAAAACGATTTAGCTCCTCTTAATTTCAGCATTAAATTACGCTAGGTCAATAAAGTTTTTGCGCGCGTATTCTTGCTGTTATGAATATCAGCGCCAGTGCCTGTAGTCACTGCGAGCCAGGAAGGTCTAATGTAACACTACATTTAATAATAATTAGAGTAATTCTAGGATTTTAATAAACCTTAAAACTAGCCTATGTTTCTAGTCTCTCAGCTCAGTTGGTGTTGAAAATGTTCTTCGAAAGCTTGGGTGTCGTTCTCGACTTGTATATATTGTGTATAAACAGGCTGGTGCACCACATTCGCGTTGGTTTATATACGAAAAACGGCAAAATATTTTAAAAATATTTTTGTTAAGAGTTAAGTAGGTTAATTGGGAGCAAGTTTTAAAATTCTTTTGAAATATATAGGGTGACTCAAAATGAAGTTACACACAAAAGTTGTGAAAATTTAAATGGAATACCCTGTATATTATTGTATATTTTGATAGTGCGAGCTAAATAAAGGTAAGTTACTGTTATGTTTCCTATACTTAACTCAAGCCGTTTTTTAGACATTTAGCTATTCTTGAAAATGTAGACCAGCCTTACGTATTTAATCTAGATATTTCTAATTGCATTTACTTTTAGTCGAAGCATTAGACTAGATGATAAAATAAAAATTATCCTTAAAAATTATACAGGGTGGACGAAAATATACTTTTGATTTGGACTATCATCAAAGTCAAATAACTTTCTTATATTAAATGAAACACCCTGTATTCATTATCGTATTTAGATTCTAATTTTAGCCATTTACAAAATTGTATTAAGGCTTCCTATACTTATATCTTATGCTTTCTTAGTAATTTAGCATTTTCAATTTCGAATATTAATTTCTTGCCATTTATTTGACGAAAGTAGGCTTTGACGGAACTGACGTTACGATTACTCCTCACAAATAGATGATATGTATCAGCCTAACCCTTCAACTGGTTTTTCTTTCATGCTTATTAAAAAGAGACATAACTACAAATAGCAAATACATACCTTTATTGAATAAATAACAAACTTAAATGTAAAAAAAATTGACGTTTTATTAAGTATTCAAAATGGATCATTTTCAATGCATAAGCGAACTCTTTCTTGAAATCTCTGTATCACTTTAAATAAATTACATATCTAGCGTTACAGAGCTAAACCCTGCTCTTATTCGGTCTTTCATATTATCGGATGTAGTTGACGGTATATCATAAACAATAGTTTTGATATGTCCCCATAAGAAAAAATCGGGACTCGTTAGATTTGGAGACCTTGCAGGTCAATTCTGCAGACCGTCGCGTCCTATCCCTCTGTTAGGATACTGCCTACCTAATTCGTTCCTAACATTTACTTGAAAGTGCGCGGGAGCACCGTCTAGTTGCAACCACATTCTCTTTCGTATATTAAGCGGAATATTTTCTAAAAGTGCAGGTGAATTGTGTCTTATAAATCCAAGAAACATGGCGCCAAGTATGGACCTACTATACGCGTTCCATTATTCCACCCCAAACATTAGCAGATTATCTGTGCTGACGATCGCATGTTCTCAAAAAATTGGGATTTTCGTCGCTGTAATAATGAAAATTATGTCTGTTAAGTAATCCTTTATTATGGAAAGTTGACTCATCTGAAAAGAGTATAAAATCTAAGTAATGTTCGTTATTTCCTAACTTTTCTAGAATCCACAACAAAATTCCAGTCGTCGGTCGTAATTTACTTCCAAAAGTTCCTGATGCAATTGTATGTGGTACGGATAAAATTTGTGTTTCTTTATGATTCTTCCGATGCTTCGTCTGCTTATTTCTGTAGTTTTATTCATTATTCGCTGACTTGTATGCGGAGTTTCAATTAGAGATTCCATAATTAAAAATTAATTGTCTTCTTTTCCGGTTATTTGTCTTTTGTCGCTCCATTTTTTCATAAGACACACATCCTGTTCCTCGGAAAACTTGCAGCAAATTCTCTAACGAACGCTTGTTAGGATGACGTCTGTTGAACGTCTGAAATTTTTGAGCAGAAACCCTTGATGCTAACAAGTAATTTTCTAAACGTTCCCAATTACAAAAATCATATCAATCCTTTCTTCTTGGGAGTAAATTCTCATTTTAAAACGTCTTTTAAACAATCTCAAAGAACGACAATGGTTTAACTAACTACTACTGTCAAATAATGTTCGTTTATGAGTAATAATAACGTCAGTTCCGTCAAAGGCTACTTTCATAAAATAAATGGCAAGAAATTAATATTCGAAATCGAAAATGTTGTATTACTAAGAAAGTTTAAGATATAGGAAACCCTAATACAATTTTATAAATGGTTAAAATTAGAATCTAAATACGATAATTAATACAGGCTGTTCCATTTAATATTAAAAAAGTTATTTGACTTTAATGATAGTCCAAATCAAAAGTATATTTACATCCAGTCCGTATAATTTTTAGGGACCATTTTTATTTTATCATCAAATCTATTGCTTCGACTAAAAATAAATACAACTAGAAATATCTAGCTTAAATACATAAGACTCGCCTCTTAAATGTTGGTCTAAATTTTCAAGAATAGTTAAATATCTCAAAAACGGATTGAGTTAGGTGTAGGAAACGTAACAGCAACTTGCCTTTATTTAGCTCGCACTATCAAAATATGCAATGATATATAGGCTATTCCATTTAAATTTTCCCAACTTTTGTGTGTAACTTCTTTTTGAGTCATGCTGTATATTTCAAAAGAATTTTAAAATTTGCTCCTAATGAACCTACATAGCTCTTAAGAAGAATATTTTTAAAATATTTTGCCGTTTTTCGTATATAAACCGACGCGAATGTGGTGCGCCAGCCTGTATATGTGTTCACCTTCTATATACAGACGGCAGACATGGCATTTAGCTTTTCCTAATTTGGCAATAATCTGAGATCCCTTTAAAAGCGAAAATTGAGACGGATGTCTTCGTTTGATTTTGTGCTGGTGTATTTTTTCAGCCATATACAATTTGCATATGTCATAGGAGGTGGTCTTCAGAAAGACTCAAGATGTTAAGGACTAGAGAGTACAACCACGTAAGCTACATTTGTAATTCGATCTCAAGAACTTTTAGGTTTGTTATGCTTTGCTGCAAGTTCTTTAATATCCCATTGTTATTAAAGGAACTTTAGTTTCGTTATTGGGAAATTGAAATGTGTTTCGTAAGCCTGGTCGTCACATTATGTCTATTTGCAGCTCGACAATGAAACGGTGCAACAACGATTCTGTTCGAAATAAACCAAATATGTGAATTCTTGTTTACTTGTCTTTGATTATTTGCCAAAAAACTAAAATGGATAACCATTGTATGCGTCTGTTCTATGATAGTCTACCGTGCGCGTCTCTCACAAATACTTACGCGCTACTTGCGCGTGTACAAATAATTCTCGATAGATTCCCGAGAAATTTTTCCTTTAAAGAAACTTTATTCTCAACGTGATATACAATTCGAGGGTAGTCTGAAAAAATTCCAGCTTAACACAGAAATATAGTCCCCTAGTAAGTCTACACACTTTTCCCAGCGATGTTCCCATCTCTTTAACTCATCCAAATAGTAGTTGGTATCTTATTTTACAAAATAGGCGTTTTCGAATATGATGGCTTTCTCATTCGATGAAAATCTCTGTCCTCCCAGTGAAACTTTGAGCCTAGGAAACAAAAAAGTCGCCCGGAGGCAGATTTGGTGAACCTCAATTCGTGAATTTGTGCCATGGAGACCAGTGAAGCGTGTCTTGATGAAACAAAACTTTCCGCTTGCCAACTAATGATCCGTAATATGCCCCCGTTATTGATTTTGCCCTTTCAAAATAGTCGATTGACACAACTCCATGACTATCCCAAGAAACAGTCGCCATTACTTTCCCGGTCGATGGAACAGTCTTCGCCTCTTTTGAAACTCATCGCCCTTCGCAGTCCATTGTTTCGACTGTGAAAGGCACAAGTTTTCTTTTGGAATATTCTGGTGTATTCAAATTTCATCTACATTTATTAATCGACGCCAAAACTCCGACTTATTTCGTTTAAACTGCTTGAACAGGGCTATGGAATCGAATACGTTTTTGGCCCTGGGTGAACAAGAGTGGCACCCAATGCACGGTCAGTTTTTTCGTGCCCAAATCTTCAGTCAATATATGACAAACATGTTCTTTCGAGACGCCCACAGTCTCTGATATCTCTCTAACCTTAATTCGACGGTCGTCTAGCATGATTTGGTGAACTTTTCCGTTATGTTATCGGTAGTGGTTGCAGTTTTTGGCCGTCCCGAACGTTCATCGTCAAGTAAGCTATATCGCAATCAAGGTACAACCACGTTTAAATTCAACTGTTCAAGATTTCATCGTGGCAAATGATGGTGCAGAGTCCCCGTAAACAGCATAAATTTCGGCTTTAGTTTGCGTGGGCGTATTGCCTTTCAAATGCAAGAGTTTAATGACGGCTCGAAACATTAACATGGACCGACACAAACGACTGTTAGACAACAACTGAGCGTCCAACGTGGCTGAAATTTTCAAAAGTATGGGCACACTCCGCACCATATAAATTAATTGACTATATTCCGAACAATATCATATTGATCATTCAGATTTACACTTGGACTAGGATATAATTTTTTATTTTTTTTGCCACCCAGTCGGTGATGTTTATATAGCAATCTAGTTAATAACTAATGAGCTATTTATTTTTAACTTAAGTTAATACGGTTCTTAAACTAAGTACTTATCCTACGATAGTCACTCAGGTTCTGGTATAGTGGAGTCACTTTGTTCTTGTGTTCTTTTAAGGTCATTGTCACTGCACTGGTTCAAATGGTTTTGTTCGCTTCAATTTTCTAACAAAGCCATCATTGATCAGGAGCTGGAGGGCCTCAACGTTGACATGCTGATGAAGTCGTTGTTCATGTTTTTGAGCAAATTGCTTGACTACATTGTCGTCAGTCTCTACTTTTAAGTCCTTATGTAGACTGTCATTGTGTACGTACCATGGGGCATTGACGATGCCCCGGAGTACTTTATTCTGAAAGCGTTGGATGATGTTTCTATTGCTTTGGCTGGTACAACCCCAGAGTTGGATACCATAAACCTATACTGGTTTAAGGACTTGCTGGTAAAGCAAGAGCTTATTATATACTGAAAGGGCAGAGCAACGTCCCATTAACCAATACATTTTTCTGTACTTGAGTTTCAGCCCTTCTTGTTTTCTCTTTACATGTGGCTTCCACCTAAGTTTAGCGTCTAGAGTCATGCCGAGATATTTGGCCGTGTTCTCATAGGGGACAACTTATTGGTGTATATAGACTGGCCTGTACACAATTTTCTTGTTAGTGAAGTTAATATGTACTGATTTGGTTTCATTTAATTTGATTCGCCATTTCGTTGTCCAGCGTTGAATTTGGGTAATGGCCGTTTGCAATTTATTTGTTGATTCTATACTATCCTTGCCTAGAGCCAGTATTGCGGTGTCATCGACAAATGTGGCAATAGTATTTTGTTCGAGTGTTGGCATATTCACTAGTGTACAGAAGGTAAAGGATAGGCCCTAGTACACTAGCCTGTGGCACGCCGGCTTGTATTTTCCTCAGTTCTGAAAAGGCATCTTCTTGTTTAATCCCGAAGTATCTGTCAGATATATATGATTGGAGTATTTTTGTGTTTTGGTCAGGGAGGAGTCTTTTAAGCTTGTAATTCAGTTCTTCGTGCCAAGCTTTGTCAAACGCTTGGGCAACGTCCAGAAATATTGCCGAACAAACTTTTTTTTCTTCTAATGCTCCTTCAAAGGATATAAATGTCCTCAGAATATGGTGAGTGCTTTCACTAGGATTTAGCGGGCATGGAATTAAGTAAAGTGGAGTTCTGCATTATGCTAGCAAATAACTGTAGCAAGTGTAAATCTATTGTACAGTAAGAAAAAAAACTGCAGGCTTTGGATGTTGATTATAAAAAAGAAACAGTTACTGTCTTATAAGTATGTATAAGGAATCAGTTTTCTTAACTGGGTAGCAAGTTTTGTTATTCAAATTCATATCAAACTTAATCTATTCGGAACGTGAGGTCAACATCGAAATAAATGTTTACAAACGCCAGAGTTTAACAAAAATTGATAACTCCTTGACTCGTGTTATACGCAGAGAAATGGTTTCTTGTATCAAGAAAATAGATGTTTTCGCAAAAATAAATCTCAAGTAAATATTTTTATTTCAAGACTATAAAAATATATAATATAAGAAAATAATTTTCTTGGAATTTTATTTGGATTAAATAAATATTTTCTTGGGGTTAGAAAATCAAGAAAATCCAAGACAGAATTCAATTTCTTCCAAGTAAATAATTTTCATATTAAAGGTAGGAATGAAAAAATGATCGAGATCTCACAAAGTTCTATTGAGGCGACCAGTTTCGTGTTCAAAAAACAAATCATCAGGTCAGCTGCAACCATTTCCAATAAAAGAAAAATTACAATAATGGAAAAAATATCAAAAGTTAATAATTAAAATTAGGAGCAAGTGATTGAGTTAATGAAAAAGTTGTTTTATAGGTTACAGTATAACTAAATTATTTCTTTAATAATGTAATTAAATAGGGATTATTTTTATATAGTTTAATAATTAATGAGTTAATATTTAAGTTTATTTATCCCTTTTTTATTATTCCTATTTATTTTATATTTTTAAAAACTATAGTTAAATTAGTACACATGGTGAATAGTAATAAAAAGAAAAAATATTACATTAACCGGTATCTTTTGAAAAGGTTCATGAAACATTGTACGTTAAAGGTTATATCATTGTATGGGTAAGTATGGTATCTTTATTCCAGTTCCGTCGGGACTATCTAAGACTAAGTCTATAACTACTAGCATTAGGTGGCGCCAGAAAATATTTCAGTTGCCGTTTTTGAAGATTAGTGGCATAAACTATGAGATGTAAGAGCAATATGGCTAGGAGCAAGAACCTTTAATGCTTTTCTCTTCTCATACTGTTTTTGCCGGTAGTGATTTCATCAATGCCAGGAGCAATTTATTAGCATTTTCTCTTGGTTATTATTTCTAGACACTTTGTTCATGTGTACTTTTATATTAAGTTTACTTTTGCTGTAAATAACCACTACTTTAGCCTTTTTAAAATCACAAGCAATGTGAATAATTTACTGCATTGATATACGTATGGATATGTCGTACTGTTTTAAAGAAGATTCTAAATAAAAAATGATTTATTTTCAGAAAATGAAACCATTGATTTATGAACAATACCTATACGCTTTCTGGAATTAAAAAAAAAAACTAATTACTATTCTTAAGAAAATATGATCATTCACTAAGAATCGCTTTCTTCGAATTTTCTGCAAGATTTTCTTGAATCAAGTTAACAAATGTCTTAAACAAAGAAATACAATTTCTTTTAAGCGGAGAAAGAAACGCTAGGAAAATATTTCTTTTGATTTAAAACAGTTATTGTATTGTGGATAATTGAAACAGTAATTGTCTTAAATTAAGGCGGACAGCTTTGATACAAGTAAACGTTTCTCTGCGTGTACTGAAAACAGCTTTTCAGGTCCTCTCGAATGTATTTTTACGTTTTTCCAAGCCTTAGAAGCATTCAAAGGAATGAAAACATTCGGAAATAGAACCTAACAAACCTACATACAATTTCAAAATGAAGATGTACCCGAAACGAAAATAAAACCAACATCAGTAAAAATAAACCTAATGCACCAATCTATTCTTAGCCGATTCATCAAACCAATATCACGGTTCGTATCAAGCGCGTTTCTAAAATGGCAGCACCTGTTGCTCTGACGACGGCCAGCTTAAAATTCGGCCACGCTTACGCGACCCAGCGCGAAACGCATTTTCTAATTTTATTGAGTGATGTCGAACGCGAGGCGAATGCGTGTGCTCGTAGGCTGCTGGCGGCTGTTTAAAAGCGTCGCGCTGTCGTACTTAATACACATCCACATACATTGAAACTAACCGCTTTTATCGACGCGAGTGTCGTCGCGGGTTTATAAATAAACAACGGTTCAAAATTGTATCGGGGGTAATCGGTGCGTAAGTCCAGATTGTATTTGATGATTGTGGAGCGGTAGTCGGAAAGGCATGACCCAGTAATTTAAAGTACATATACACTAACAACACACGATTTATCATCTCGTATTCGGCTTTTGTTGGAAGCTATCTTGTGATTTTGGGGTTTTAATTTTAGCAAGTTTTTAAAGTTTTTGCTGTATATTATATGCTCTGTTACGCAAAAACAGCTCCCTTGATCTGCGGACGAAGATGCTCCTCTATAAGTCCTGTCTTAGTTGTTCTTATTTGAATAACCCCTGCTGCAACACACATTGATAAGTAGAGCCCGGTAACTGGAGAGTAATCGCAGCGGCGGTGTGACTGTGCTTAGGTGGGCGGAGAGGGCTGGTTGATTGTGATACGACATGACAAATCATCATCACTCAGTTCAGTTTAGCATTGGATAGCGGACAGGGCGGGTTGATTTTATTGATATAGACGTAGTTATTAATTGTAGTTATTATTTAGTGTAGTGCGTTTTGATTTTATTGATACAGACGTAGTTTTTAGTGAACATGTCGAAGGCTAAAAAACGACCCTTTCAAGACTTAGTAAATAATTTTATTTCTGATTTTCCCGATTTGTTTTACAACGGGTGTAAGATAGTTTATAAAGTGTGCAAAATACATTTGATGTCAAATAAGAAGTGGAACTGTACAAGACACGTAAATTCCGCACAGCATAGAAAATGAAAATTGGGCATGCCACCGAGAAGTGCATTTCTTTTATGTAATTCTTATGTTGATAAACTGTAATTTGCCACTAGGCTTACTCGATAAACAACCGTTTAAGGACTTTTGGGACAAATACAATCCCGCGTTGCGGTTGCCAACGGAGAAAACCGCACGTAAGCATGTTGCATTTGTACGCGATGACGTGGAAAAGAAACTGAAACGCATATTGAAAAAACAGTTTCTTTGGTTATGTGTCGACGAGACAACTGTAAAAAAAAATCAATTGTAAATATTATGGTACGCATATTAGACCCTAGTAAACTTACATTACCACTGTTACTAGCTAGCCGAAGACTACAAGAGTGTAATGCTGCAGCAATTACGAAGGTTGTACTCAGTACGTTGGAAAAATTTCAAATTTCAGAAGATAAAGCGTTGATGTTTATGAGCGATGGCGCAGCGATAATGCGTTCGGTAGGCCGTTCTCGTCTTGAACATGGTTGAAAATGTTTACATGTTACGTGTAAAGTGCATGCTTTACATCTTGTGGCAGAAACCATTCGACAATGCTCCCCTGAGGTAGATGCATTAATAGCAAGCACAAAAAAAGTATTTTTGAAATCTCCCAAACGTCTGCGATCATTTCACACACAGAGTGTCCTGGTATTCATCAACCACCGGAGCCAATTCTTACACGTTGGAGAACATGGTTGCAGGCAGCTTTTTATTATGCTGAACATTTCAAAATAGTAAAAGCTGTTGTTGCACAATTCAATCCTGCCGATGCTGCTGCTATTAAGCCAGTCGAAATTTCAAGATATTTCCGTTGAAACAGATTTAAAAAATATTCGTTGCTACTATGAAGGATTAGCTGACGCAATAGACCAATTACAAGGCTGCTTAAAAGGCTGAGCGTTTCATTACTTTTCACATATAATTATGTATTAGTTCTGTTATTTTTTTTCTATTTCCTTACTATTGTTTTTGTATGCTAGGCAGGTACGGCTATGGCACGGCTCCCTGTTACCGGGCTCTATTGATAAGCTAGAGGTATTACAAAATAAGACCCTAAGACTAGTAGCCCAACATGAGTTACCATAAACTTTACCGATTAAAAGTTGTGTCTTTTGAAGTGGATACTTTTTTCTTGCTATTGGTAAAGTATTTTCTTTTGATTTTTTTATTTTGGGTTTGTATGCAATTCAAAAGACTTTCAAACGAAATTTTTTAAATTTTTCATTCATAAGCCTAGAATCAAGAAAAAATATATATATCTTATTATCCCAATTTAAAAAATTCGTGGGGCGATAGGAAACGTAATTTTTTGTTTGTTTTATTTAATGTACCTTTTAATGTATTTAGTATTATTTGTTTAATGTTATTGGTTGATCCAGGTTAATTTAACTGCTTGAATATGCCTCGGAACTGTCAGAAAAAAGATGTTACGAGTGACCTTGCACGAATGGCCGAAGTACTGGTTGTGAGTATTATTCCTTAGGGGACGCTTGTCAAAATTTCAAAGAGATTCATCGAGTAGTGTTTTGAGAGCTGTTGAAAGTGAGTAAGTTTATGTATTTGTGGAATCATGAAAATATGATTTATTTTTTTGAATGGGAAAACGTGTGCAGAAATCAAAGAGAAGTTGGATGTAGTTTATAAGCATCATGCACCTTCGATAACTACCATCAGATACTGGTTCAATGAATTTCAGCGTGGCTGAACATCCGTTTCTAATAAGGAGCGGCCAAGTCGTCCCATTGTGGTAACTGCGGACGATACGATCAATAAAGTTCATGATATTATGTTAGCAGATCGCCGGATGAAAATTAGAGAGATTGCTAATACGGTAAGAATCGAATTGAAGGTGTGCAAAACAACCTTCACCAAAAAATGAGTATGAGGAAGCTATCGAGCTATCGCGAGATGGGTGTCGCGTCTGCTTACAATTGATCAAAAAAGAAATCGCGTGATAACTGCAAAACAATGTTTGGACATGTTTAAGTGCAATACGGCATGGATACATCACTACACTCCAGAAACCAAAGGCTAGTCGACAAAATGGGCTTTTTCCCGACCAACGTGCACCAAAGAAGGCGAAGACGATTCCATCAGTCGGAAAATTTATGTCTACTATTTTTTGGGATTCGCAAGGCATAATCTTAATTGATTATTTGGAGAAGGGAAGGATAATCACAAGGCAGTACTATACTGATGTATTGGACCGATTTGACGCTGAACTAAAGAGAAAAAGGGCTTACCTAGCCAAGAAAAGAATTCTCTACCATCATGATAAGAAAAGCTGAAACCAGAAATTGCGGGAAGACGGCCGCATTTGAAGAAAAAGAAACGTTTGTTCTACCAAGACAACGGTCTCCCAGTTCAGTGGTCCCCATGGCAAAAATTCATAAACTGGGGTTCGAATTGATATACCACCTACTCTATTCATCAGATTTGGCGTCCAACGTCTTCTTTCTGTTTCCTACGTTGAAGCTATCGCATTCATAAACGCCTATTTTGTAGAACAAGACGCCAACTACTATTTGGACGAATTGAAGAGTTGAAACCATCACTGGGAAAAGTGTATAGACTTACAAGGGGACTATGTTGAGAAATAAAACCGAATTTGATAAAAAAAGGACTTGTTCCTGTGTTAGACTGAAAACTTTTCAGACTACCCCAGTAGAATGATCAAATTTACATCCTATAAAATTGACTAGATGAAGTGTACTGTCGGCAAATATTTACAGTCCAAGAAGGCTTCATCGTTTTTGCCAATTAAACACCAACAACATCGTTATTTATTTTTCTTTCTTACGTGTTAATCACAATCACAGGCCAATTATGACAATTTATCTACACTTGAAAACATAAATCCGAAATTTTCTTTAAAATTTCAAAATTTACGACAAAATCGACAGCAAAAGCGGATGCCAATTCGTTTCTTTACGAAGGCGTTTCTCTAGTCGCCGTTCGGAAAGCCACAGCGTGTTTATTTCGATCGAATTGCCGGGAAAATCTGAAACAAACAAAGGTCAAAAGACAGAGCTCGCCAAGTGATCAAAATAGTTCACGTGAGTGTATGCATAAATCTCGTATTTTTTTCGCTTTTGAAAACGGTTAATGGTTGAAATTTACGGTCAAAATAATCGTAAATCATTCGGAGATGAACGAGATCTAGTTTGTGTAGCATCGTTAGATGGTGAAAATGGGCGAATTTGAGTTTTAGTTTAGTAGGAAATGGCGAAATTTATGGCAAATGTAGAAGAAAAACGTAATAATGAATTATGGAGGGACATGCGTGACCTGTAAAATTTAATATCCATTATACATGCACATATTTGTTAAGAACAAAGTTGGCAACTGCGTGGCTTAGTGCTGAATTCGATAAATTGCAATAGTGTAATGTATGGTTTTTAGTTTGAATATAAGAAAATAATTTCGTTGAAATTATATTTGTATTAAATAAATATTTTCTTGGGGTTAGAAAATCAAAAAAATCCAAGACAGAATAATGATTCTTCCAAGTAAATCATTTAGTTTTAAGTTAAGAAAATATTCATGTTACATTAACCAGTATCTTTTGACAATGTTTATGAAACGTTGTATGGGTAAGTATGGCATTTGTATTCCGCTTCCTGTCGCTACTTTCTAGGACAGCATGTTTTTGAAGATTAGCGGCAGGAGCAAAAAGCGTTAGTGCTGTTCTCTTCTTACATTGTTTTTGCCAGGAGTGATGCCATCAATACCATAAACTATACATCAATAGCATTATCTTGGCTATTGTTTCTAGGTACCTTTTTCATGTGTACTTCTACATTAAAGTTCACTTTTGTTTGAACATTATTCTGTAGATAACCTTACCTTAGCCTTTCTAAAATCACAAGCAATGAGAATAATTTACTGCATTATGTATGAATATGTCGTACTGTTTTAAACAAGGTATTATTATTATTATTATTATTATTTTCGTCGGGCCATGGCACACATGCCTTTAATCACTGCGACCTTGATAGATCTATTGTAACGGAATTCCCTTATGTGTGTTAGAATAGTTGGAGGCTTTTAATAAACCTTAGTACTACTCTGGGATCTGCTTCCTTCAGTTCAGTAAGTGCAAGAAATGGCCTACTGAAGTGTTGGTGTCGTGTGCGACTGATGGCAACACATTCACACAGGATGTATTCTGCCGTCTCCAAATCTTCTTGGCATAGACAGCAGATTTGATCTTCAGCTTTTCCTAGTTTAAGTAGGTGATATTTTAGGGCTACATGGCCTGTCCGAAATCCTGCCAGTAATCTGAGATCCCCCTTGCTGAAGGCTAGCACTATTTTTGCTGTTTTTGGCGAGCCAGATATGAGTGCTTTCGCCTGTTTTTGTCCTGGAACATTATATCAGTACGAGGCCTTTTGATTGTCCTCCCATATATTAATAGCTTGTTTTATGTGGCTCTTTTGGAGACCACAGAAGGGATTAGGACAAATGAAAGGCATATTCGCTGCTTCTTTGGCCAGCTTATCTGCCTTTTCGTTTCCTTCGATCCCTTGGTGGCTTGGAACCCATCGCAAATAACGTGGTTTTTGCGTCCTAATTGCCGTAAATTATGTACACATTCGTGTATCTGAGCAGATTCGTATGTGTAGGCCTTAATAGCCTTTAGAATGCCTGACTGTCGCTGAATATATTAATAGTTGTCCTCGTATCCCTTTCTCGAGGTTCTTTATGGCGCACAGGTTTAAAGCAGAAATCTCAGCTAGAAATATGTTGGTGTGGGGTTCTGTGGGCATTTTTTGGTGGAAGCTAGGACCACTAGTGCCTATACGCTACCCGCTAACCCGACCACCGCATGGTGACTACCGAAAATGGTGTTGTTCCCCCAACCTACGGTACCTGGCCCACCTCTCTACTTGCTCTAGCACCCCTTGAGTGAATTTTTAAAACTAGGGACTCCATTCTGCCCCACCCTGTATAACTTATTTTCAACAGGAAGGCCAGAGAAATGCCAGCCCCTGCACATCAACATTTGCAATTTTTTCTTGTACTAATCTTTTATATTACTTTTGTAACGTTTTGTACCAATACTCAAACATTTTGTACCAATCTCCTTTAGTAGATACATATGATTCAAGAATCCGAAATTGGCGTTCTAATATAGAAAGCTTCAGGGAATTTCTATGTATGGGTATTTTCCTTTAGTTTTATATCATTTTGTACCAAACACCAAACGCTGGTTTCATACTGTTTTGTACCGAACTTCAAACGGTTTGTACCAGTGCCGTTTAGAAGAGAAACCAGATAAGGTGGAAGTAGAACTCGTACCACGTCAATTTCAGTTTTTTGTGATAGTTAATTTGCTCTAGTTTTGTACTGTTTTGAACAAAACATTAAACGTTTTGTATCAAAGCCACTTAGCAGATATAAGCCATTTAAGATCAAAATAGAAGCCGTATTATGAACATTTCGGTGTTTTTCTATGCTAGTTGACATGTTCTAGTTTTATACTGAATATTAAACGTTTTGTTCCAATACCATTTGGCAATTTCCCATTTTATAATTTGTTAATCGCCTCGTAATCAGTGTTTTTATTATCACAAATGACTTTTCAAAATAAGCAGGACCATTATTAAGACTATCAGTGTACACACTGTACTCAGAAAAATCAAAACCCACCCACTACCGTTAATGCACATAATTTTGACTTAGCATCATGTAGAATAAGCTCATAAAACATGGACATGTGGCAGTACATAAAACACCCACTATCTTTTGCAAGTTGCTGCGCGAACAGTTGTTTTCCTCTCAAACGTTTTGATCGTTAAAACGAATAAACCGAAAATTCTTTGATATCAATTACAATGTTCAGAATTATACAGAACTATTACAAAGACTTACGACACAAACTAATTATGTTTGTAAGGCAAACTTTCTTCTGTTATAGAAATATCACATAATTCTTTAATTTCTTTTAGGATTTTCTTTTTGAATTTGGATCTTAATAAAATATTTTGGCAGGGTATAAGATGAAAAGAGAAGCAACTCCAATTAAATCCTAAACCATCACTAACAGAAACAAGTTCAAATTAGTGATGGTCTATATGTTAACTAACAGTAAGTCAAATAATTTTAATGTTGCAAAATGCGTGCATTATAATACACTGCCCATTTCTGCATGAAATTTTTGAAGCGGCATGGAAATCCAATTTTTCGAGCGTGTTCTACACTGCTCAAAACTCGAAGCGGATATTTGAAAAAAAACAATTCTTTATTGTCTTTTTTTCCTGTTTTTTAGGTCTTACTAATTTTTTTTATGTATCTCAAACTATTGTAAACAAAAACAAATATTATCCAAAATTTGTTTGGACTAGACTTCTTCCGGCAAGTTACAGGAAGAATAATTTCTGGCCAAACAGTACACATGAAAAAATGCCTAGTAACAAAACCAAAAATAATGCTAATATATGGTATTGGTGGAATCATTACCGGTAAACACAATGCGAGTAGAGAAAAGAAAGCACTAGCACACAGACGTCTTTCTGCCTACCCCGCGTCATCAGCGCGGCTGCGAGCACTCCATTTCTGCTGCCTGAGTTGTGTCTATCTCTCGGTCTATGCCCCCAATGTCCATAACAGCAATAAAAATATCTTCCGGCGCCTCCTAGCGCCAAGAAACACAGTCATGTCATTCTAGACCGTGGCGACACTCACCGGAATACAGATGCCCGCAGCTCATGGACTGCTCCTTGTGTACAGCAGCCCATGATCTGCTCCATGTTTCTTGGCGCTAGGGGGCGCCGGGAGACATTTTCAGTGCTGCTATGAACATCGGAGGCATAAACCGAGAGGAAGACACAATGCAGCCAGCTGATGATGCCGTGTAAGCAGAAACCTGTCCATGTGCTAGTGCTTTCTTTTCTTCGCTCGCATTGTGTTTGCCGGGAATGATTCCACCAATACCATGAGTTATATTAGCATTATTTTTGGTTCAGTAAGGAATAGGTTGCATAATCACAATCTAAGGGCAAAAAAATCCGTTATGTACGATTAACTAGGGAGCAACGAGCATTAAGAAGTTGTTGGGCTATTGAACATAGACACTGGGACCTACAAAGATGGAGATCATGTCTTTTCACTGATGAGTAAAGCTGGCCACGAGCGGTACCGCGCAGTAGCGTAGAGTCGACCAGGCCTCGCGTTCCACTAGAGTTATTCTGCTAATAGAGATGTTTGCTGCCGCAAATAATTTCGCTGATCTTTTAAATAAAAATTAAATAACACGTGCTCAAACACTTACCATTTTAAGAGTCCTCCGTGAAATCACAAAGTAAATAATGTCTGTTAAATATCTGCAACATTAGATATGTTTCAACTGTTGTTTCGGCAAAACTAGTACGGCATGAGGAAAAAATGCGTTTATATGCAGAGAACGAACGTTCTACATCTAGTGACGTAATATTTGCGTAAGTAAAATAATCTTTCAAATAACTTAACGATTCTATTGACGCACCTTCACAAATGTGTCTTATTGTGCCAAAATCAGAATTTTTCTCAAAAACACTTTCAAATTTTTCTAGAACAGAAACATTTTTTGCGTCTTCAATCGTGCATAGCTGTGCGCGAACATGTTGCACTATTTGTAGAGATTCTTCTAACGGCATCGCAGGATTTTGTAATTTTTCTATTGCATCTGCTAGCCCGAAGTAATTGTCGTGAATGATTTTTAAATCCATTTTAACCTGACTATCTTGAAATTTCGACTGGCTTTTCTGGATAGCGGCAGCTTCCTTTGTATCGAATTGTAAAACCACGTTCTTAATAATGTCAAAATATTTATGATAATAAAACGCGGCCTGCAACCATGTTCCCCAACGAGTTAGAATGGGTTCTGGTGGCTCTGGTATACGGAGGCACAGTCTGTGAAATTCGCGAATACGTTTCGGTGATTTGACAAATACTGCTTTGGTATGCGCTATTAAAGCGTCTAGCTCAGGATAACATTTTCTGATACTATCCGCCACAAGATCGAGAGCATAAATTTTACACGTAATGTGTAACAAATTAGCAGAATGCTTTTAAAGAGACCGGCCTACAGAAAGCATGTTTGCAGCACCATCACTCACTAATATCAAGAGTTGGTTTGTTGAAAGTTCAAACTTGTCCAATGTATTTAACACTAACTTTGAAATTACTTCGGCAGTACACTGTTGTATTCGTTTGGAGACTAATAGAATTGAAGGTGCCGATTGATGAGGTTCCAATTTGCGTGCCATTACATTAAGAACAGAATGTTTCTTCCGATCTGTTGTTTCGTCGACACATAACCACAATTTTTGATCTTTCAACTCCGATTTTATTTTTTGTTTAATATGTTCGCGCGCAGATGGCACAATTCTTCGTAATGATGTTCGACTTGGTAATTTGCACTCCGAATAATTATTCCAAAAGCAGATAAATGGTTCCTTGTCTAGTAAATTAAACGGTATATTACATGCGATAAACGTAACGCATAAATTAAATATAAATTTTTCATTGTCTCGTGCGCAATTTCTTTTTGAGACATGCTTTTCACTATTTACGTGTCGTAGACAATGTTGTCTGGACCAACACATTAACGGGATTTTACAGATTACACATTTAATTTTAGCACCTTCATATATTAAGTCTGGAATTTCTGCAATAAATTTTCGAAGTTTGTCCGACCGCGGTCGTTTTGCTGACGAAATCATAATTTTTCTAGGACAGATAAATAATTGCGCAAATGACCGACAGCGAAAATGTCCGTACTGCTCCGCAGACGAAGTAATACTACCGTTCCTCTCGGTCCGAACTGATTCTACGCCGATGCGCGGTACCGCTCGTGGCCAGCGTTACTGATGAGTTCATATTTCGCTTGTATAATTCCGATGGTCGAATTTTAGTGTAGATAGCGCGAGGGCAGCGATATAATAAAAATTTCATGACACCAGCTACTCATTTCGGTGGAGGATCAGTTTGCGTTTGGGGAGGCATTTATTTTGATGGGCGTACAGATTTGGATGTCCTAATTAATGCGACCATGACATCGGTAAGCTATCGTGACATTGTTCTGGAACCAATTATTGTACGATTTGCTGCCGCCATCGGTGAAAACTTTACTTTAATCGACGATAATGCTCGACCTCACCGCGCCAGAACATCTTATTATTGACCGAATTGATTGGCCAGCTTGTTCTCGGGATACGAAATGTCAAGACAATTTAAATTGCTAGAACAGACACCCTGGGCGTTACAGCAGCTTGCGAATGTTTTGCGAGACATTTGGCAAAACATTCCTCAGCCTTTCATTAACATTTTAATTGAAAAAATGCCGAATAGAGTGAGGACACTACGGAGAGTTAGGGGATGCCCCACACGATATTAAGCTGCATTATCTAATTTATATTACTAGAAGTACCATTTCTATGAACAACCGAAATCCAAAATTAAAAGTTCTATTTTTGCACATGTCTATACTTTTGTATTTCTTTAGCATTCTTGTTTTATTTTTTACAGTTTATGCTAGGCGTGTTTAAAAGAATCAAGCAATAAATTAGAAAACAATAAATCTGAAATTTGATTAAAATTAAGAATTTATTACAAATAAACAAATTATTCGCTTCAATTTTTGAGCAGTGTATTTTTCGTGTATTATCCTTGTAATAGTGTGACAGTTTCTTTTCAACTTTAATATGGTATGAAGTTAGAATATTTAATAGTACTGAAAGTTCTATCCCGAATATTTTACGATAGGAAAGAAGTGTTTTGATGAAATTTTTGTTTTTTCTCGCTTTGCAGGGTTGGGTAGCCTGTGGCGGAGTTGGAATAATAATTAAAGTCGACGTTATTTAAGTTTCTCCGCATTTTTGAATTAATATTGCTGGGATGGGAGTACTATTGCCGGAGTGGGGATACCATTGCCGGAGTGGGGATACCATTGCCGGAGTGTGGGTACCATTGCTCGATTTGGTTTCAACTGCGTTAAATAAACTCCCGAATTTTCAAAATTCGTGGGTCCAGCTAGTTTTACGATATATTACATGTAATCAAAGTGCTTTGCATACAATCTTAAAAATTAAACATCATGTCGAAATTTAAATATTCGGTCGAAATTTAAATGTTCATTTAGTTGTACGCGGGAAACTGTTGAAGATTTAATACGACTCCTCTGTTGCAAGATTACGCGATGGGATTCTGTTATAGTGATTGAGTTTTTAAATCTAGTATTTTCTACTATGAAATTCTATTAGCTGAAGTAACCTAGTAAATGCTTCTTGATCAATTTTGATGGAATGGTTACAATTTTCTTTACATTGTATCGCCAATTCATTGCACAATACAATCAGTTTAAATTATATTATATTTCCGTGGTTTGCTTCGCATTCTAGGATCCAGGGCTTTACCAATCACCATCTTCGTGGTCGCTGCAATATCAACGCTGATGCGATTATTGAATAAATCATAGGACCTATTTTCCACTTAACTGCTAGTCGCACACAACTAGTCGCGTACGACTAGCCGCCTGCGATTCCTACTTATACAGAGTTCATATGCCGTTATCTACTAGCAGAATCTCCAATACCGACCCAGCGGCCACTCGCGCGCAACCAATCGTTTTGACAGTTGACAGCGCATGCCCCATATAATGAATGAAAATATCTTGCTTTGAACGGAGATCTTTTATGAATAAAGCAGCGGATGCTGAAAAATTCACTCCAGGAATCTAATCTCGGTCTGCAATATATAATAAAATTGAATGTGTTAAATGCTATTTTTCCTGAACGTTTGTTAGCATAAAATATATCAAACGTTTGCGTTTTTGTGTGCATTGTAAAGGTCGCGACGACATATGTACATAAGCGCATGCTATTTCCTCCGCAAGCGACTGTAGTCTCGTGGGTTTGGAAAGTCCCCCCCCCCCTTGTCGTCTTCAGTTTTTCCTTAGAATAAAGGGAAAAACATCAAACTGGTTGTGAAATAAATTGTTTTTAATTGAAAACAAATAATAATAAGTTCATTTTTACTGCTAATTACTTTTAGAAATCCATAATCTGAACATTTTGACAGTTTCAAGGACATACCCCATCAAAATGCACAATATTTACATATTATGTTGATATCAAATTTTTTGGGCGTCAAAATACTTAAGCATTATGATTTTCTAACTTAAATATAAAGAATACAGCTTGGCTCTAAATAGAGACCTTTAAAATTAGTTTATCTATATTTTTCGTTTGATTAAACCAATGAACTGATTGAATTTTCATAGAACATCCTTTTAAAACACCTACCATCTACTTATTTCTTTAAAATTTATACAGATACTACTGCTTGTGTAGGCATCTACTTCTCTTTCTAATCATATTTCACTGTCAGAGTTTACAAATCGGTAGGAACCTTGAAAAGAAGCGAATTTTGGCACCTTCGCTCAGAAAACTTTTCGAAAGAAAGGGGCTTCGCGCTTGCCAGCTTTATCGTATTAACGACGGTTCGTTGTTTCGCGCGTTTTAGTCTAAACACACGTTGCACAAATCGTTTTTGAACCGAGATACATAGGTGCACACATGCAAGCAGGAACGTGTGCGAACTTGCACCAGGCCGGGTACCCCGCCTATTTTTAGACCAATATTGTGTAAACGTTAAACACTTTATTCGGCCGATTTGCTTACATCTGCCTCGAGTAAACACATCGAAAAAGCACCGAAAAATAGACAGCTGCATATTTATCCTTTAAGCTTTAGACGTATTTTAGTACTTGGAATGTAACTAGTATAAAAGTGTTGCAAAAGCAAATTTTTTCCGAAAAAACTTTTCATTCATAAATTTTTTTCTAATTGTTTACAGAAATCTAAGCCAAAACCAAAAACATGCCCACGGATAAAGGTTCCTCGGATAGCGGTGGAGGTAGTAAGGAGAAAGGTGAACCTGGAAGGACATCGTCGAGGCCTCCTTGGGTTAGAGATGGTCCCAATCCTCTACCGGTACCAACAATGCCATGGACTTTAAATAAAAGGAACAGCCTCAAGGAGACAACAGATGATTCATCAAAACGTAATGTCAAACAAAAAAATTTAACTTATAATACTGTAATTTTAGTAGAAGGGTATGATTTAAAAGGGGTTAGGTTTCTAGGTGATAATTTTGCCTTAAACGAACAATTGAAAAGAAGCAGGAGATAAGGTCACAAACGGTTATAAAAATTGATAATGATAATTAATTTGTGAAAAGAAATTTTGAAGAAAATTTTCTAACACAGCAGACATAGTTTTCTAATCACCACAAAACTCTATAAACAGTAATTTTGATAATGCAGTGTTAATTTTTTGATTTTTAAAACGTATAATAGATAGTCTTTTGATTTTAATTCAGAATTAATAATACACAATTACCTACAGTTCATAGTGCCAAAAGGCTCGGTTTAATATTAGACAACGCATTCAAATTTTGTGCTCGAGCTTCCGTTTACATTAAAAACGCTTACCTAAATTTTAAAATTATTTAACGAGAATATTAAGAAGAACCTATGCCAAACTTTTGTGTTATCAAAACTGTCTTACTGTATAAATATGTCATGCCGCTTTGGACTGTTTAACTAGAGTAGAAAATGTGAAATTTTTAGCTAAGATACATACATGATACAAAAAAATTGATGATACAGAGTGCTCAGAAGATGTGCGTAATTTTACGTTAAATTGATATGACATATTTTTATAAAAAAAAATAGCCGTTTCAAAGTATCGTGAGTCTCCATCTTCAGCAGCGTGATCGAATGATCATTCGGCTGAAGATGAGGACCCACGAGTGCTTGAAACGACTGTTCCGAATTAATTAATAATTTGCGTGGTGCGGAGTGTGCCGATACTTAGTGTTGTTTGTCATACTACCCACAGTACTTGTTATCATTATTAATTTTAATCATTTTGTAAAAGTAACCGGTAGATAAAGGTTTAGATTGTATTTTGGAAAAAAAATTAAAATCGTTCGGTCCATTTATCACCTAGTGTGGCGCAGGTTTACTTGTAGTTCCGTATACCATAGCCTGGTAGAGACTGCCCTTAATATGAAAAAATAAGAGAAAATTACGTAACTTTGACTTTGTACTATCAAATGCTTTCTTCAAAATCTCCTCGTATTTATATATGATTTTCAACAGACATTCACAATTTAATGACTGGATTCGGAGGCAAAATATCACTGCCCCCACACAAAACTACTCTAAATGAAAGATTATTCTCCTTTCAAATGTAACTTAGCTTCCATATTTGGAACTTATCACCCCATTTTTTATTACTTTCTCTTATTAGAATTAGTTTCTTGCGTGCAAGTGAAGTGAAATGTTAAAGATGTTCAATGAAATGAAATGTTAAATATATGTACATATGTTCTAGCAGCAATTTACTTCATTGTAAAAATTAGTTATCTTCTAACAGTTTTTTCTAACTTTCTACGCGCATAACCATTTGTAATAATTTCTGAGCATCTTTTCTTTACTCTTATCATTTAAATCTTACCTAGGTTAAGTGTAACAGTAATGTTTTTGAACTTCGCCTTCTGGTTGTAGCATTTCAATTTTGGTTGCTTCATTTCCTTTTTCTTATGTATACTTATTGTAAAACTGAGATGCAGGTCTATGTTACTATTATTTAGTTATTTATGAAGAGTTTCTGTGAGTATTTATTGAAAATTTTGATTACAAAAGAGAGGAGGTGGTCGCTGGTTGTGTGTTCACAAACGAGACACAAATACTCTCCATTTTTCACACGTTTACAAGAATTTTAATTTTTTTACTTTTGAAAGTTATTTTTCAACGAACTTCAATAACTATTAACCTAAAGATGACCTTTTAATCGAAATCGATAGCTAGTATATTGTTTTGTTACAAATAACAATTAAAAGATTTGAATAGGGAGATAATCAGTTTTGTGTTTATTTTAAGCTTTTCACTTACAAAAACGAAAATGAAATTTATCTATTTAAATTACTTACAGTTATGTAGTGACGTGTGTTTGATATGTGTGTGTGTGTATAATCCTAATGGTTCTTTCTTTCCTCTTCTTGGTAAAATCCTCTTATTTTGGAGCCCTTTGATCGTCTTCTCCAATGAAATTTCTTCGAATTACTTCTTAAAACTTTCCAACTGATTTAATATTCTTGACAATCGTTGGTGATGATTTATGGTTCACTTAAAACGCTTTTCAATACATTTGCACTGATAACTTTGACGATATTTTAACTTTTATATTGCAATTTCTAAATATCAACCGAAAGATGTTTGTTTTCTGTCAGAATTGTTTTCGTTGCTAACTTCTGTTTTTCTCGTCGTCCCTAGCATTGCCAATCTAACGACTTGATATTTAAGTTTGATGTTTTGAAGATCGAACTCGGTGTCGCTGGTGACGTAAGGGATTTTGACGGTTATTTCCAAATACAGTGTGTTTTTTGTGTGTGTACGTGTCATTTTTACAAATAAAGTTTTCAAAATGTAAATAACTTAAAATAAGCTAAAATTTTGATTCTCCCCTGTAACATATCATTAACTAAGGTCTTTCTTTTTAAGAAGTAAAAAATTTATAATATAAATAATCAAAATATCGGAACTCGAATATTAATCGAAAATAATTCAAGTTCCGCATAAAACTCTATTAAAATCTAATATCAGCGAATTTTGATATAATATTAATTAGAATGAATTTAACAACATATTAACATACGCTTTTCACGTTGGAACATCCCACTACAATACTATATATAACAAAAATTTTTGTTCTTGTATTGAAATACAATTTGGATCTTTTCTAACCTAGGAGTAGTTTTATCAATTTGAGTAATTTTATATCTTTTTAGTGTTCACAGCGGTAAACTTAGAATTTATTTTTTTTTAGTCAAGATTGTCAAACGGACATCTTCACACTTCACTTGCACAATTTTTAATTTATTTCACTCCAAATTTCAGGAATATTTATTGTTAAAATATGGTTTCACACAGCGGTGGCTGGTACTCTGTGCATGCGGAGCTGCATTACAACGCTTCGATTTCCTCCGCCTGCATATCGTGTACCGGATGGCCAAATAAGAATTTTGAAGTCTGTTAGATGACCAGAAAATGGCGTAACGGTCACGACTAAGTATATAATTAATGTTTTCATCGTGTTTTGTCTAATTAAGAGTTATCGAAAATACATATATGCATTTTATTCCCAATCCAACTCCCTTTCTTTTGCGTTGAACACATTTTGTCGTATCTTCTAAAACAAAGTGGTGGGGAGACACCAATTGCTTTTTTAAATAAATGTTGGTTACTCCAGTTTTAACCATCTTGGCCTCGTTTAAAAAAGCTTTATTTGATCTATCAAATGCAGTTTTGGTCTACTTCTTATGAATTGTACCCTCACCGCTAGAGGGCATTATTTGACTTTATAATAAATAAAGCGGCATTTTGCAAAAATTTTAAAAAAATAAAAAAATATACCCTATTTCAAAGATAATTATTTATTTCAATGCCTCATCAATAAACTCGGTCTCATTCTTCTAACGATTTCAACTTGAAATAAACAATAAAAATTTGATTAGCCTACTATCGAATTTCGAAAAACAATATTATTATTTAATTATCACTGTGATGCCCTTTTTTAGAATATAACGTAAATGAATTATCAGTAGCTTCCTAGATGTTCGAACTGTCTCCCATCATTTTCTATGCATGATTCTATTCTCTGTCAAGTGGACAAAACAGCTGTCTCGACTTCTGCTTCTGAAATGCTTCGAATTGCATTTCTTATTTGAAGAATCACGTCTTCTCTTGTAATGGGCCTGATAGCAAAGACGAGGTTCTTTATTCTTCTCCACAAACAAAAATCTAAGCAAGTTAAGTCCGGAGACCTAGCTGACCATGGAAATACACTTCTTCGTCCTATTCACCTGCTAGTTTAAGCATTACCTAAAAAGTCCTAAACATATACCGCAAAATGCGCCGGGCACCCGTCATGCCGAAAAAACATCCGACAGTGAATTGCCAGCGGTACATCTTCTAAAAGAAATGGCAATACGAAAGATCCAATAATTTGTCTACCTAGAATTCCGCATCACACGTATATGACCTTGGTACTGGACTTCCTGCATCCAGTGTGGATTTGTTTATGACCAGTAATATTTGTTATGGAGATTTACAAATCCATCACTATTAAAGGTGGTCTCGTCTGTCCACAAAATCCGCGATAGTATTTCTCGATCCTATCGCATCGTCTGTCAATGAACTTACTGCAAATACTGGCGGCGACAGTTGAATTTCTCATGCATTCAAAATAAATCCCTATCAAGTCAAATGCTTCGTTTGTAAGACGCATATTTTGATCATTGAAAAGGCGAAAAAAGAAAATTAAAAGCATTAGCAAAATTGTCTAAACGTCCAACGTTGTCACATAACGTGTAATTTTTACTTATTCTGCATCTTTTATTATTCAAAGCCTAATCGTTTTTCAGAATTTCCTTACTGGGTTAGTCAAATTTTTATTGTTTATCTCAAGTTGAAATCGTTAAAACAATGAGATTCAGTTTAAGCATTAAAATAAATAATTATCTTTAAAATAGGATATATTTTTTTTATTTTTACTAATATGGTTATACACAGAAATTTAAATAAAATAGCAGACAGTCGGCAAAACCGTGTCGTCCATGTGCAACAAATATTTACATTTTTTCGTCAATATTTCCGGTTAGAGAAAAGATATCGAGAAGTGGTTTTCACTGACATCTTGAATTTTTAATTCCCATTCTTTTCCGCGTGAAAAGATACATATCATTCATAAAAAGTAGACCAAAACTGCATTTCATAGATCAAATAAAGTTCTTTTAAACGAAGCCAAGATTGTTAAAATCGGTTAAGCCTAACAGGAGTAACCAACATTTATCTAAAAAAACTATTGACGTCTCCCCATCACTTTACTTTAGAAGATACGACAAAATGTGTGCAACGAAAAAGAAAGGGAAATGGATTAGGAATAAAGTGTATATATTTTCGATAACTCTTAATTAGACAAAACAGGATGAAAACTTTAATTTTATTCTTAGTCGTGACCGTTATGCCATCTTCTGGTCATCTTAAAAACTTCAAAATCACTTCCAGTGTTTTCTTTTGGTCACTTTTATTAAAAACGATTTTACGCGAAAGCTCTGAGATTACTAGTTTCTGAGATATTGCCGGCTGCCATTATTACGCCATTTACGTTACCAGCAGCCGCCACTGTTTGCACATCTTTCCTTATAAATTCCATTACAACTGCCTTATCTTCTAAAAAATGTTTGGTTCGCTATCATCCATTTCATTTGAATAGTATGTATATTCTTGCAAATGTAATTTTTGATAGTAACTTAAAGTCATTGCAGAAGTTACAAAATGAAAGTTCAAATGAAGTTCCGTAAATAAATAATAGTACTTACAATTAATTTTCTTTAGTTGCTTCAATTATACTGGCAATTACTGAAAGCAAAATGATTAGAGCATAGAAACAAAGTTTATAGAAAAACTGTTAAATAAACTTGCTGTAACATAAACTACTTTAAAACATTAGCAATTTAATCTTTTTAACACCAGAATTTCTAGCACCACAATTTCTTACACAAAATTAAATGTTAGAACCTTTTTAACAGGTGGCAAATCGACAAAGAACTGGTCGATAGCAACAAGGCGCATATATATTCTAAACCCTTTGAATTACCCAGTAATTGAGTGCTTGGGATCAATGCCCTCCGTTAATAAGTCGCAAGTTACACAATACGTTCCCGAATGGAGCATTTCATTCCTGTAGATTTTTTTATTTTTGATTTCTTTTAATCACTTGTGATCAATAACACATACAGGGCGTTAAAAATTTAAAAAAATGTGAAATTCTTCTTAAGCAAACTACTCTTATTATTAATTTGCATTTGTAGTATGCTTAAAGAGGCTTGATTCTAATCTGAAAAGCTTAATTACTTGTGTCTAATGATAGATTTAATTAAATTAACTTAATTACCGAGTTTAAAGAAAAAAATAAAGAAAATAATTCATGAATATAAATAAATTAAAATACCCAACCATTGATAAACTAGACATAATTTAATAACAATACAAGGGTTGTTGTTGAGCGTTACCTGTGAAACGTCGGCTATCAAAATTGATTTCAATATTTATTGAACCTAAATCCAAAGTTTCATTCAGATATGGCAAGTGATTATGCAATAGCAAATCTTTAAAACTGACAAGTTACTTGAAAAATGGAATTGGGCCGAGAACATTTTCGTCCAATAATTTTTTACAACTTTCCCATAGGATTATCTCAACAACAATGTCTCGTCAAGTTGGTTTCTGTTTTTGATAATGAATCACGTTGACAATTTCTCGCTGGTACTGCGAATTCCAACGTGGACGCACCAATCTCAACGATGATTTCAGGACAAGACAACCAAAGACAGCAGTCGCTGAAAAATCATCGCTGCTGTGCGCCAACTGAACAAGGAAGATCGACATGTGACATATCGCCAGATTGAGACAGCCTTAGGCATTTCAAACACCTCAATCCGAAAAATTCTGCATTATGAATTGGCTTTGAGAAAGTTAGTTTCCCGTTGGATTCCATATCTTTTAACCGAAGAACAAAGGCGGCTCGCGTCAATTGGCGTGGAAATATTTTAAGCCGGTTCAACATCTGAAGCTCAAAAAATGTTTATAGTATCGTGAGTGGTGACGAATCATGGATTCGCTCCTATGAACTCGAAACCAAACGTCAATCCTCTGCGTGGGTGTTTCAAGATGAACCAACAAAAGTTCAAGAGCGGGTTAAGTGGTCAACGGAAGAAGCAGTCGATGCCTTTAAATTGGCAATTTTGATTGTTCCAAATGATTGGCATAACTACTTTAGCAATTAGTTTGAAAGAATGAAGAAGTGTATCAATCTTTGTGGAGAATACTTTTAAAAACAATAAAGCACTTTAGCTCGATCCACTGTTTGCTGTTATGGCTATACAGAAAGCTAAAAAGGTAACCTTCGTAACTATGGATGTAATTATTACATTAAGAACAATTTTTTCAATTCCAAAATAAAAATCATACTAAATCGTATTTTTAAGTTACATTTTCGCTAAGAAAAAAAATTGATGATGATACAACTAACAGCTGATTTCACATTTTTAAATTTTTATAACGCTCTGTATGTTTTCTCGCATGTTTGACGACTGTATTTAACATCCCAAAATAAACAAAACAATTTATGAAGAATCCCCTTTTCAAAAAATAAGAACATTTACAAGAACGGGACATTCCATGCGGGGAAAAAGGAATTATGTACGAAAAAGAAAGTTACGATGTTTCAGCCCAAATTCTAATTACTTTGTGTGCCGATTGACATGTTTTGTATTATAATAAATTAATTTTTTCACTTCGTAAATTTTACAATAATTCGTACCAGTCAAACCTTTAGAAAGCAATACCTATTCCACCCAAAATTCCACAATATCGTATATTTGAATTATTCTAAATGCCAAACTTTTGCAGTTGTGGTACCACCCTTGAGAAAAGTTAAGAAGCCAGAACCACAAGAAAATGGCACACCCAAAAAGGAAACATTCACGAAGCCTCAGCTCAAGCCCATACCCCCTAAAGAAGTTCAGCTGCAATCGAAAGAAGTCAAAATCCCAATTCCTAAACTAAATAGTGTCAAGGATAGAGAACTGCCTCCTATCAAGCGAAATTCCATTAAAGAAGATATTTCAGGAGATATAGACAAGGTATATCTACCAGATCCACTTAGTATTTACATTAATTAGCATTAGTTTATATTAAATGAACTCAAAACAAATTCAAAACGAAAATTTTAATTGGCTAGTTCGCTTGAAACGGACTCGTGTATAAACAAACTTGAATTAGCCATTATGTTGGCCTAGATCGTTGCCAACTCATAAATAAGCATCAATTAATTAGTGCATAATGGCCACTTCGCGAAAGATTAGCAATAAAATTGAGACGGAAGACAGCTCAGTTTCCTTCACGTTAAGTCTCAAATCGAAAGCCAAAAATTGTCGAGTGATCGATGGGAGTACTTTTGAAAATGGTGAAGATGAAATTATCACATGTGCTTCGGTCAAAACAATCGAAGGTGAAACGGTGATGTGTCAACCTGCATTGTGTTCATTAGAAACAATGCCAAGTTTAGTGGGAACTGATATACAGGGTGATGGAGAAGTTTTGACAATTAGGAAATATGTTTTGGTTGACGTAAGTTTTCAGATTTTCTTTTGTTGTGATAAAAGGAATAAGATGCTCGAAATTGAGAAATTTTAAAGGCAAACATATACTTCTAATATCAACTGAGGCCATTTTTCAAGCATTTCAAGAAAAGATACGACCACGCTAAACTTATTAACATAAAGATATTGAAATTAACCATTTCAATAAAATAAAACAATAAAAGTCAAAAGCGAAATGTTTCTCGTTTTCTTAATTCAATTGATTGGATTGAAATTGTTAGAGATACGTTTATAAAGTACTAAATGACAGCTTTGTGATGCCACTATTTGCTACTGCGAGAATTCATAAATTTGTTCGATTGCAGAAGATTTTGGGAGTACATATTACCTTCGTTATAACAAAAGCAAGCTAATGTCAAGCTTGAAAGGAAAGAAAAGCACATCTTAATTGTAATTTATTAACTAATTTATTATTTTGCTGGTAGCTACACACTTCAAAGTGCTACATTTTAAAATTTTCTCTTTACAAACTTCATTTTGGGAAGTAACATCTTTAAAGAAATGGGCTCGTGTTTAACATTTTGATAAATTTCGGAAATGGGTTGTACTTTAAAATGCGAAATTGGCCATGTTTTATGTATTCATACAAACATGGGCTGAATTAATGGCTAGTGCAGTGTATTGCTTAAGTATGGAACAACTAAGGATTTTGTTTGGAATAAAACTCAAGGGTGCAATAACTAGTTTGAATGTTTAGTTGGTGGAAAATACATCAGATCACTGAAAGTAGTTTAAATTTTGTGACCTTGAAAAACTAACTAGTTAAAAATGTTGAGCCAAATAATTATATTTCCAGAGAAATTTTTAATAAAAAAGACAGTTCTGAGATTAATGCAAATTGAAAGTTTTCAGACCAATTTACCATTCAAAGTTTAACAAGCACTCCTCTTCCTTGTACTCATGTTTTGGTATTTTCGTATAATTGTTAGAAGTCTTGAATGAAGTTTTTTTAAGGAATTAAGTTTAAAACAGTTGCATTTCCATGACATCAAAACATTGTGTTTCGAAAATCTCAGAAAATGAAGATAAGTTAGGAGAATCTGGTGAACACGGATGTATAACTTTCTCCCATTTCTTGATTGAAAGTTCCGATACATTAAGGAAGTATGATCATAAACGAGGCATTATTCTTTTGTTTGGTTCCATTCTAACTTAATCCTGTGATTTATTTCAAACGATTCTGTACTTCAATACACCTAACTTCAGCAATATTTTAGAATTGATTGTCGAAATTTGCCGTGAATCTTTTCTCTTAAGTTGCACAATATGATCAGAATAATATCGAATTCAAACTCCTTACCAGCATTGAAACAGCTATGTCCAAAAAATCTGATCTAGCACTGAAAACGTTTTTGATGAATTTTTTTACATATGGAATCACAACTCCTTATTCTATATTGCTAAAATTTGTAATAAAAAGAACGTGCCTGCATATTCAAGGGCTACAGCGCGTGGTTTAGAATTCGGATGAGGCTTCTCCAATTGTTGTAGCCATCTTCCAAGTTACTCTTTTTCACAACCTTCATTTTAAGTAATTTTTCTATTGTTTTTGCATAATTTTCAAACATTTTGGAGGTGTGTAGCGTTAAAGGCACTGATATCACGACTGAAAAAGAATGTTTTCATTTGAGTTATCATCAGCTTTTTTTGATTACACCGTCAATCGTACAAGTAAATTTGCGTGTCTGGTTAAAACTTAAACATAAGTAAAAAAGAAGATATTAGACAAAGTAGTTCTAGCGTTAGGAAAAAATTGTTATTTGTACTAGTGTAATGGCTAGGCCGAGCACAGAGCTTCGCATCAGGTTAGAAGAGAGGTTTCCGCGCCCACCACGCGACGTATGTATGCAGATGAATCGGCACGGGCTACCTCAGCGAATGAAATTATTGATTTATTGCAATTTCTCATCAACCCTTCGCAGCGTTAGTCGTAATTATAGAGGTAAATATATGTATGTACGTCCAACGTACGCAAGAAAAATAAACGACCGTTGGCTGGTAAAGTCACTAAATTTATCAGTGAATTTCCGAATTTTAATTAATGGAATTTGAATTAATGGAACTAAAGTGTTGTGTAGAGTTTGCAAAATACCTCTAATAGGCTGGAACAAAGACGACTATAAAAGACATAAATAGTGCACAGCACAAAAATGAGAAAAATGGTGTACCACCCAATTTAAGTTGAATTTACTGTTGATGTTTATTGTTTGTGGTCTACCGCTTCGCTTACTCGATAAAGAACCGTTTCGACAGTTTTGGCATACATACAATCCCAAGTGAAACTTACCATCACGAACAACGTTACGGAAAGAGCTATCAAGTATACGTCAGGATATCAAAAATAGAATCAAAGCAGAATTAAAAGATAAACAGCTGTGGCTATGTCTTGATGAGACAACAGATTGTAAAAAAAAATATATTTTGAATATTATAGTACTATATCCTGTTAAACCGAAATTTGCAATCTTATTAGCTAGCAAAAAACTAAAAAAGTGTAGTGGTTGCTTCGCCAGTACACTTTTTACGGGCGCCAGTACACTTTTTACGGGCGTAGTGCTCGATACGTTACAATGATTTCTAGTGTCAACTAATCAACTGTTGATGTCTATGAGCGATGGAGTGTAGTGAGAGAATTTTACATGTTACGTGTAAAGTTCATGCTTTACATCTTGTGGCACAAACTATTCGAGAATGTTATCAGGAGGTGGATGAATTAACAGCAAATACAAAAAAAGTCGTATATATAACAGCGAAACGCGTCCATGTATGGTGGTTGTAATTTCATTGTTAACAAAAAAAGTGTTTCTCAAATCTCCCAAACGGCTTGGGGCATTTCACAGATTTTGTCTCGGCATTCGCGAACCACCACAGTCGATTCTTACGCGTTGGGGTACATGGTTGCAAGAAGCTTTTTATTATTCTGAACATTCTAAGAAGTAAAATCTGTGATTTTACAATTTGACCCTAACGAAGCTACAGCTATTCAGGAGAGCCAGAAAGGAATTCTAGATACCTCTGTTGAAACAGATTTAAAGTATTAACGATTATAAACGATCACTAGACGCGATAGAAAAATTGCAAAATACTGGGTTGTCGTTAGTAGAATCAGTGCAAATCGTGGACGAAGTTAACACATTGATACACGGTATAAACGACGCAAAAAACGGCCACATTATAGCAAAGTTCGACAGTGTTTAAAAAAAATCCGATGATATCAGATTAAGACAAATGTGTGGTGGCTCATCTGCAGATTCATTAACTAACTCTAAGGATTATTTGAATTACGCCTGTGTTGCTTCCGTAGATGTTGAACGGTCTTTTTCGAAATATTAGGAAATTTTTTTATCACAGCGAACAACCGGGACAAATGTGGAAACATACCTGATGGTGCAAGTTTTTCAACAATTCTATCCATACTGTTAAGAAGTTACGTTTATTCATTATATTATTATTTATTGTTACGGTATTAAATACAACAGATTTTTGAAGAAACTACTTTGTTTACTTTTTACGGTTATTACATTATATATACAACAAATGCCATTTTCAAATACAGTAAAAACTAATAATGGCAATAGAAATACTTTAACATGTGCATATATTGGCTTTATTTACCAAGCATTTTTATTGTGTCAGTTTTTATTTTTTACACTGGGGTATTGATTTCAAAATATCACTTCTGTCGGCTGTGAGTCACACATACACTCTTTACTTATAATCCGCGGCCAATTGCTGTCTTTGGTGAGACTGATATGAATGTTTTCGCCTAATTTTATCCTGGTATGCTTTATCCACACGAGGCCTGTTGATTTTCTTTGCACTTCCTAATTTTCTTGTTCAGGTGGGTCATATGCAGACCGCAATGGCGTAAATGAAAGTTATACTCGCTTTGGCCAGTCTATCGACCTCTTCATTTCCATCAACTCCTTGGTGGTTTGATTGGTTGACTGTGACCATAATCCGGATAAAGTCTTTGGTACTCTTAACACTACGGCGCAGTGCTCTGTATTAATCTTGCCTTAGTTTCAGATTTACTTAAACAGGTTACTTCCCTTAGTCAGGTTTAATAGCCTATCGTAGGTCAATTGCGTTTTGCAAAGCGGATCTGCTCTGACTCAACGCTGCCCATTCGAAAATAATGTAAGAGGGTTTTCCTGCTCTTCATTGCAAAGTCTGCAAAAGCGTTTACCTTTATAGATCCACATTTTGTGCAGATGAAGTCTCAAATACCGATGACTAGAGTAAGATAACCGTTCGTCGCGCCATAGGCGTGCGATTTCTTCAATATTAACACCGAAAAAGAAGTAATAAAGCGAATAATAATAAAAAAACTAATCAAGAATTATAATATTTGTAAGGCTGTGAAATACTCACCCTCTTAAGCAGCGTAATCAAGTAGGCTGGTGGATTGCATTGGAATTACTGAACATGAGAAGTAGAAGCACCATCGTCAGTATTATAACCCAGTGGATAAGAATCGTAAAAAATTGATAGCATTAGATATGTTTCAATAGTTGTCTCGTGGAACCGCGTTCGCAGTGGTGACAAAATGTGTTTATATTTGGAGAAAGATCGTTCGACATCTACCGATGTAGTACATGTATAATTGAAATAATCGTTGAACTCAATTAATGGATTAGTGGAAGTACCATTACAAATTTATTGTAATATTTTTTGCGTCATCTATAGTGCGTAGCAGAGTATGTACTTCGTCCACTATTTGCAGTGATTTCACTAACGACAACGCTCTATTTTGTAATTGTTCCAGTGCGTCATGTAAGCATTTATAGTAGCTATGAATACTTTGTAAATCTGTTTCAACAGAAGTATCTTGAAATTTTGACTGGTTCTCCTTAATAGCTGCAGCTTCGGCAGTATTGAATTGTAGAATAACAGCGTTTACTTTTTTGAAATGTTCAGCATGATGCCTGCAACCAGGTTTCCTAACGTGTAAGAATCGGCTGGGGTGGTTCACGAACACCGGGACACTGTGCGTGAAATGTTCGAAGACGTTTTGGAGATTTGAGAAACACTTTTTTTGTACTTGATATTAATGCATCTACCTCGGGATAATATTGTTTAATAGTTTGTGCCACAAGATGTAAAGCATGCACTTTCCAAGTTACATGTAAACAGTCGCAACCGTGTTCAAGAAGAGAGAAGTTGACGTGTTGAGACTTGAAAGTTTTTTAACGTAGTAAGTATCACAGTCGTAATTGCTGCACTAGTACACCCTTGTAATCTTTTGCTAGCTAGTAACAGTGGAAATGTTGATCCAGTACACGAACTATAACATGTATAATAGAATTTTTTTTACTATCTGTTGTCTCGTCAACACACAACCAAAGCAACTGATTTTTTAATGTAGGTATGATTTTATTTTCCACCTCTTTGCGTACAAATAAAACATGCTTACGTGTTGTTTCAACTGCGGGTTGTCTTTGTTCCGAAAGTTCTTAAACGATTTCTTATCCAGTATATTAAGTGACAAATTACATGTTATCATCATGATAAATAAATCGAAAATAAAGTCATTTCTATTTGTTTTTTTTTTTATTTCTGTGTTTTGCACTATTTACATGCTTCCTGCAGTCGTTCTTTTGCCAGCACATCAAAGTTTTCTCGCACACTTTACAAACTATTTTAGCATCGTCGTACAACAAATCTGGAAACTCACAGATAAAGTCACTTTTTGCAGAAGAATGCTGTTTTCGATATGACGTTGACATTGGCTTCTGGACTAACACATTAAAGGGATTTTACAAACTAGACATTGAATTTTAGCGCCATCAAAAATTCAATGTGTAGTCCGGCATGTCCACTATAAAGTTTTTAACTGTGTCTGCCATTGGTCGTTTTCGTGACGTACCTAACTGCGACATTTTTAAAGCAAACATAAGCGTACAATTACGAAATAAGTTACGACAGCCTACATATACACAGAACTACTCGCATACAGCATCGATTTAGTACTGACGCTATGAATGCGTGAAATAAATAATCGCCGACTCAGCACCACACATCTACTACACTGACTGTTATCGCTGTTTGCCCAGACTATTTATTATCATTACACTCTATACACTGAACAAACACTTGGTGGCTTGGGACTCACAATAATGTGACGTGGTTTTTACGTCCCAGCTGCCTCAGGATAAAAGTTTTACGTAAATACTCCTTATATGGAATTTAAAATAACCAAATCAGTAAATTATGGAGATATGTATGAACTCATACAATTCCAATTCAAACGTATTTATATCCCAAATATGACCTAATCAATGTTAAAGAACTCTTGTTAAGCGCCGAAACTACTCCAGAAAAACCACTCGATCATTGATCGTAAACAGATCAAGAAGACATCTACCAAAATAAGTCAATAGGATGCGTTTCGCCGCGCGTAACCTAACGATCTCGAAACGTAATCGCAAACGACGTTTTCCGACGTCATCGATACCATTCAGGCGTTATGTACGAATAATGTCTAAAATAACCGAGAAATAACGCGCGTTCTGATCCTTTAATGATGAAAATAGAGACGGATGGCGTATTGACGGAATGCCAAAGATCGCTTGTGTGTGCGGTTTTTTGGAGAGCGCACAGTCGTTTGGATAATTTTTCAGTTTTATGTTGTTGTTTGCAGGCGATGCCCGCCACCAGGAACGCGTTGGTGCGCCAAGAAAGCATGAGGAAGCTATCCGGTATACCGGTTGCACCCCCGATGCCCCCACCGGCGCCGGCAATGCCGGCGGACATGCTTTTATCGGAGAAGCAGAAAGAAAAAATTGCGCAATTGAGGTATGGTGCAAATTTTACATGATCCTTTTACTATCTATGATTCTGATAACAAGCTTCAAAATTCCAAATCTTCCATGGATATTCAAAGTGAACAAATTGTTCTTATCAAAATCACATGGAAATCCTGGAATTATCAAATTAATTACATTTCAAAAGACACCTTCTACATTTTAATATTTAAAGAACATCCGGCAAATTACATATTTTCTGTTAGATTCCTTCAGTTTAACTTAACCTGACAAAAAACACATCCCCAAAACTGTTTATAGGTTCCATATCAAATCCAGTTCTATATCATTGGTGACAGTTGCTTGGTAACCCTTGAAATAAGCTCCAAATTTAATTTTAGATTTCCTATTTTTCGCCTTATTTTTTTAGACCTCTAATTACTTCATTAAGATTTCTGCCACTATAACATTGGAAAGGCTTAAGCATCGCATTAATAGAATGAATTTAATTTTATGCACACTTTTTGTTTGAAATCCTACTACTGCCTAATTCTGGCTTCTGTTCATAAAAAAATATTGTTTTAAGTATAACAACAGTATTGGACGCAACTAGAATTTCAAAAAGGTATTCTTGAAAATTCATTAAACTTATAATTTTCAATTCAAAGGAAATGACAATATAGTATACTGTTGTTATTGTATTTGATTTTGATCTTTTGATCACAAATTTTGAGAAAGGATACAAAACAGAGGACTATAAAGTATTTTAGTAAGATATTTTAGGTTAGCTTCAATTCCATGTTGAGCCTGAAGAAATTCATTAAAAATTATCAAACTAAATCTAATTCTTTAAATACTGAGACTCGCTTACTAAAAAAAATGAAAATTTTGTTATCTGATGATGTCATTCTTATTAACGTTAAACTAACCGTTGAAACCTTGTTGAATTACACCTATAACGTAACGCAATTAACTGAAATAACTTCTCAAATAGTTCACAGGCGTACTGCTAATGTCGTATTACGCCTCTCTACTTGACAGCTCAACCGCAATTGTTTAAAATCTATTACAAACATAACTTCCACAGATGCTACCAAAATCAATCAATTTGCTGAATTTTGAAACACAGGTAATGTGTTTCCATTTGTGTTAATGACAATGTGATATTAAATATAAGAAAACAGTACTGAGTGACCATAGAATGTCATGAAAGTACGTTCAGATGAACAGTTTCGGAACTCTGTTGAGCTTTTAATTTCGTATAGAAAGTATTTCTTTTGTTAAAAAATAGTAAAATGTTTGTACCATCCAAAATCACTATTTTTCGATTTTATCAAATCAATAAAAGAATGTTATCAAATGTTAATGGTTTCGAATTTAAGAGTTTTAAAAAGACTCAAAGAAGTATTCTTCTTGCCATTAAATATACAAAATATCAAGCAAATTTCTGTTACAACGGGTGATGCAAAAGTAGTTGGACATCTTTTAACATTTTTCATACTTTAATCAAAAACTATTAGAAAATATGCGATGGTTTAATCTTAAAACTAGAACTTTTGTTTGCAATTATCATTAGGTTAAAATGGCAAAAGGTCCACTTTCTTCAATTCCTCTCAGTTTAGATGGAACCTTTTGAATCACGGCTTGGATGTAATCTGGACTAATTTGCTTGAGCTTATTGCTAATTCCACGTGCTAACTGATTCTCGTTTTCTGCGGTCCAACCCTTCTCATAAACGAGTCGACTAAGTTCTGCCCAAAAATCTTCGACAGGACGTGCCTTTGGAATATCTGGAGGATTCATTTCTTTAGGGACGAAAGCGATGTTAGTTTCTGTTAACCATGTGGTAACAGTTTTCGCATAATGCGAACTCGCTAAGTCTGGCCAAAAGAGAATATCATCTCCTTGGTGAAATCTTTCAATAAATCGCTCCAGTTTTTGGAGACATTTTGTCCTATACACTTCAGCATTTATTGCTGAATCACGCACACTTCTTATGAAAGGACTTGAAACACCGGCTTTTGAAATGGCAATCCAAACTAACATTTTTGGCTCAAATTTTGCTTTACCTGCGAATCTCACTTCATCAGGAGCAGAGTTTTCATTTTTTGTGTAAAATCCAGCATTTCCAGCGATGTTAGTGTTATCAATGGTAAAATATTTCTCATCAACTAAGATCAACACTTTTTGTGCAACTTTTAGATTGGTCCTCATCTTCCCACTACGCTAATTTTTCAAATGTCCAGCTACTTTTGCATCAGGCGTTAAGCGTCATGAATTCGATAATTTCAAAATTCCTATTCCTTAACATAGCAAATATTGTAGCAAATTGAAGTTTTTCTTGGCATAATCGTGCATTATCCAAATTTGGGAAATTACAAAAAAAAAAAACAAATATATACTCTAAAAAGCCACAGGTTCTATGACGTTTGAACATTGGCAATGACTCACAATGTTTACCAAAATTTTTTCTCTGTTATTTGCCATTGCTTTTTCCTACTAATTGCAGTGCTGATAGCAAATTTCGAACTTAAAACTATTTTTGTTTGATATATTTTTGATACATTTATGCCAGTTAAAAGAAAAAATAGAAAAAAAAGAGAAATAGAAGAAATTAATCTATGGTAATTTCCTTTAACAAATTTGGTTGACTGGAATATATGGATCTCTCAGTGCACCTCTTCAATTGCACTTAAAACAAAGAAATTTATGTTGAATTCGATTGTTTTCATTTATTTCAAACTAAGATTGAAATAAAGTTATACTCGTTGTTTGAAAAAAAATTTGAGGCCTTCAGTAGGAGACACATTTCAAGATTTTTATATTACTGCATTGAAGTAAACTTCAAAGTTATATTTAACCAATCTTTCAGTTAAGTAACAACAAATCTGTTCAACCAATCTACGTCATTTTATTAACAAATTAGTGCCCTAATGTTCTCGTGCTTATTTATTCTAAAATCATTCAGAATAATATTTAGATCTGGAAAATTCATAAAAACTCGATTTATGTATTTCTCCGCAGCTTCAAAATTAAATCTCCAATAACTTAGAAAAACAAAACAATAATAATCAATATGAAAATCTTATATTCCACAACACAAAAACCAATCACGCAAAATCCTAAAAATATCCGTGTATTAGCGCATTTGCTCCAACAGAATGCAATAAAAAAAATAATAATGTCGTCCAAAACGAAGCGTTGGACATATGGGCGAGGATAATTAAAATTCGTAATGTATTAAGTAAATATAGATTTTGACTGTTCTATTTTTTCGAATTCGTGTTTAGATCCAGACCGAAAACCAGGCCCGACTGGTCGGCCATGCTGAAAGAAGTTGAAAATCAGAGAACGCTGAAACACGTAGAGTGCAATGATAGGTCCAAACCGCTGCTGCCCAAGGTTAAGGCCAAAGGACAGTTCCTGTACGATAGCGAGAAGCAGAACGCGCATAATGAATTGCTCAAAGAGGTATGTCTAGAATGTTTTAGATAAGTTTCGGAACCTCGGAAAAAATAACTTCGGTGGTATCTAAAACGATGTATGTTTAAGGTAATTCAAAGGAAAGTTACATCTTGAAAATGCTAAACTTTAATGAATGAAATGAATAGAGAAAAGAACAACACATTCTTATTCATAAAGCAATATTGAACTTATTGAATTCAGTTTCAATGTTGAAACTTCAATGTGATCTTGAAAGAACGTAATCGAGAGGGCCATGTTTCTTTTTCAATTATTTTTTACGTTGGTTACAACTACATCTGACAGTAAAACTTCAAATTACGTTTGATACTTATTGACATGTTTCACAATTCAAATTACATTTGATGTTATTGACGTATCTCATAAATATTAAAACATATTTGCTACAAATCACCAAACATCTATCATTGAAAGCTATTTTTGTAATGGACAAAAGCAACAGAATGGAGAAGAAAACAGTCGCCGATTATTCTCATTCCAGTGGTATAGCATTTACTTCCAAAATTTCCCGGTAGCGTTCTTTTCTTAAAATTCCATCTATTTTAACCAAGTAATCTACGGATGCGGCGTCAAAACAACCCTAAACCATTACCGATCCACTCCCATGCTTGCCTGTAGGCACCGCACATGATTCTGCTGATCGTTCTCCGTTCGACCTTGAACATTCTTTTCTTGGAACCGAAGAGTTCAAATTTGGATTCATCAGTCTACAACGCTTACGCAACGCTATGCAGTTTTTCGCCTATTCCGGTTACTCGTCATAATTCGACGATCTTCCGCTGGTGTTGTCACTTTCTGTCGCCCTGTTCGTTTTCTATTTAATAATGTGCCAGCTTCTTGATATTTTTTAACGTTATAATCAATAGCTCGGCGACTTAATTTCAATATTCTTGCGATATCTTTGTTACTTCAGTTAAGATTATGTAAAGCAACAATCATTGTGGATTTCTGAAGGCAACTCTTTTGTTTTCAGCATTTTAATACTAATTTTAGATAATTTTATTAACAATATTCGCTGTTTAAAAGAACAATAACCACTAAATCTAAATTCATAATTCTAGTTCGGGCAAATAGGGAATTGTCACCTTTACCTGCGCTACATGAAATATTTATTATGATGGATAATTGTATTACATTTCGGGTCTTTTTATGGCCCTAACTAAACCCCTAATTACCGGATTAAGGAGATTCAACGGATAACTAAGTATAGGGAGTCTTTTGCAGAATTATCTAATATAATATCTTTCTTTTACTTGTAGGAAAATAATTATAACAATAAATAACAATAAATAAATAATTTTCTAAAATCCAAGCAAAAATATAGGTGGGCCGGTAGTGTATAATTGAATGAATTTCGTCTTCAGTTTCCACATTTTGCAGTATCACATTTTCATTTATATCAACAAATTGTTGGCTGCGTTGCTAAATTGTGTGAAACTGCTGCAGTAAGTCGCAAACCCGGTAGCGGTAGACTCAAGAAAAGAATTGCTGGAACTATTGTGGATGTGAGCAGGCATATAGATTAAACGGATACTCTAAAACTGTGGCACTGGAACACTGAAACAGTTCACTAAAACCCTTACCACAACACTTTAATTCGTACTGGACGCACGTTTCGATAGCCAAGCTATCATCATCAGCAGCAAGACTGAACTGAGACTGAACTAGTTCAGTCTTGCTGCTGATGATGATAGCTTGGCTATCGAAACGTGCGTCCAGTACGAATTAAAGTGTTGTGGTAAGGGTTTTAGTGAACTGTTTCAGGCATATAGATAATTCAGCTAAAAAGTCAAATAGAAAGCTTTCACAGGAAACTAATTTGTAATATGGCACTTGTCAGCATATTCTTAGAAAAGATATCGAAAATCCAGATAAAATTCGCGTCGTGCAAGAGCTCATTGATCACGTAGTGAGAGTGCAATACCGCAATTGGTTTGAAAATCACATATTCTTGAATAACCCTTCTCAGACGAAGTTTAGTTCCAGCTTAATGACATTATTATAAACAAACCATGCGTGTATGGTCAAGTGAAAACCCTTGTCACTCTGAAAAAGGTTGGCGTTTGAATAGCAGCTTTACGGAGACGAATTATTGGTCCATTATTTTTTCATGAAACGGTAAACGCGTAAAGATGATTAACTAAGGGATGGATACTTCCAACAGGACAATACCGCAACTCATAAAATACTACAAAACGATGAACCTCTTATATGAACATTTTAATAACCGTGTAGTAGATTTTCCTCCAGGTTCTCTTGATTTCAATGTGTTATAAATTATTTTACTTTTGCATGCCTAAAAAATACAGTTTTTAAAAATACACCTCACACAATACAAGAACTTACCGAAGGAATTCAAAATGTTTGTGACATCATAACGCCCCAACACCTCGTCAACGCATTTAACAACATGAAACGACGAGTAAGGATTTGTATTGAAACAGAAGGAGATCATTTTAAGTATGATTGTATTTGTTAAATTCTTCTTTTTAATAATAATAGTAATATATCAGTTTATTGTCCAACAGTTATACAACCAATAATAGGAAAAAGATAAAAATATATATAAATGGATACATATAATTTATGACAATTGATTCACATTATTATAGAAAATACCCGAATAATGAAAATCCGCTGACCGACACATTGTAGCGAGTGGTGAGGCATGCAAGATATTCGTTCTAGAGAGTCGCAAAGAAAAGAAAGAGGAAAGGCGAGAGGAGAATCGAGGAACACGAAAATTAAGAGAGGAAAAAAGGTAAGGACTGTCAATAGAGCCATGGACTAGTTTCCACATAAAGCGGGCTCCCTGACATTCTCGTCTCGACAATAGTGATGGGAAACCATATCTACCAAGTAGTCTGGAATAATCCATTTCTCGCTCCGCATATACACCATCCTCTCTATATGCAAGGTATTTCAGAAATCGCCGTTGAACTTCTTCCAAAGAAAGCTAAAGGTAAACATAGTGAGGAGACCACACTTGTGATGCATATTCCGACTTACTGATGACGAAACTATAGAAGAAGGTCTTTAATAATTGAACATCGCGAAATGACTTCGATGAACGTATAATAAAGCGTAAGGTCTTAGAGGCTGATAAGCAAAGATCTGTTATATGTGTCGAGAAACTCATCGAAGGGTCGAACAAAACTCCAAGATCTCTGATCAACTCAACTTTCTTCAAAAATCTATTATTTATACTGTACATAGAAGGAATAGGATTGAGTTTGCGAGCAAAAGACATGTAACAGTAAAGTCATCAGCATATGCAAGTACTGGGCAAGTCAAATCTTCAAGTAAGTCATTTATATACAGTACAAATAGCAGGGGCTCCAGATTAGACCCCTGAGGAACGCCAGATTTCGGAAAGAAGTAGTTGTATGTATATCCATTATGACGTAGTTGCACCTAGCAGTTAAATAACACTAAATCAGTCTTAAGAACGATGTACTTAATCCAAACCCTGATAATTTGCTGAGTAAAATACTATGATCAATAGAATCAAAGGCACTACTAAAAGCTGTGTAAAACACGTCATCTTGACCTTGCTTATCCAAATCTTGCCAAATAAACTGAGACATAGTTACAAGGTTAGTTGTTGATCTGCCACGAATAAAGCCATGTTGATAAGGAGAAATAAACGATTTAACGTTCTCATACAAGGTGAGAAACAGGATATTCTCAAATACTTTAGCAAAGTTAGATAAAATACTTATTGGTCTGTAGTTGTCGACCACTGTTTTAATGCATTTTTTATGTACAGGATAGATTCTTGCACGCTGCCACCTAGCAGGAAACACCGACGTCCTAATTGATAAATTAATGATAGAAGCTAGCGGCTTAACAAAAGCAATGCCAGCTTCACGTAACAATAATAAGCTTTATTGCCCAACAGAGAAAATTCCAATTACTGGACAAGTAATTAATTAAACAAATTACAAAGCGAGTACAAAAAACAAGTAAGAGTAACAAGTTACAAAAAATTATTAAAGTAAAGAGCAGTGACTATCCTTATTGTATGTAAAGTATCGTGAAAAATATCACATTGCGAAGATATGAGATTAAAGTTTGTACAAGTCACATAAATAGGTGATTTTAAAAGAGCATTTGTTCGAGGAAACGGTAGATAAAACGTATTCGAATACCGAACACCAGAGCGTGGGATTATAAATTGTAATCTTTGAAGTAGTGCAGAGCAGTCAATGCAGCTATTATACAATTTCCAGAGAAACACCAAACCGGAGGATATGCGCCGAAAGAGAGGGTAAATTAAATCGGAACAACAGTAACATATGATCAACGCCTCTCGGTGGGTACACTCCGTCTTGCCGGAACCAGAGGAGTTTAGCAAATCTGCGTTGGACCAATTCCAATTGGCGTTTATGCGTTAAATAGTAAGGGTACCATGTGATGGACGCGTATTCCAGACGGGATCTAACAAGAGCGTAGTACAAAGATTTCAAGGCTACCTCATCGGTAAACTCTCTGCAATTTCGCACAATAAAGCCAAGAGATCCTCTAGCAGCATGGGAGATACTGATAATGTGTTGCGCAAAAGTGAGTTTGCTATCAAACAAAATCCCTAGATCCTTAATTAGTTCGACACGTTCGATGTTAACTTGATTAAGCTCATAGTTGAAAGTAATTCGCGTAGATGCACGTGTGAAGGAAATAACTTTACATTTGGTGATATTCAGAGGTAGATTATTTGATGTACACCATTTAGAAATATTTGTAAGATCGTTTTGCAAGAAGTAACAATCCTCGGAACAGGACACCTTACGATATAGCTTCAAATCGTCAGCGAATAGTAATGCATTAGACGATACACATGTACTTATGTCGTTAATGAATAAGTTAAAAATCAAAGGTCCAAGATTAGACCCTTGAGGGACTCCCGAAGAGGCAATGTATTGACGAGAGCAGAAGCCGTTATAAAAAACATTGAAGTCTATTGAACAAATATGATTGAAACAGGTGCACAAGCGAATCATTAAACCCAAAAGACAAGTAACATAAAGGATGGAATTAAATCATCACCAGAAACGCTATTATTTGCAAAAGAAGTCATAATTCTGACCTTTTACTTTTACTCGGAAATATTTTTTTAAATCTATTAGTTTTATTACTATTTACTTAGAGTACCATATTAGCCATTTGCGCTTGCATCATTACTATCAAATATGTTAAACGTAATTTGAAGTTTTAATTCTGGATTTATTTGATATAGGCAAAATTTAACTGTCAGATGTAGTTGTAACCAACATAAAAAATAATTGTGGGATGTCATTGGTCTAATGATCGCTATTAGTCGATAATGGGATTAGCCCAGCTTACCTAGCCCTATTCCGAATCCAATCCGTAATTACCGGCCGGTAATTACATAGGGATCCAGGGATCCTTGAATGCGAAAAGAAATAAACTAACCAACCCTAAAGGTATGCATCCACTGGTGACTTTTGTCACGCAACAGTTTCTGTAACTGCAACCCATCAAAATTTAGATACACCAACGAATAGGTGACTGTCATGGTGACTTTTTAAAAATTTGCAATTATACGTGCTCAAGCACTTACCGTCTCAAGTGTCTTTTGTGACATCACAAAGTGAAAATGTCTGTTAAATATCTGCATCATTAGATATGTTCCCACAGTTGTTGCGGCGTGAGGAAAAAGCGTGTTTATATGCAGAAAACGAACGTTCTACGTCTAGTGACGTTATATTTGCGTAATTAAAATAATCTTTGGAACAGCTTAACGGTTCTGTTGACGCACCTTCACAAATTTGTCTTAATGTGCCAAAATCAGAATCTTTAAAACACTTTCAAATCTTTCTAGAACACAAACATTTTTTGCGTCTTCTACCGCGCATAGCTGTGTGTGAACATGTTGCACTATTTGCAGAGATTGCACTAACGACACCGAAGGATTTTGTAATTTTTCTATTGCCTCCACTAGTCCGAAGTAATTGTTCTGAATAGTTTTTAAATCCGTTTTAACCGGACTATCTTGAAATTACGACTGGCTTTCCTTGATAGCCGCAGCTTCCTTTGGATCGAATTGTAAAACCACGTTCTTAATATTCTCAAAATATTTATGATAATAAAACGCGGCCTATAACCATGTTCCCCAACGTGTAAGAATAGGTTCTGGTGGCTCAGGCATACGGGGGCACAGTCTGTGAAATTTGCGAATACGTTTTGGGGATTTGACAAACACTGCTTCTGTATGCGCTATTAAAGCGTCTATCTCATGATAACGTTTTCTAATACTATCTGCCACATGACTGAAGGCATGAATTTTACACGTAATATGTAACAGGTTGGCACAATGTTTTTTAAGAGACCGGCCTACAGAAAGCATGTTTGCGGCACCATCACTCATAAACATCAACAGTTGATTTGTTGAAAGTTGAAACTTTTCCAATGTATTTAACATTAACTTTGAAATTACTTCGGCAGTACATTGTTGTACTCGTCTGGAAGCTAATAGAATTGAAGGTGACGATTGATGTGGTTCCATTGTACGTGCCATTACATTAACCACAGAATGTTTTTTACGATCTGTTGTTTCGTCCACACATAACCACAGTTTTTTATCTTTCAACTCCGATTTAATTCTTTTTTCAACATGTTCACGAGCAGATGGCACAATTCTTTGTAACGATGCCCGACTTGGTAATTTGCAGTCCGAATATTTATTCCAAAAGAAGGCATATGCTTCCTTGTCTAGTAAATTAAACGGTAGATTACTTGCAACAAAGGTAATACATAAATTAAATTTTAATTTGTCGTAGTGTCGTGTGCAATTTTTTTTTAAGAATGCTGTTTACTATTTACGTGGCGTAGACAATCCCTTTTGGACTAACACATTAAAGGGATATTGCGAACTACACATTGAATTTTAACGCCATCATAATTTAGGTCAGGCATTTCTGCTATAAATTCTGTAACTTTGTCCAACATTGGTCGTTTTCGCGACGTAGGCAACATTTTTAAAACAAACATAGAACTACGAAATAGTATTTACGGCAGCGTACACGTATACACAATAGATCTGGTTGAGACTCGCAGTTATACTGAGGGTTGTATCGAACCTCCGCCACTGCCCGTTGGCGCTAGTGAGCATCTCTACTGAAGAGTGATTGTCGCATGACAAAAGTTGCCAGTGAACGCATACCCTAAGATTATGACCCGGGTTGACTAAAAAACAAATGTTATGAAAATCTGAATATAAATAAAACGCATAGCAATAGTAACCGAAGCATTTTTTTATTAGAATATTGATATAAATTTGTGAAATATAAAAGATACCTATTTGTTGTGGGAGTAAAAAAAATAGTTAATTGATCTGCATTAAAATGGGCGCCATATTGATTTATATGTTTTTCTGTTTTGAAATACTTTTGAGGAAATATCATTATTAACAATACGTAATTTTCTACCGCTTGGGTACTTGTAGAGGTAAACAAGAGAAAAATGTAGTCAAGATTTAGCTTGTTCACTAAAATTACTTTTGCCCAACCTTGAGTTTAGGTTGTTTTGTTTCAATACTTGTGATGATATTAGAAACGCTAAGTTGTAATTTAACTGTGGGTTTGGGAACTATTCATAAGGCATAAAATAACAAAAATGCAGACGTATGTATATGTTGCCGAAAATTGCAATTACAATCTTTCACTTTGGTACTTCTATACATTGATTAATGCAGACAAAAATTACTCGTTAATTTCAAATATTTCACTAAAAAATTCTTCATGTTGAATTAAATTTTTTAAAATTTTCGACTTGCCTCTTTATTAATAAAGACAAATATTACATTTTATAGCAAATAAAAGTCACGAAGTTATTTTGATTGCATTCGCATTCTTTTGGAATTGCTCAAAATAATTCTCTATCCTTTTGAAACACTCGGTTAGGTTTAAAAATTGACGTCGAGACGATGCCAATAAACGTGAAATTACCATATTTTCACACCTATTCACCTTGCAGATTGAACAAGGCATCAAACTCAAGAAAGTCAAGACAAATGACAGAAGCAAACCAGTACTGGAAGGCCTACGCAAGTTCAGAAGACAGATGACGATCGAAGAACAGATAATCAAATCGCAATCGATGGCCAGTATGCCTCCAGTAAGTCTAATTCGAGATCCCACCCAACAAAATCTGGATACAAAAGTGTTGCAGGAAGAAATCGCCGATGAAACCGACGAAATGGACGATATCGATAAAGTCAGAGACGATCTGCAAAGCACTAAGCAACTGCTCGCGTTTGAAATGCGCAATAAGGAGGCGCAGATGCGCGAGAATAAGAAATTGTTGGCGAAGATACAACAATTGGAGGCAGAACTGGAGAAACAGCAGCAAAGCGGGGGTGATGGGACGACAAACGCTACCCCCGCCCAAATCTCTACAGCTGCTGATGAAAAGGTAAAAGAATTTTGGTTTATTTAAGGGATATTTATAATAATTAGGCTAATGTAGTGATTGCAAAATAGTTTCTTTTCTAAAAATGGTTATAAGCGACTTTGTAAAGAGTTTTGAACAGTATTTGGATTCTACTGTAAGTAGAGAACTACTTTTTCTTTAATTACCTAACACACAGAACATATCCGATTCAGATTTAAAAATTCTGCACCAAATAATAAATAAAACCAAACGTACAGATTTTCGCGATTAACTTCGAAACACTTGCAATTAAAACTAAAAATGTTATAACCCCGGAACGAACAAAATATTAATAAAATTAATATTTAACACAATAACAAAAAGGATGTTGTAACTATACAAGACAAGCAATTGCTTAACATTTCAAATAATAATAATAATCAACACAGTAACTACAATCCTAATATTTACTTTCAGCAAATACGGAAGATGATATTAACGGATTTTATTTTAATTTCTAGATGATCAAAAGCTTGAAATCAGAGGTGGAGGATGCTAGGAAAACGTCTGAAGAATTAGAGAAGAAATATAGCCAAACTGCAGAGGAATTGGACAGCAAGAAGATGGAATTAGAAGAAGCCAAGAAACAAAATAGGGAACTAGAGAAGAAAATACAGGAATTAACACAAGGTTAGTATATTTTCTCTATCAATGCTGATTACAGTTTCGTTCATAGTAATCCGTAGTAGCATCGCTGAAACAACGACATTATTCTGCCAAAAGAGTGTTGTTCGTCGAACGGCAAATGTCTCCCAGATAACATCTTGCACATATTATTCTGACCGTTCCCAGTTAATTTCCAATAATTACTAAATTAGTACAAACAATTATTTGACAAAATTTGAAATTTGGTTTTCATCTTTTTAGTTTTAAATGCTTCTATGGACAAAGCTTATACATTTATTTGTTTCTACAAATCCAAATGCCACTATCTATTGGTGAAATTAACATTTCACAAATAATTCTCATTTTCATCTACACGATGTTTTAAATATTGGCTCTTATTTTACAGGCAAACGACAATCAATAGCAGGCGATGGCAAGAACGAAGAAGAGGAAGAAGAATTCGTAATGTCGGAATCTGAAAGCGACGGAGAAGATACAGAAGAAAAACGTGAAAGACGAGCACAAAGAGAAGTTAAAATGTTTAGGAACAAATTAAGAAGCTATAAGAACAAAGAAGATAACGCCAAGAAAGAAAGAATCGCATTGAAGGAACAAATGAAGACACACCAATTGGGAATCAAAGAAGAGAAGAAGAAGTATAAAGCGTTACAGAAGGAGGTCGACAAGATGGCCGCTTTAATGAAAGAATCCAGCGAGGACGAAGAAGATGAAGACGAAGAGGAGGAAGAAGAATCTGAGAAGGAAGAAGAAAGTGAAACTGAAACCGAAACCAGCGAAAGCGAGTCTGAAACCAGCGAATCAGAAACGGAATCGGAGAAGAGCCAGAGCGAACCTGAAGACGCCCCGACAGAAAAGATCAAAGAAAACCTGTCATCGAGATCGAAAAGACACGAAAACCTATTAGCCGCCTTGAAAAAGGGTAACTTAATGCTTAAAGCTAACGTAGAAAGGTTGCAAGATGACCTCAATAAACAAAAAGAACTGACAATGGCATTGCAAGAAGATCTAGACTCAGTTTTAGCGGAATTAGGTTGATTTCCCCCGAGTATATAATAATTAAAACGAAGCAATCGCTGGGAAACAATTGAAACGAACTCATCTAAACAAAAGAAAAAACGAACGAAGCGCTGAATCCACGTTGCATTTGTTTTGAGATGCTTTTTGTATAAAGATATAAGTACATACTATCTATCACATTATCCAGTATCGTAAGGGAGGTGGAGTTGCTAAACATACCATGAATGTGAGGCGTAGGTTTCCGGAATATTCTGCGAAGATTGATTCTCGGAATATTTCGTTCATTTAAGTGATATGGCCATGGAATGTTTTGTAACCCACCTGTATATAAACCTCTAAAAAAACATTTATTTAAGCGCTTTGTATTATCTAAGGGATTTTTTAAACTAACTGTAGATTAGCGACAGACAAAAACAAATTTTTATATTATCTCTTTTTCGATGTATATTGGTTTATATACAAGTAATAAAGTGTGAAATGCTCTAACCTCATTTTTTTATTTATTGTTTGTATTTACCACGAATGGAACATAATTACATAGCAGAAAATCGCTGTATACTGCGAGTACATATTTACAATAAGGGAAATATGCAAATGAACTCAAAAAAGGACTTACCTTTACCTTTCGGAGAGCTAAAATATCCTAATTTTCCACACAGTCTTTATGAATAGATCTTAAAAACGCGCACAATGGTTATGTGAATAAGATTTATATTGAATAAAGTTTGCTAGAATAATGTAAATATTATAAAACACCGATCTAAATATAGTAAAAAACTGTTAAAACACTTTTTCAAATTAAGTCAAAAAACAACAACCGCGAACTACACTGCAAACTTGCTACCAACCCTCGAACATTGAATATTGAATACCTAGTTTTTAAATGTAAATTCCCTATCAGTTCTGTCAACTGTGTTATAGAAAAATACATATTTAAAACCAATGGGTTCGCTTTTTAAATTTATCGGGATAGACCGCATTTTAAGCGTTCTTAAAATATTGAAAGAACATGGAGGTATTAGAGCCGGATTGTATAAGCTATACAGGCAAGAAATTCATTAATTATGTAACTTAACCTTACCCGTCTAAGACGATGTATTTTCGTATTATTCGCGAATAATTACCGATGTTTCAGAATGGACGATTTGAAGCCCGGCAGGCTAGTCGGCGAGGATCGATACGGCAACAAATACTTCGAAAACAATCGCTACTTTTATGGTAGAAATAGATGGGTTGAATACGCACCCAAATACGGTATTGTTCGACTAGCATTTAGTCACGCAAGGTAGTAATTACATTAATTATCGTAGGTACGGATTACGATGGTAGCCAAATACCAGCGGAATGGTTTGGTTGGATGCATTACAAAACAGATTTAGTACCAACAAATGATCCTGCGAGACCGAAACATAAGTGGCTAGCTACGCATTTGGAAAATCCATCGGGTACTAGGGATCAATATATGCCTTATAGCACTACACCACCTAAAATTGAACCCTGGATACCACCTAAGAGCGGTTAGATTGTTATTTCAATATCGTTAATGTAAATAAAATTTCGAACGTAATATTGTATTTATTAGATGCATCTTGGTGAAGCTATTAGAATAAACTTGTTTTATTTTTATTAATGTTTTTTACATGTTAAATTGAATTTTTAGAAAATAGGTTTTATAAAAATAAGTTTCGCAAAAAATTGATCTCTAAAATTGATAAAAAACATAATTTGTTCAGCTATTCAATGGTGAAGTACAATACAATTTAATAATGTACTGCATTAAAGCTGTAAGTTATCATTAGTCTGGGCAAACAGCGCTAACAGTCAGTGTAGTAAATATGTGGTACGGAGTCGGCGATTATTTATTTCACGCGTTCACAGCGTCAGTACTAAATCGATGCTGTATGCGAGTAGTTCTGTGTATATGTAGGCTGTCGTAACTTGTTTCGTAATTGTACGCTTATGTTTGCTTTAAAAATGTCGCAGTTAGGTACGTCGTGAAAACGACCAATGACAGACACAGTTAAAAACTTTATAGTGGACATGCCGGACTTAATTTTTGATGGCGCTAAAATTCAATGTCTAGTTTGTAAAATCCCTTTAATGTGTTGGTCCAGAAGCCATTGTCAACGTCACATCGAAAGCAAACAACATTCTTCTGCAAAAAGTGGCATACGAGACCAAGAAAAAATTACATTTGATTTATGTGTTACTCTTATTTTATGTAATCTATCGTTTCGTTTAGTAGACAAAGAAGCATTTGTCTCCTTCTGGAATAAATATGCGGACTGTAAATTACCTAGTCGGACATTGATACGAAATGTACTGCTATTTGCTCGTGGACATATAGAAAAAAGAATGAAAACGGAATTGAAAGATAAAAAACTGTGGTTGTGTGTGGACGAAACAGATCGTCAAAAACATTCTGTGGTTAATGTAATGGTACGTACTATGGAACCACATCGATCGTTATCCTCCTTCTTACTTGCTTCCAAAAGAGTTATAAATTGTACTGCCGATGAGATTTTAAAGGTGGTATTGTACTCATTGAATAAATTTGAAGTTTCAACTAAGCAACTTTTAATGTTTATAAGTGATGGTGCTGCAAACATGCGTACTTTGGGCCGATCTCTTAAAGAACACAGTGATAACTTCTTACAAGTAACGTGTAAAATCCATACTCTAAATCTTGCGGCATAAACGATTCCTACATGTTTTCTACTAGTAAATGCATTGATTGCTAGTACAAAGGCAGTGCTTCTAAAGTCCTCGAAACACCCGACTATTTCACAAACTGTCCTGATTTACCTGAACCACCACAGCCGATTGTTACACGTTGGGGAACGCGGTTGCAGGCTGCGTTTTACTACAACAAATATTTTGATCAAGTGTAGAAGGTAGTTTTAAAATTCAATCCGACAGAAGCTGCAGCAATCAAGAAAAGCCAGGAAATATTTCAAGATAGTCAGGTTAAAAGAGATTTACAAACTATTCACAACAATTACTTCGGACTAGCGGTGGGAATAGAAAAATTACAAAATGTTTCGATGTCGTTAGTGGATTCTGTTCAAATTGTGAATGATGTTCACGCACAGTTATGCTGTAGAAGGCGAAATAAATTGGTGTCTAATACGAAAATTTGAAAGTATTTTAGAGAAAGACTCCAATTTTCTTATATTAACACAAATTTGTGAAAATGCGTGTGAAGATGCATTAAGTTGTTTCAAAGATTATTTTAAATATGCAAATATAACATCGCTAGACCTAGTCACTTGACTGAAACAGTTGTGGAAACATATCTAATGATTCAAATATTTAACAGATGTTACCCAGTTTGTGATTTCACGGGAGACTTTTAACACGGTAAGTGTTTCAGCACGTTTTATAATTTATTTCTTACCTTCTATTTTATGTGTAAACTTTTATGCGCTCGCCACGCCTTTGGCTGTTACCGCATATTTGCCCAGGTTAGTTATCATTATCAAGTAGTAGCTGGCCATCACAATAACAATTCTAAAAGATTTCTACCTTAAAAACTAGGATAAAACTAAATTTATTTTCCAAATCTTGTAGGGTTTCAGTAGTTGTGAAATAGTAATATAAGCAAATGTTATTGTATTAGTGAGGTCTTCTATTTTAGTTTATTTCTTTTTGAAGGCGGTTCGTTGTGTCAAAATTTCTAATTTATTATTATAATCCGTAATCGGCATTTTTCGGAAATGCGATAGCGAAGTCGCATCTTACACGTGTACGTGAACGAATATGTCATTTATAACGTGAACAAGGTGTTTTTGGAAATGCAAGAGTGAAGTTGTTGCTTGCACATGTACGTGAACGAATACGCTATTTATGACGTGAGCAAGCTGCACAAATGAATTTGCGTTTACGCAATTTTGTCAAGCAAATGACATTCAACACAGCGCACATTTAGATGCGCTCAGTTCGTGTAAAATCGGATGATCATAGTACGCTCGCTCGTACGGTATATGTTATTGTCACAGTCTCTTTCAAAACGATTGTTAATGAATCCATCTTTAGGTGACAAAATAGCAGAGATCATAATTTTTGTAAAAAAGAACGTTCTTTTTTAGAATTGTTCTCTCCAACTTTATTATTTTAAAAATCAAATGCAAGATAATACCAGATTTTCATCCTAGTGTATTAGACAGTTCAAATCTCACAGGGTCAATGATTTCTTGTTGCTAACTGGAACCTAGCTGGTATGCCACATGTGTTATTTTGTTTTCTCAGATTAATTATTGCAATTAAACACTTGTAAATGATTATTATTATTGCTGTAGGGATCTCATCTCTTCTTGCTTAAGAGTTAGAATTACTTTTGCAACATTTTGTAAAGCCTGTTTTAGACACCGCGATTTATTGGCCAATTAATTGAACAAGGTGATTCTCGATTTTATCGTACCGTATAAAACAGAAAAAATCGGAACAACTTCTTAAACAATTTATTGTACGATTAATTGAAAAATAGAACATGCTCTATTTTTACCATGATTTTCCGACGGTTTTTCATTAACTTTGCTGTTTTAATACCAACCCAGTAACAGAAAAGTACCTACGAATTCTGTATAGTGTTTTAAAAGTAAAGTGAAGATAAATTTCGAAAATTGACGATTATATGTAATTGATAATTTGAATTAACTAACCTAACCTACATCCGAACCAAATCTGAACTTGTAACAAAACTACCAAAACATTCGACGAAAACAGATTACCAATCTATTTTTACATGCAGACGAAAATTTCCTATTTATTAATTCTCGCGTTCAACTACTAACGAAGCTGAACGAGCATTCACGATCGTTAAAAAAATTGTCCAAGTTATTATAACATGTAAAACAGCTAATTTCTACCGATTGCTTGGTCAAGAACTTGTTCAAGTAATTGGCCAATTACGCCGCGATTTATTGCTCAATTAATTGAACAAGTTGATCTTAGATTTCATCGTACCGCGTTTATTTTATCTATTTCAAGACCTCGCCCACCCCTGCGAAAACGTGGCTACGCCTGATTCTTCAATGTAGAGCTAGCTGCGTATAGCTTACCATGAATTAAAAATTTATACTTCTATGTAATTCCTTCAATGTTCCTTCTGTCCTTTTTAGTATCAAAGACAAAAGTTTCAGAAATAAATAGTTATTCTTTAGTGACAATTTCAACTTTCTAAATAAGGCTAATATTAATCGAAATATTAGCTACAATATAAAGAAACATTCTGCATATTTAAAATTCTTTATGTCCCGCTCATTGTAATATTTACCAAATATTTGTTTAAATTATACAATAATGCTTTTGGTGATAGCACATTAAAAATTAACTTTATTTAACATGGTAAGTTACACTTTACGATCCTCTCAATTACATCTTTATATCGCTCATTTAAATATTTTCTCATAAGGGCGTTTCACAATACTTTGTTGCATTTGTTTAATAATAGTATATAAAAATGAAAAACAATACAATGATTAAAATTCACAATAATTAAAATATCACTTATTTATTGTCCCGGACCACTTAACGACTTATCCATGAATTTCTTCTTGGCGAAGCATAACCACCACTTGCTCGGTTTGCCGTTCTCTCCGAATACCTTATCACATACTCTAAGCCCTGTCTCTTGTCTAATTTGGGTTAAATACGTTCTTAGAAGCTCTAAAAAGAAATTAAAACAATCTAAACATTAAGAAATTATATCAAACATTAAAGTATCGGTACACTCTGCACCACACAAGTTGTTTGATTAATTCCGAAGAATTGTTTCGGGAATTTTGTGGATTCCCATTATCAACCGTACGACTGAATGATGTAAGAAAATAATTTTAATTCTGACATGCCTTGTTCTACCCCACTCTAAAAGATATTTACAAGTATAGAGATATAACCGCGAATAAATCAATTACACTGTACCCCGAAATATGCGAAATATACGAAACTAAAATGAAAAGTTCTTACCTTAGTACAAAATGTAATAAATCCATCAAAGCTAAGTGGCTAAGTCGACCCTTTTTCCTGTTTAACAATATTGCATACATTTCAGGATTCTATCTTTCTTATCAATAATAAAATTCAAAGAACATATAGCTCATTATCGCTATGGAAGGATTGAATCGACAAACGTCTTAGCATAACACAAACAAAACCAGGCCTAATATGAAATTAGGAAACCTCGAATTAATTAAGAATGTAACTTCGCCACGAGAATTAGACGCTTATGAAACCATTTACACGAAAAAGAATCCAAATTTGTTACATAAGGAAAATCTTTTCTTTTAGTTTATACAGTACAACTTCGACAGTTCGTCCATGCGATGATTCGGACACTCCAGCAGGTCGGACATTCTTACAATCCGGACATTATTTAGTTCATTTGCCTCTACAATTCGGACGCCTTGCTATAAACGTATCTAAATGTATTATTATTACACAGAATACACGGGAAACCCTCTAATTATTTAGTTTATCAAGCGTGTGATTTGCAGACGGCAAGTAGAAATGTTATTTCTTGGTGATCACGCTGCAGGCCGCACGGCCACCCAAGTTCCAATTTCTTCGGAAATTTTAAGAGAGAAGGCTAAATACTTTTACGAACACGTTACAGGAATAACTAATTTTCTTGCTAGCGCTAGTTGGTTAGATAAATTCAGGCAACGTCATGGAATCCGATTTTTGAAAGTGTATGGAGAGCGTCTTTCTAGCGACATCGGTGCTGTTTTGCCTTTCAAACTTAAGTTTATGAAAATTGTGAAAGAGACGAATTTATCGGAGGATCAAATTTATAATTCCGATGAGTCAGCTATTTTTTGGCGAACTTTACCCACAGGAACACAAGTGCGTCAGGATGAGAAATCTGCTCCCGGTAGAAAAATATCCAAGGACAGACTAATATTTATGCCATATTGCAATGCAACAGGAACACACAAACTTCCATTGCTATTTCTCGGAAAAGCAAAAAACCCTCGAGTGTTCAAAAATGCAACATTGCCTGTTATATATGACGGATCTAAGAAGGGTTGGACGACTAAAGTTACATTTTCAAAGTGGTTTAATAATAATTTTGTTCCCGAAGTTAAAAAGTTTTTGGAAAGCTCAAATAGGCCCCAAAAAGCGTTATTATTAGTAGATAATGCTCCATCACATCTGGTAACTGAAGAAATGAATGATCCGAGTTGCCGTATTTTGCCGATGCCACTAAACTGTACAGCTTATTACAACCTATGGATCAAAATTTAATTCAAAACATAAAAGTTTTCTAGAAGAAAAGTTTACTAAAATATGCAGTTTCCTTTGAAGATGAGGGTATTATACAACATTTGAAGGAGTTTAGCATTAAAAATGCAGTTCGCTATTTACATGATGCCTGGGAACACATTACAGAAAAAAAACAAAAAGTTGGGATAAATTATTGCCCAAATGGGACGAAAAAGATGAGCTACCACTCAGCACTATTCAAGAGCAGCAGCCAGCTAGTAGCTCACAGCTATTAGAAGATGCCAGTGAAATTAATAATATGGTAAAGAGTATTAATGACGATGTAAGTAACGACGCGATTCTGGACTGGGTCTCGGGAAAACACGAAAATGTTCCGGAAATGACTGACGAGGATATCATTAACGTAGTCGTAAATATCAGGGAAGATACGGATTCAGGTGATACTCCGCCGATCCCTATAACAATAATAAAGCATGTCGGTGCAATAAAATCATTCGAAAACTGTACAATGAGTGTAGAATGATCTTCCATTGCAAGATATATTGTTATTGAAAAGATTGAAGGCAAAGACTCAATCATATCATGAAACTGTGTTGAAACAGCCAACAATTTATTCGTTTTTTAAAAAGTAATGATATTATTTAGACAAGTTATGTGAATTCCAATCTCATTTCAGTTCATATTTTTATCTTTTCCAATAAAAATAAATAACTAAAATGTCTAGTTGATTTTAGGTCATTTAAATATAATTAAAAAAAAATAAAAAAACGCCGCCAATCCGGACAAACTCGATGATCCGGACAAGGCAATAACTATATGTGTCCGAACTGTCGAAGTTGTACTGTACTCTGAATGTATTCGGATTTACAGGTGGTAAAAGTAGGTATTTGTAAATATCTTTTAGAGTACGAATAGAACAAGGCAGGTTAGAATTAAACTTTTTCTTACATCATTGAGTTGTATGGTTGATAATGGGATTCCCAAAACAACTGTTCCGAATTAATCAAATAACTTGTGAAGTGCAGAGTATAGTGTTCGCCATACTGCCCCCTAGTCCCCGCTATCATTATTTATTTATTATTTAAGAAATTGTATAAAAAAAATAATTTACCTGCTTCCTGTTGCGATTGTGGTTTTGCATAAACAGTATTCAATGGAAATCCTGGATCACCAGGTATATCAAATCTGGAAATTGCAAGCGAATACATCTCATTCGTCGCTTGATTCCTTGTGGGGCATCGTACTAGTTTCTTTAAACATTCGGTTACGTATAAAGTGATATATATCAATAATCTATCAGCTTCAGACTAAAATAACACAATATCTAGTATAAAATTACCTTAAAAATGTTTTAATTTGGTACCTTAACTTCGTAAGTTCTAAAGAACACATTCGCCCTAAAATAATATAATGATTCATCTATAATATCCTGGTCTGCAGAATTCTGCAAAGGTGCCGGACCTCGAAATTGTGTTTTAATCGGTAATATTGCCATATTACCTATAACCTGAGGTGGATCCAAAAAATTCGAATGGTAGGCCTTTAAATCATCCATTTGAAAAGAAAGAAAAACGTACAATTATTTCGCTACAATATGTGCTAAAACTAGCGTTTTTTTGTGTAGAAATGCTAAACACTAAACGTTTTCAGTAATTTCACTTAAAATTGGTTAGTTAACGCAGTTAGAATAATTATTTTTGTTAGAAAAAGTGCACTTTTACGATGGTTAGTTTATAAGGTGGCATGGGCGGTGATGAAAATGTTTGAAATGGAGGAAGATATGGATGAATAATAGGCCAACGCCCCGTTTCCGTATTTTATTGATAAATACTGCTACGTACCGGCATGGTTATCTTGTTTAATTGGCGATAAAAAATATTAAGTTTCTGAATTATCGCAACTGTCAAATGTGTCGAAATACGTTAAAAAGGTCCGACCAACCTTAAACTTAAAAAAAATCATTATTCGTCTGGTTGATCCATTTTTGAAAAAGGTTTAAGCATTAGACATTCATGGCATATTAAACGTTTATTTTAATACATATTTTAAGCCTATTTATCCAATAATTTGTACACAATATTAGGGAAAATATTTATAAATACAAAATTCTCAGTGCACAATTTATATGGATATACTTTCGGCAAGAACAATAATTTATAATGACATAAATTTTAATTTTTAAACTTCTAAGTAAAATAGAAAACAATTTTTATTATTAAAATAATGTAATAAGTATTAATATTTATTTTGAAGAAATTTAAACAGAAGCTTGTGTATATTGACATCTAGCGTTCATAATTGAAATGGGAGTAATTTAGCAGCTCACTACGAGATGTCACCCCCGTGTACGAGTTATAACCTTTTCTTAATTTTAAAAACTAATGAAACTTTTAGAAATTAATAATTAATTTGAAAAAGTCCCATGGATATTAATAACACGATGCAACAAAATTGCAGTGTTTTATCATTTATTAGTTTTTCGGCAACAAATTACGAATATGTTGTTATTTCATATGAGTCAGGTTAAATTTTGCATATAGAATCTTGCTTTAAAGACAATTCAGTAGAAAATATCTTCATTATTTTTTGGAATTCGCTATTAAAGCATTTGCTTTAATAGCGTTGCGTTGTAATAGCTAAATTGAAATAAGCGTCTAGTAGATAGTAAAAAACAGCTTTATTTCTTTGTTCTCCAGGAGTGTCTCAGAATACTTCAGCAATATTCTACACGCAGAGAAACGTTTCCTTGTAATTGTCTTGTATTAATTAACAGTAATTGACTTGAATTATCCGCAATACAATAACTGTTTTAAATCAAAAGAAATATTTTCTTAGCGTTTCTTTCTCCGCTTAAGAGAAGTATATACGTGTAGTGAAATAATTGTATTTCTTTGTTTGACATTTGTTAACTTGATTTAAGAAACTCTTGCAGAAAATTTGAAGAAAGCGATTCTTAGTGTAAGTAAATTGCCTTTATAACACAAAACAATACTTTCTTAAAGATAGTAAATAGTTTTCATAATTCCAGAAAGCGTTTAGGTTTTGTTCATAAATCAATAGTTTCATTCCCTTAAAATAAAGCATTTGTTAGGACATAACGAATTGTATTTTTTCTGGTTTTACAATTTTTATTGAACTATGAGTACGTGATTTTACAAAAACATTGAGGTTATGCTGTACATGCTTTACTTATTGTACTGCTTGTACTGCCTGGTGGGCAACTTGCGAGTTACTTTATACATTTCTGACGTGACTTCAAATATAGCCAACTTAGAATAAAAAAATAACTAAACAAATGACGTAAATAACTGCCATAAATAACTTGACATAATAAATTTAAAAGCATTTTTTACTTAAAATTCTTGAAATGCATATTATTTATATGCACATTATTAATTGTGCTTACCTTCTTTAAAACAGTACGACATACCCGTACATAATGCAGTAACTTATTCACATTGATTGTGATTTTAAAAAGGCTAAAGTAGGGGTTATCTACAGAATTATGTTCAAACAAAAGTGAACTTAATGTAGAAATACTCACGAAAAAAGTGCCTAGAAACAATAACAAAAAATAATGCTATGGTATTGATGGAATCACTCCCGGCAAAAACAATGTGAGAAGAAAAAAGCACTAACGCTTTTTGCTCCTGCCCACATCGTTCAAATATGCATTTCAGTGTTGCGACAGTTGTCATAGAAACTGTGTCAGTTTAAGAAATTGTATTTCGGGGTCGTTAAGTCTAAGCATTTCCGCTATAGCTTAGAATGGTTATCATGAAAATTATGCTAATGTAATGACTGCGTGTGTATAACAGTATGCTTGTCCAAATACGATACAATAACATAATTTTGATATGAAGAAATATAATTAATGTTTCCGTTAGTAAATTTCGTTTCTAACATTAAAAGTTATTTACTGGACTCTTTCCTTTTTTACAAAAATTCTTCTTGTCTACATGTGTAAGACAAAGAAGAGAAACCGATCTGGGGGAAATTGAGGAGAAGAGCTCATCAACACTGTTTCGCCTCGTAATAAAATGGAACTAACACTTTCTAACGTGAGTAAATAAATACAATAGCAATATATTGTTGTGATATTTACTTACCTTTGTTAAGTGTTGTCTTTTGACAGTTTTAGTTCCTTGTTTTTACGAGGCGAAGTATATATTCCCTTAGTTTAATGTTTTTTCTTCGCCTAACACATGCAAACAAGAAGTATTTTCATTAAAAAAAGAGTCCAGTAAGCAACAGCCAAAGTTACAAACCAAGTTTACTATCGGAAATTCTGATTATATTTCCTTAAATCAAAAATATGTTATTTTATTGTATTTGGATAGGCAAATTTAGTCATATTTCAAGTAAAAATTAAACTATTTGTATAAAAACTGAAGAATGTCAACAAATAAATCGATTTCGACGTTTAACATTAAAATTGTAATCGACGGCGCAAGGTCCGAAGAGTGAGATACTTCATTATACAAGGGACGTTCGGAAATTAAGGAGGCAAACTGCATTAGCTGGAAAACTACTGAATATTAGGTTTGTTTCTGCAGCCGATTTGTGATAGAGATTAATTTGGATTAATCTACGCATGCGCGAACTAAATCTGATTTAACAATTTAACTGCACGAACGCTTTCTTTACATTTATCAGATGGTGTATGGGTTACAAGCGTATTTAATAGACATAAGAGAGAAAGTATACTGAAATATGCAGATGAAAACAACAGAGTTATCTTACAAACATATATTACAAGAGGTAAGCGAAAACAGAAATAAACGCGAAATGTTTAGACAGAATTACAAATTTATTATAACTTTACAGGAACTGTTAATTCGTAACAGAGCCACTGACGTGAATAAAGCACGTGTGAAGTGTAAACATATACAAAAGGAACCTGTAATACAACTTTTCACCTCACAATATAACAATGCGCATGCGTATGATGGATCACTATAATCTTCAAACTGGAGCGACTATCAGCAAACGGCTAGAAATTAATTTGGAGATCTGTACGAACGCCAAATTACGTCAAACTAATAGTCAGGGTTTGCTGTTTTAACTGCACGAACACTAGTTTTGTAATGCGCATGCTCCTAACGCAGAAACAAACCTATTATTAGATCAAACTTTCTGTGGGTCAAGTTGGCAACGTGGGCGACAAATTAAGTCAGCTCTTTGAAAGAAATAAAAGCAAACAACTTCTTTTGTTCATTTCAAAATGTCGGCTTCTCTCGAAATGTGTACAGTGGAAAAGCAACGTTCAGTGATTTTTGCTATCCGAAGGTGTGAAGTCGACCGAAATTTACTCGAGAATGTTGAAGCAGTATGGTGAAAAGTGTTTAAGCCGCGGAAACGTGACAGATGACTGGTTGAAGTGTCGATCGACGCACTACAAAATCGCATAAATGAACTTATTCTCCATAACAGGCGCATAAACATCGTGACAATAGCTGATTTGTGTAATTTTAGTATTGGAACTGTGTATTCAATCATTCATGACAAGCTGAATTCTCACAAAACGTGTTCGAGGTGGGTTCCAAGACAGTTGACTCAAGTCCATAAAGACATCCGTGTTCGCATTTGTTCTGAACTCAAACGACGGTTTTTAACGGAAGGTATGGAAGGCGATGAAGCGTGGATTCACCACTATGAACCTGAATCCACACCTTCGGATAACAAAAATCTTATCACTGAACGTTGCTCTTACACGTTTCGAGAGGAGCTGGGATTTCGAAATGAACAAAAGAGGTTATGTGCCAACTTGACCCGCAGAAAGTTTAATCTAATAATACATTCAGTAGTTTTCTCGCTAATGCAGTTTTTCTCGTTAATTACTAAGTCGGAGGCTGTTACGAACTTAAGGATATCAAGATCGGACATCGAGGAACTACTTCTCTGCGAAGAACAGTGCCCAGGTACCGAAATTACAAATTATTTTGCCAAATAATAAAACTAAAGAAAAAGGAAAACTCAATTTATTTATGTACTATCACAATTTTAAATTAAAAAAAAAATAAAGTAAAGCTTAAGTAGCTGTCAGTTAGGAATTACGACAGGCTTTTGTTTGTAATTCCATATTCCGTTTTAAAGGAAATATAATTTTTCGAAATTCTAAACAATAAAACTTATTGTTTCTTTCGAATGACAAGAATTGCTTCATTTTCTTATCTTTTTCAATTAGCAAAAATGTAAATAAGTTAGATCCCACAAGGCGTAATCATTTTTCAAAAAAACATTAATCCTGAGATAATCCATTTAATACTTTAATTTCACAAATATCATCACAATATATTGCATATTATTGCGAAAATACGCGGCTTACAAAATAAAGTAAACGTACTTTTTAAAAATAAGAAATTCAAATTTATGTCACCGTTAATTTTAGTAGAATGAAGTCAAGAATCAATCAATATTTTGCATATTTTATGAGTATTTTAATTATTACCTTCTTAGGTTAATTAGTTAGATTAACCCGCGTTGCTTGCTGTACTCTACGCGAAAACTCAGAATTTCAGTTATTGAAACGAAATTCCTCCGGAACGGAACCTGCTCGGCTTATGTATATAAGTTTTGATATTTTAGCTAGCTTTTGACACTATGGAGTGGTAGGGGACGGGGAGAAATTTCTAAATACTTACGCCACTTGCGTCGATATTTCGCGTAACATTCTTAAAAACTTTATTACTACCTAGACAGGCAACACGCTCCGAAACTTCGGTAAAACTTGTATTTTCATCTTCATTAATAATTTCCCCTCCCTACGGAAGTTTTGCTGCTTCGTATAAAGCTGCGGAATTTAATGTAGAAAATTCTTCTCAGTTCCGGGAATGGTGAAGATGTGTTCTTATAAGCGTTACGATTTAGAGACAGAAAGGATATATATGTAGGTGATGCGAGTCATGTTAAAGGCAAATGAATTCTGTGTTTAAAACTAATGATTAATAAGAATCCATGTACGCTGATATCCAGCTGTAATGTCAATATTCTTGTTGATATCTCACTTACTTAAAAAACATTATTCGCAAAAGGAAACTAGTGAATTGAAGCAAGTGCCTATAAACGGGTTGGTTGATGAAAATGAAGAATGAAAATTTTGAAGCGTTATAGGTAAAGCTGGCCACGAGCGGTACCGCGCAGTAGCGTAGAGTCGACCAGGCCTCGCGTTCCACTAGAGTTATTCTGCTAATAGAGATGTTTGCTGCCGCAAATAATTTCGCTCATCTTTTAAATAAAAATTAAATAACACGTGCTCAAACACTTACCATTTTAAGAGTCCTCCGTGAAATCACAAAGTGAATAATGTCTGTTAAATATCTGCAACATTAGATATGTTTCAACTGTTGTTTCGGCAAAACTAGTACGGCATGAGGAAAAAATGCGTTTATATGCAGAGAACGAACGTTCTACATCTAGTGACGTAATATTTGCGTAAGTAAAATAATCTTTCAAATAACTTAACGATTCTGTTGACGTACCTTCACAAATGTGTTTTAATGTGCCAAAATCAGAATTTTTCTCAAAAACACTTTCAAATTTTTCTAGAACAGAAACATTTTTTGCGTCTTCAATCGCGCATAGCTGTGCGTGAACATTTTGCTCTATTTGTAGAGATTCTTCTAACGGCACCGCAGGATTTTGTGATTTTTCTATTGCATCTGCTAGCCCGAAGTAATTGTCGTGAATGATTTTTAAATCCATTTTAACCTGACTATCTTGAAATTTCGACTGGCTTTTCTGGATAGCGGCAGCTTCCTTTGTATCGAATTGTAAAACCACGTTCTTAATATTGTCAAAATATTTATGATAATAAAACGCGGCCTGTAACCATGTTCCCCAACGAGTTAGAATAGGTTCTGGTGGCTCTGGTATACGGGGGCACAGTCTGTGAAATTCGCGAATACGTTTCGGTGATTTGACAAATACTGCTTTGGTATGCGCTATTAAAGCGTCTACCTCAGGATAACATTTTCTGATACTATCCACCACAAGATTGAGAGCATGAATTTTACACGTAATGTGTAACAAATTAGCAAAATGCTTTTTAAGAGACCGGCCTACAGAAAGCATGTTTGCAGCACCATCACTCACTAATATCAAGAGTTGGTTTGTTGAAAGTTCAAACTTGTCCAATGTATTTAACACTAACTTTGAAATTACTTCGGCAGTACACTGTTGTATCCGTTTGGAGACTAATAGAATTGAAGGTGCCGATTGATGAGGTTCCAATTTGCGTGCCATTACATTAAGAACAGAATGTTTCTTCCGATCTGTTGTTTCGTCGACACATAACCACAATTTTTGATCTTTCAACTCCGATTTTATTTTTTGTTCAATATGTTCGCGCGCAGATTGCACAATTCTTCGTAACGATGTTCGACTTGGTAATTTGCACTCCGAGTAGTTATTCCAAAAGTAGATAAATGGTTCCTTGTCTAGTAAATTAAACGGTATATTAGATGCAATAAACGTAACGCATAAATTAAATATAAATTTTTCATTGTCTCGTGCGCAATTTCTTTTTGAGACATGCTTTTCACTATTTACGTGTCGTAGACAATGTTGTCTGGACCAACACATTAACGGGATTTTACAGATTACCCATTTAATTTTAGCACCTTCATATATTAAGTCTGGAATTTCTGCAATAAATTTTCGAAGTTTGTCCGACCGTGGTCGTTTTGCTGACGAAATCATAATTTTTCTAGGACAGATAAACAATTGCGCAAATGACCGGCAGCGAAAATGTCCGTAGTGCTCCGCAGACGAAGTAATACTACCGTTCCTCTCGGTCCGAACTGATTCTACGCCGATGAGCGGTACCGCTCGTAGCCAGCGTTAGTAGGTCTTCCTAAATATTAAGTTTTTTTGTGACATGTTTTTATAATGCTAATATAGCTCATGGTATTGGTGGAATCAATCCTGGCATTATTTTTGATTTTTGTTACTAGGCATTTTTTCATGTGTTTTTTTATGCATCATGGCGAGCCTAAGGAATCATTTGTATGTACGTGCAGTTGCCGTAGCGCTTATACGCAACGCTATCTTGTGTTCAGCAGCCCGTGAGCACGACCGTGTCTCTTGGCGCCGGTAGATATTTTCAGTGCTGTTTTGGAGATTGGTGGCATAAACTGAGAGATAAACGCAAAGCAGGCAGCAGGAAAGAGTGTTCGCAATCACGCTGATGACGCCGGTAGGCAGAAACATGTCCGTGTGTTATTGCTTCTTTCTCTGCTCGCATTGTTTTTGCCGGGAATGGTTTCATCAATACCATCAGCTGTTTTTGCTTTATTTTTAGTTTTTGTTATTAGGAATTTTTTTATGCGTGACATATTTTTGTTAGGAAGTTTGTTTTTAATGAAACACCTCCATATTATTTTAGTTTTGAATCTTTGGCAAGATCAACCATTTTTCTCGTTATAGTGATTTTTGAATCTGTGTTACTGCCAATATTTATTTTAGCAGTGTACCATTTGCTTTGTTAATTTGTCTAAGAAAATTATGTGTTTTGTAAATTGTAAGAAAATAAGCCACATCACATATCATTTTACTTAGAAAATAATAGAGAATATATTTTTGGAAAAAAATTAGATTATAATTTGAAAAAGACATGCTGACGTCATACCTATATAACAAGAAGTAAAAATATTAGCAGAAAACAAATTTCATAGGATGATATTTTGTCAAATGCGTGCGAAATTTGAAAGACAAACCGAAAGCAAGTTTCTCAAACGGACAAGTGCGACAAAATGTCATATAAAACGGGCTTTCTATACTATTTTTTCTATTTTGCATTTCTATGACTTACAAGAAAGGCCATCGAAAAGTAAATCCAACGATATCACACATGTTGTACTTTAACTTTTGAAATATGACGATATGCAGCAATAAAGGTTTTGGAAATCTGTTTTTGCGGTTACGCAAAGTTGGCTAGGAAAGAGCGCCAAATTGTTTCTTGTGGCGCCAGACTGATCTAAAGAGCTCGTTGCTAAGCAAAGTAATCATAATGATTGCCAAACTGTCAAATTTCCATTCCAAAAGCATAAATTATTCTTGTTATTTATTTATATATATGTATATACATATACTTTCGTTCTTTGTTCTCGTTACTCTTTTATCTCATTTTAACTTGATTTGTTAATTGTTATCTCTTCTTTACTTTATCGGACTTTATTTTAATTAATTAATTATGCTAGGTTTCTTTAAAATAAAAATCGACCTATTTTTTTCTAAAAACGCTAGCTTCTATCGTTGAAAAGGTTGCATGGGGGGGAGGAGGATACTTTAGGACCTCACTGTATATGTGTATAAGAAAATGTATATGTGTATAAGAAAATGTATATGTGTATAAGCAAATGTATATGGGCAAAAGCAAATGTCAAATGTTGTCGTAAAATGCTGATTTTTTCAACATTTTGGGCCAGTAGTAGAAAAAATATTGTATGCCACTCGTGCTGCTTTTAACAATGGTTTCGATAGTGGTGGTATATGTATAGGTTACCCTTTTGATTTAAGACATATTATTTACCCGATAAAAACTTTCACAGCAATTTAGATACATTGTAGAGGTGGGAAATGAGAACACAAACAATTATGTAATTATATTCTTTTATTTCCATATTGAAACGAATACAGTTGTTCGAAAAAAAGATTAGTTAGTATATTGACGAAATCGAAAAATGAAAAATTACAAGTACAATTGCAACTTAACCAAATCTGTAATCTCTATATAATATGAGTAATTTCAATATTTACAATTTAAATGTTTAATCTCTTTAGTGTGTTGTGTGATGCATAGACATTAAGATAGGTATCATTTATAATTATCTCTTATCACGTCTATATACATTTTGTACAGTTACTTTACAAATAGTTAGTGAATATTTCAAGGTATATTATCAAGGTATAAATATAATTTGCTAAATAAAAATAAAAGGTATTGCTGACCTGATGTTTAACTTTAAATATGTAGGTGACATGTTGATTGGTAAGTACATACTTACTTTGCAAGAAATGACTTAGATTTCTACTTGTTTTAATTTTCAGATAAAGCAAATAATGTTGTCTCTTGAATTTGGTCACAAAGTAGACGTTGAAAACGTTTTGAAGTGTTCATGTTGCGTCATATTTCTGCGAAGGGGAATATTCTTGTAATAGCTAGAGAATACTTCACATATTGTTCCTAATATATATAGATGGAAGCAATTACAAATATATTAGGAAGCAGATATCGAGAATGGGTGAGCTGTTCAAAAATTTCTAAATCAGCGTTATGGATGATACCCAATGAAATCCAAATTTGGTGGACCGGAATGCCATCTTGGTAAAGAAAATGACTTGAATTCAATTTTTACAGGTAATTTTTCCTTTATTACCTTTGTATTTGCCTGTTATTCTACTTACATACGAATCTTGATGCACTCCCATTGTCCACCTTATCTGATTTTCATTGCAGAATTGTTTTACAAGGAAAGGTTGGGTGTCAAATTCTGATCTTAATGAAACTTGGTGGCAATGTAGAGTATACCAAACTATGTACGTAGTATTTTTTTATCTGAGGAAATTTATTTTGAAAGGGGGAAAGTCCTTTTTTTTGATTTTCTCAATATAACTGCAGAATGAAGACAGATTGAGGGAAGTGATAAATGCAAAGTGTTTTGAGGGTTTTTGGAACACGTAGTTAACGAATATTCAGAATGTTACGTTTAAACCTGATTTTCATTCGCCTCATCTCTTTGTAACGATACGAAAAAATGTTTTGAGTAAAGGTTATTTATTTTTTATTTTTGTAAAACCATGTATGGTTTACCATTATATAGTGTGTTCTTAAAGTAAATATCACAACGTCTTCAGTTTTTTTGGATTTAATTGATCTGATTCTCAATCTATTATCCACGATGTAGAACGTGCATTTAGCCTAGAAATCCATGCTAGATGCTCAATAGCTTTCGAAGGTACAGCGAAAAATTGAGTCTTCAATCAGTACCCATGGTTTCACCATTCTCTCAATAGTATTTGCACCATAATATGACCATTGTTAATAGCATTCAGATAATCTAATGGAAGGTTTGGGCTCCAAGTGCAACAAAATTTATTTTGACGAGCAAACGTTGTTATTGAAATATTGAGCTCAGGAAAACTGACAACCGATTTGTTTAACAATTGGTTTAATATTTATTTATCGATCAGCAGACTAAAAGTTTTGTATTATTATATAACTGGACAGCTGATTGATCAAAATCCTTAAAAGCAAGGAAAACGTCCTGAGAAGGACGTTGAAGCACGTATTATACCAACGAAATCAACAGGCATTATTCAATCACTTGACGTTCATATTAATACTTAAGATATTAATAGTAGTTTAGTGACATTATTCAGGAAATAGTATCATTAAACCATAACCCTCGATAGTCAATTGCCATCGTCATATTCGTACATGCTTGGTACAAGAGCGGCTATGAAACAAATTGGAAATATGACCTACCGGGTGGGGTAATAGTGCAAGATTCTTCGATAGCACTTTTACTATTGGTAATAGGAAAAAACTTCATATAAAAAAAACATGGATATGCATTAGTAACACAATCAAAAATTATTTTAACATATACAGCGTGAATAAGAAAAAGTTACATGTGCAAGTTATGTTCTTCTAGATAGAGCAATATACATAAACATATTTGTTTTCTGCTGGAGAAACATTTTGTATAGGGGTACCTATACAGGTGAACAAAAAAAAAAAGAATAAAAAATGGTTTCTGCTGGATAATTTAGAATCTCTTCGTATATGTTTACCTGTACCTACAGTCAACTGTTTTCCAAATATTTCCGAAAAACGATTTTTGCTATATTCTGCAAAAGTGACTATAATTTGCATTATATTTTATATTTTGTTTTTCCCCTTTGGGTCTTAACTAACTTATAGAGCTAGGAATATTTTCACTTACAATAAAATGTCATTTTTATTATAGATTTTTGAGAATGTACTATAAAGTCTATAGTACACTGTCAAAGAACTAATTTTCGATTGGCGATTTCGTCATTTCAAATGGAACGCCCCATATATTTTTTAAATATGGAATTGCTGATGACATTTTACGTTAATTATATAAAGCATTCCTTACACCTTAAGCTGGTCGTTTTTGATAGAGATTGCATTTTCGAGTTATTGTCCCAGCTCACATAAATTAGCTATGAAAAATGTAAATTTTAAAACAATCGCGTTCCCATTTATCTCTTCAAGCTTATGGTGTTCAGCAGCATTAGCAATTTCTAAAGGCGTAGTATTCGTTTAAACCCGTTAGCTACGAATCGTTCTCCTCTAGATATTTTCATAATACTTCGGATATTATTTTAACTTGCAGTAGGGTATGTTTCAAATATACCTAAATGTTTCTTTGTACCAGACATTATTATCAGTAGGTGAAGTGTGAAAAGATAGAAGAATTTATTAATACTGCTTTCGAAATATAGGAAAAACCGTTCATTAATTTGTTTCAAACTCAACAAATGATCAAAAAATGCCTAGAAATAATAACCAAAATAATGTTAATACATTATATATATATACATACACATCGTGGTACTGATGGAATCACTCATGGCAAAAGCAATGTGAAGAAAGAAAACATCAGCCAACGGATATGTTTCTGTGCACCTGATGTCATCAACGTTGCTCCGAGGCATGTTTTTATGTTTTTAATACATCATGATAAGCCTGTAGGAACCGTTTACATCTGCATCTACCCAGTGTGTTCATGTGCACGCCATCCCGAGTTTAGCAGTTCAAGAACTGCTTGAGAGTTGGTTTGACGGCAGGCGTGTATTTCTTGGCACTAGGCGGCGCCAAAAGATATTTTGCTTGTGTTTTCGAAGCACTCTGAGCAACGCTCAATTTGGTCTACATATGATTAACTGCTTTTTTAACAACAAACAGACGCAAAACAAACAAAAACATAAAGTATTAAATACAAAATATAAACAAAATAATAAAACACAATACCAACAAAAAAATAATAAATATTGTTCAAAAATCTGCCTCCTTTAGTCAGTAGTTAGTCTACCGCGCGGATACATGCTCATATGCCGGCACCGAGTGGTAGACTGTGATCAGATGCGCGGATGAGCGGTCATTTTGCTTGCCGGCGAGCGCACGTCCGTCAACATAGGCGGAGTAATACAATAAACAGTGTTTTCCTGGAACAAAATCATTTTTTTGTAACTTTTCACAGTTCATATGTTGATATTATTATACCTGACAGAAAGAAACATTGGTATTTGAATCATAACTATCATAAGCCTATTGCGAATGAAAATAATATCTCAAATATTATAAAAATGTCTAGGCGAGAAAAATTCCATGGCAAATAGGATTAAAAGAATATTGGACTTTAAAAAGTGCTTAAACAGCTCAATGCTACATGTTTAAAGAGAATAGATAAATGGGAACCCGATTGTATTGAAATTGAAATTGCAGATGCCTTATTAACGCGGGCTGGGACATCCAGTCGAAATTCCAACATATCTCAAAAATGTTTAGCTCTAGGTACAGGGAATGCTTCACATTATTAACGCAAAATGTCATCAGCAATTCAATATTGGAAAAATATACAAATATACAGTGTATCCGATTTAAAAGAACATAACTTTCACGTGTAACTTTTGATTCATCCTGTATATCTGAAAATAATAGTAGATTATGCTATTAATGTATATTACTAATGATAATAACTAGAGGGTAGGGGTAATTTTCAACTCGTAGTCGGTCTCGAGAGAGTTCAAAGCGATAGTACGTTGCACGTTGCACGCCAAATAAGTACGCGGAGATGGGACGCCCAAAGGGTGTAACGTTCCCTTCGAATGTGAATAAATATCTATAGGCATTTCCCTGGATTAGAATATAGAAGTCCGCATATTTATTGCACAATATGCAATAGCGGATTGCTAAGTCGGGATAGGTTTGAATGTAGAAAACATTGTAAAAGTAAACGTCATGTATTGAATTTAAGAAACGGTATTCCATACTGGCAATTTTTATATGATTTTATTTTTATGTTAAATGTGTGCTACATCCCACAACATCTAGTATCTAATGAACACTTTCGTCTTTTTTGGGCTAAGTACTTTCTCTCATGGAAGCTGCCAACATCTATGCAATTACGATACCATTTGCCATGTGTGCAAGGTACAGTAAAGGAATATAAAAAAGACTAGTTGAGAAATCAGAAAATTTGCCTATGTGTGAATGAAACAACTGATGCTCACAAACACAGCGTCATTCATGTTGTAGCGCGTCCTCTAAAACGTGATGGTCCACCAGCTTCATTATTGTTATTCAGTAAAAGGATTCAGAAAACTAATGCAGAAACCGTTGTCAAGATAATAAAAGATTCGTTGAGAGAATTTTGTATCACAGGAACTCAAGTCACAATGTTCGTTACTGACGTAGCCGCAACAACGCTGCATCCTACGTTGGTAGGATGTTGAAAATATGCTTTCCGACTCTTCTTCACATAACATGCCTCATACACGCATGTCACCTCGTAGCAGAAACCATTCGAAAGAAGTATCCGATGGTGGATAAGTTAATAGCATCTACCAAAAAAGTGTTCAGCAAATCTCCCAAACATATACGTGTATTCAAACAATTGTGTCCGAAATTACCACCACCACCTCAGCCTGTAATAACGCTTTGTGGAACATGGCACCAGGCTTGCTATCAGAAATATTTTTCACAATTGAAGAATGTCATCTTGAAACTTGTTTAAATGATTCTGCAGCAATTTGAGATAGTCAGCAACTCTTTTCCAATTCGGACGTTCAACAAATAGATGAAATTTCCATGAACTATTCTGAAGTTACACAAGCTATTGAGCAATTAGAAACCAGTCACTTATCTGCACGAGACGCATTAAATTGCATAAACAATTTACAAGCCGCTCTAGAAAACTTGACGAACACTATAGGAGTCGATGTTGCTCAAAAATTTGGTGCAATTTTAACGAAAAATACCGATTTACAAAAGGTTCGGTCTATAACTGAAAATCAAGAGTGCCCAGATGAAGAAAAGGAATATCTGACATTTGCAAATCTTACTTCACTGGATGTCGAACGATCATTTTCGAAGTATACGACAACGTATTCTCAACACCATCGACGACTGAATGAATCGACAATGGAAGCGTTGCTGATGTTGTAATTCTACGCAGCTTACTAGGGCGATTGCCAATTGCCACAGTGGACATCAAGACGACAGGAAAAGGTAACAATATTATTTTTCACTAATATTGTATATTACGCACCTACTTTTATGCGGCGCGCCACTGCCGGTACCACCTTTTTAACAAACTCTAATAATAACCCTTTATAATTTTACAAACAATTTTCCTTAAAAAAAATTGTCTCGTGTTGTTACAAAAAAAGAAAAAAAAAATGGGTATCATAAGAGTTGGGCTTCAAAGCAATACCCTACATCCAAAAGAACCTTAAACATAATGCAGCTTCCATATTTTTCCTTTCCATCTGTGTTTCTTTATTCTATAGTTATATCGAGAAAACCGGAAATACACTAGCATTCCAGAGATTGTTTCCCGGAAAATGAATATTCAAAGTTGAAAAAAATATGCTTTTTTGCACCGAAATTCATTCATCCCTGCGGAAATATGTATATCGTCAAGACCAAATCAAGATTTGTACAATTGCAAAAAAAACATTTAAATTTGAAATCGTAAAATCAGATTTTGATTTCTGGATATGAAAGGACAGAATCATTTAAAGAACAACAATTCATGAACTCCCCTATTAAGTGATTGAATTTATTTAATGTTTTGAGATCTATAAAGAATATATTTATATTCTTTATAGATCTCGAAATTTTAACTATTGTATATTTGAAAATGTATATTTTGCGTTAAAATGTAATGCGATATTCCTAACACTTTGCATGTTGGAAAAATGTCACTTACATATCATATTACTAGAGACGGGATTTTAGGCAAAATGCCTCTTTGTTTAGGTTCAAGGCAAATTAAAAATAATACAAAATCTATATCTTTCTCGACAAATCAAAGCGATCTAGCTATGTTTTATTTTGCCTAGTTGCCTATTTGGACTTTTAACAGCCTAAATCGTGGTTTTTCGCCTATTTTGTCCTAAAATCATATTTATTTGGTCTAACTTTTTTTTTTTTTTTAATTTTAAATAAATATGGTTTTACACAGCTGCATCTTTCTTAAATGTAAATTTTAGTTTTACAGCTAAAATGCTATAAACTAATACAACGATGGGTTTTCCCGTCTATTGTGTGAGGGGCAAAGTTGGATTTGGCTGCCGTAAAATTTATATTACTACCCTATTGAAGATATATCCTCATTATCGGCTTATCGCTCTCGGGTTCATTTACCTGCACCCACGTTTTTATTTTACGGGAATCCTATCGGCTTGTTTACACCCTGTAATTTAAACCATATAAGCAAATTTCTTCTCCCTGTTAACGTGATTAATGAATACATGATGCCCATTCATAGTTTATACAATGGACATCTTGATATTGCAGTTTAGATTTTATATTTATTCTCTTAATGTTTCTCTGGAGCGTATATGTGTGTGTTCCTATAGCGAGGTGGACTATTGACGAATCAGTATATAGTGAAAGACGTACTTTGAATTTTCATTTATATCCTAGCTTGCAACGAATATTTTTCGGTAGTTTTCTGTCGGTTTGTGCTTGTTTTCTACTCAGTGTATTGTGTATTTCCATCTACAACAATGCCAAAATCCAAGGAATCACATAGCGATAAAGTTCAAAATGGCTGAAGGCAATTGGAAGCACTACTGTCTTTCAGCTGAATCCAAGCAAACAGTGAAGAGTTGTTTTGTAAAGCGTGCGGAAAAATGGTAAAGGACGTTTTTGTTTTTCTTTCCCTAACTTGCTTCAAAAATATTATTGTAGTTAACTTGCAAAAAGAAAAATCATTTAGAGCAATATGCTACTGCTCCTGGACATCAGGCAAATCTTAGGAAACCGTTGAGGAACCAAATGTTAATAGACACCAAAAATTCAAGAGAAATCGACGTTTTTAATCGAGATTTATGCGACGCTTTTATGTCTGCAAATATTCCTCTGGACAGATTAAACTATTCAAAACTGCGAAATTTTCTCACTAAATACCGCAACAAGAATGTGGCAAGCGTGAAAACCTTAAAAAACATATGTAACAAAATGTTACAATTAGGTAATTAATATAATAAATAATAATTTAAAAATGTATTTCCATACTTGAGTGTCATTAAGATTTTGTTTACACCTATAATATTTTTATTAATTTTTTAAGACTATTAATACTATTCGCGAAGAAGTTGGTAACAACGATATTTGGATATCTATAGATGAGACGACGGACTCTAAAGGTCGTATTATGGCAAATATGATTGTGGGTAAGCTTTGTTCTGAAACACCAGGAAAACCGTATTTACTGGCTACAAAGCAACTTGAAAGAACAAATTGCAATACAATGGCAAGATTCGTGAACCAAGCTTTAGGTAAGATATATTATGCAAAAAACTAACTTTAATAATATTGTAAATTTAATGCTAGATATTTAAGTAAAGGCAACTCTCGTATTTTAGGTATTTTGTGGCCAACAAATGGAATTAAGTACGAAAAGTCAAGCTTTTTAGTCAGGACGGTGCTTCTTATATGCTCAAATGTGGTACAAATTTGAAGATTTTTATAAAAAATCTTAATCATTTAACATGTTTTGCACATGGACTCAAATTTTGGGGTGTGAATGTCTAAGAAATCAATATGCTAATGTTAATGGTTTAATTCAAATACCAAGAGAGTCTTTTTAAAGCTCCCCTGCGTGTGGCAGTGTATAAAGAAAATCTGCCAGATCTCCCTTTGGCCTCCCGACCTGTCTTAACACGTTGGGAACTTGGTTAGAGGCGGTAAGTTTTTTATGCTAATAATTTCGAAGCAATAAAATCAGTAAGTACTTTTTTAGCAAAATTTTTAAATAAGATTGTTTCTATTTAACGCTTTATGTTTTAGGTTGTAATATCGTTTAACAAAGATTCAGCTAACTGTATTGGGCAAGCGCAAGAATACTTTTCCAATCAAAATGTCAAAAATGACTTTTTATACATCAAGTCGCATTATAAATTTCTCATTGATAACATCAAAAGATTAGAAACATTCGGCCTTCCTCTTACAGATTCTGTTGCAGTAATTAATAATGCCGAAGCAGCTCTCAAGAATGCCCCAGGAAAAGTTGGCAAAATAATTTTGCCAAAGTTTAACCAAGTGATTTCGAAAAATCCAGGTTTCAAAACGGTTAGAGAGTTTCTGAGCTGCTCAGTGGCGAAAGCAGTTGAAGCTACCGCTCATACCACAGCTGGGCTGGTCCATATTTAAGTTTTGTCCTACAACCTCGTGTGACGTAAACGTTCATTTTCTTCGTACAAAACTGCTGTTTTTCCGACCGAAGAACAAATTTTACTAAAAAGACAACTTGGAAAAACATCTTGTGTGCTACGCAAACGCGAAATTGAGGACTTGTTACACGGCGATTAATTAATTAATTTATTATTTTTAAACCAAATGAATCTACATATTTTAGTTATTAGTTAAAATTTGTATGTTTTATTTCTTTTTATGGCTGAAATGTACCTAAAATTACATTAAATATTGTCTTCTTATTCATGTTTTTTTTAAAATAAAATGATTTTTGTGTTTACCGTTTTTTTAAGTATTTGCCTAATATGCCTAAATCACATTTTTTCGTCCTAAATACATAGTTTTTTTAAAGGGCCTAAAAAAGGGCCTTTTTAGCTGTTTTTTACGTCCTAAAATCCCGTCTCTACATATTACGCACGAAACGAGTATATTAATAAAATAGTAGTGGAACAAAAGGTAAAATACGGTCAAATATAAATAAATTTATACCAATTTATGTAGACATCAAACTTGTAAATTATACATCATTCTAATCACAGATGAATCATTAAAATCATAATGTTATGAATGAATAGAGCTATATTAATGAGTTTAATGGTGCTGCCCTTCTATTTGCATTTCTATTAAGTTTGAAACAGAATAGCAGCACTTTTGCATTTGCTCAGAATAATACAGCTCCAATTATTAAATTGGGAAATTATTCAGAACCTACCTTCTATATTATACTTTAGTATCCATACTTTTTTCTGTTTGGCAGCTTCGTAATACTTTTGGGTTTGTTTACATGTGTGTTTTATATTTCTTTAGGTATTGTACAGAACTAATAAAAAGACTATGTATTATTGTTTATACAATTAGAGTGCTTAAAAGATAGAGAAACTTTATCTTTTGATACTGTCATATCTTTGTACAATAAGTAAGTCGTAAGATACAAAAATCTTAATGGTTACAGTACATAAGTGACTTAATAATCGTCTCTACATTTTCATGGTTTATGTGTATACATAACTCTATTTTCTTGTTAGAAAAATTACCACAGCCTTAAAAAATCCATCACTACTATTCAGTAAAACTAAAGAGTGTTGTTGTACGAAATAGCATCTTGTGGAAGTATTGTTCTGGAATCAGAATGATGGTAGCAAGACCACTATACCAATTCGACGTTGCCAGACATATTTCTGTAGTAGAATTGGTGAAATTGGAGTGAGAATAACATCAAATTTGAACCCAGAATAAAAAGGAAAGCATACTTTATGGACGTGATAAATAATGCACAATAGTTATTTCGACATGTATCTAATGTTATGAGAAGTTCCAACGGAAGTGATATTTAAAGTTAATACGACTGTCATAATGCCCTAGAGCATCTTTCCTCTTTGTTAAGTACTACAAATATCATTTTTGAAAGGAAGTACGTGCATCAATTGCTAAGAATTAATTTATAATAATTAAAATAAAATTCGTATTTTCATCTTGCAATATTTACATTAGAAAATATTGTTCTCTTGTTGGTCCTCAACTATCATTAGTTTTCACAAAGGCTTACACGTTTTTTTAGCTCTTTTCCGATTTCAACCAACATTTTTTCAAACATGTAACGCGTTATGGTCTGCCTACGTCCAAAAAGCCATTCGCCACCTTGACGAAATGGGCGGAATAAATCAAGAAAAACATATTGAGGGCTTTTTTTGTTTGTGAATGTTCGTTATCGCGGCTTCAAGTTCAAGAAAATCGACCGGGCAACGTGCAACAGTGAGGTATGAAGATTCCAATTACGAGGAAACTCTAATGCGGTAGGCCGAGGAATGTGATGAAGTTTTGTTGGAAGAGAGTGAAACGTCTGAAATTGAAGAACCTGGTCAAGATTCATTAGAAGCCAATTCAAACTCTTCAAATTCTGAGTCTGAAGAAGATGTAGCTACAGCAGAGGCCGATAGTGATAATCCCAACTGTTTAGCTTCTCCATCCGGCATCCAGTGGAATAAAGTTCCGCCAAGCTCTACGAAAACTGCAAAACGTAACGTACTGCGTTTAGCACCAGGTGTAAAAACTAAAGCAGTGTGCTGTGATACACCTGAAAATGCTTTCAAATGTTTTATTGTAAGAACGATCTTAGAAGAAGTCGTCAAGTGCACAAACATTGAAGCTCGAAGAGTAACTACCGTAAAAGACAAAGGATGGGTAGATATTGATGTGATGGAGCTGAATACTTTCTTAGGTTTGCTGATACAAGCTGATGTGGAAAGAAACTGGGACGTACCGATAAGAGAACTGTTCTTCTGATAAGTGTAATCCTATTTATCAAGCTACTATGGGAATTAATCGGTTTGAAGATATTAGACGGTACTTGCTATTTGATGACAAAGGAACTCGTGATTTTCGCCTGCAGACCGATGGATTAGCTCCAATATGACGAGCAGTTACTCTCGTAAAGAGAGAGATGTTCATTTATTCAATATATGCCAAATAAACTGTCAAAATACGGTATCAAGATTTTCTGGATGTGTGAGTCAGAATCAGGATTTGCAATTGATGGAATGGTATATACCGGACGACGACCCAATCAACCTATCCATACAAATCTTGCTTCTGAAGTAGTGCAAACTTTAGTACGTAGCATCCACTTCTCTGGACTAAATGGGACTAAATTAAATGGACTTCTTTACAAGCATTCCATTGGCTGAATCTTTATTAGAAAAGAACCGAACAGTGGTTGGAATACTAAGAAAAAATGAGAGAGAAATACAAAATGAAATAAGAGATGCAAAGAACAAACCGGTCTACTCTTCTACATTTGGCTTTTATGACAAAATGACTACGGTTGGCTACATTCCTAAGAAAAACAAGTCAGTCATTTTGCTCAGCACCATGCACAATGACATGTCTGTAAGTGAAAATGTTAAGCAGAAACCGGAATTAATACTTTATTATAACAAGACCAAAGGGGGAGTAGACGTAATGGATCAAAAACAGACCTACTATACATGTAAAAGGCTAACGAAGCGCTGGCCTACGGCGCTTTTTTCTAATGTGATCGATATTGCAGCATTAAGTGCATTTATTATATTTTCCACGTTGAAACCTGATTATCATAGGAATGTAACACACGCTAGACGACTATTTTTGAAGGAATTAGCTGAGCAATTGGTAATATCGCATATGATAAGGAGGTCAAAAAATCCGAAAATACCAAGAAATTCAATAAATTGTATGAACAAATTTATTAACATTGAAAAAACTGCGACTGATGCCGTTACAAATAAAATGAAGAGATGCATCATGTGTCTCTCTAGTTTAGACAGAAAAAACAAACTAGTTTGTGAAACGTGTCGCAATAATGTGTGCAACGAACATAGTGTAAGAATTTGTAAAAATTGTTACTTTTGAACATGTATTTACCTTTATAAGAGCTGTAATCTTTAGTTAGAGGTTTTGTTTAATTATTTAAGATTTTTGCACGCAGAAATAAATGATTTAAATATATTTCATGTTCTTATATATTTTTAACAAAGTAAAAAAACAACCGGGCCTAAGAGACCCGAGAAATGCTAATCTGTATATCCGAACACCCAAGCATCCTAGGGTTAAGAAAGTTTTTGATATTATAATAAAAATAAATAATTCAAAAGCAGATTATGTGGTAAATCGGAATTACGTCTTCGGTTTTATTGATTACATTGATTTAACATATTTCCCTAAATGTTCATTCAAATTTGATGGTTGATAATTGTTTGGTTATTTGTCATTTATTAATAATTTATTACGTTTATATATATTTCTTTAATATTGCATTGAGTTTTAACTTCGTTCGATGTTGAATTGTTAGGTAGGTACATTATTTAGATGCTTTTGTAATGTTCTGGGAATGTTTATTTGACTTTTCAATAAATGACACCACAAATGCATTACTAGTTAAATAGTTAGTTACTGTGTATTAAATAAAGTTTAATGTTAATGGGTTTCTCTTTAAAACAGCTAAGTAATTAACATACTTCCTGGAAAATCTAAATTTATAAATAAACCGCATAAGAAATAATGGGTAGTTTGCTTAAACGAGGATGAATTTAGTTCGCCATCTAAAGTTTACACTAACGCTGCACCCAGTTCCATTAAAATTCCGGGTATAGTTTGAATAAAACCGGCGTATTTGGGAAATTTGGATAACTTTGTTCAGAAATCACAAACTAAACAGCTAAAGTAAAACCAAGCAAAAGCTGGAACGCTTTAACTATGTATGTGCCTTTAAAATCTCTATTGAATGCGGCGAATGGTATTCAAGAGAGAACATATTTCGGCTAACTAAATCATAATGTTCACGTAATAATTTGTTTTGGTGTGCTTTCAAAGATGTGCTGCAATGAATTTAGTTCCTTTATCAGAATCCTGTAACATGGTTAAGTAATACTGAAAGCTGTAACGGAATTCTAAACTAATTGAGATACTCAATGTGTAATACCGTGAAGTGTATAGGTATTTTTTTCACGTCTGGTGACGGCCCTACGGGGTATATAAACTTCTTAGATATCAATATACCGGTTCTAGACTACAATCGGAAACACTTATTCGTGTGCAAGTGTGGTTACGCCGGTTATGTGCAAGCAGTCTAAGGAAAGTTCACAAAAAATCTGATCTCTGTCTTTTAGGTAGTTTAAGAAATACAGATAGAAAGGCTTTAGTTTCGTGCAAAAGAGGACAAAAACGTTACAATTTCTTGAAGCAATGTCATCTCAAGCGACATTGAATAAAATGATGAGAGAAGTGCAGTTTGAACCTGGAACCAATAAGTTATTATTTATAAGATTGACAGAAAGAGTGGCCAAAATGAGATAATTCGATCATATTGCCTTATTAATGTTTGATGAAATTTGTCTTTTACAGCAATTGGTACTAGATGAGCGTAGTGACAAAATTGCACGATATCTGGATTTAGGTAATCTTGGTAGAAAGAATGAACATGCTAATCATGCGTTTCACGTACTACAAGAAATGTGGAAACAACCGCTAGCATATTGTTCCACTAAGAGCTTTACTAACACATATTGATTAATGTTCATTATAGAAGGATTGTTTTCGAATTGTGGAGGGCGGGTACTAGAATTCCAGCGACAGTATGCGACCAAGGTGCAATTAATCGACCAGCAATTATGAATCTTTGCGGTAAAGAAAGTAAATCTCATGTGGAATATGTTTACATTAACAGCAAAAAGATTGGTGTATTATTTGATGTACCAGATTTACTAAAGTCAGTCAGAAATGCACTTTACCCATATGACATTGAGTTTTAAGAAAATAAAGTAGCAACATACGAGAAAAACATTTATTATTGACAAGAGCCAAAGATTTCAAGCACTTCATAGACTTAGAGCAATTCAGTTTGATATCAACCGATTTAAACTTTAACATAAAAGTTTAGGTCTCACCAAAGACACTAAAAATACAGTGAAAGCTACTCTGTTAACTTACATGCAAGTGCAATCCACACCACTGGATTTGTGCATAATGTTGATACTTCTTGTGCATAATGTTGATACTTCACTTAATAGTCTGAATACTAAAAAGTAGAGTAGAGAGTGTGGTAAGCCTTTTCGTATGTGCTTGTCACAGGTATCACTACGTCATGCTTTTTGGGGCATAACGACAAAGCAAATAATTAATTGGAAATTTCATTCTAGAAATGGCAAAATAAAAAGAACATACATTTTCAGGGAAGCTGGGTAAAAACCATAAATGAAACAATGGAGAAATTCAGGATAGCCTAAACAAGTAGCATAACATTTTTGACAGCACGGTAGCTGCAACAAGAACTGTTTGAAAATATGTTTGCTTCCATCAGACACTTTGGTGTAGCATATATCAATCAAAACTGCTCCCAGTTTAATGTTGCTTTAAAAACTTCTGCATTGAACAGTTTTAATACTTAAATTTATAATTCATTGAAGGCTTGAAATGGAAATCAAAATATTGGAGTCATCAGCATAAGATATTAAATTGACAGCGATATGTTGCAAAAAATTATTCAAACCGTTTACAAAAACAATGAATAATATAGGTCCAAGCACTGAAATGTTTTATCTCAGGGATGTTGTTAAAAAAATTGGAATTTTGTGAATTAGTAAAATTTTTATCTCGTTTATGGGATTCGGGAGTATTCTTTAATATTCTTTCGACAATTATTCAATTTTGATGTCATTAAATGGAAATTAGCGAATGTTAAAACTGACAAATGTGAACTAATCTTGATTTTAAGAAGATGTTATATAAACATTATGTTCCTTATGACATTTACTGGAAATCTGCCTATTCAAACCTCCAACCTTTTCTTCTACCTTGAATTTATTTTCTAATTTCTATATCGGACACTTTAAATTGGGATCGTAGCCAAAATACTAGTTAACTCGAAGAAAGTGAATTTATTGGCGTCCCTTTTCTCCTTTATTTTAATCGCGATGGCGATTGTTTTTTTCCACAGCAAATTTTGATGATATCTACCCAAATATAATCTAACGAGGAATTTTTGATAAATAAAATTATTTTTAAAACTAGCATGGGAGAATGAATGTAGTGACGCTATTAGGTGACTCAAACTAGACGAATCTATGCTCAAAAATACGACTGACAACCATTGAATACGAAATCTTACTGCCAAAAGCAAAGATGCCTTAATGAAACATATTTAATATACGAAATAATGTTAGAAATACCTTTGAATATACCCTGTTGTTTGTTTTGGGAGAAGTTTACATTAATTTTGAAGAGTTACGAAAATAGGAAGAGGAACTAAAGAGGAATAACACCGTTTTTAAACGTTTGTCGTTATCTGGACTTATATATATTTTATTTAATATTCACATTACAAGGCCAGTCGGCCTGGGGGGAAATTGTGACTTTCGAAAAGTAGCTTTTATCCGCAGGAGGGAATTTCATTACTAACGGGTGGCTATCCTATACCCAATACGATTGAGACTGACAGCTGATATTTTTGAAGTAAATATTTAACATAACAGCATAGAGCCATGAGGAATCCTTACTGCTATAATGCCGACACCTGATATTGTTCCATTTTGAACACGGTCACTTAAGTAGCATCAAAGTAATTCTAGAGAAATTCCTTTAATCCCATACCTTGATAATTTTTCCAAAAGTAACATTTTGACAGTGTGAATCATACACAGTCAAAAGCTTTGGTAATACGTCTAGGGAAAATCCAAAACTGAGTAAAACGTTTTATCAGCACTCGAAGCTATTTTATTAACAAATTGTATTAATACTGTATCAATACCCTTAGTTTACATAAAACTGTTCTGAAATGAGTCCAATGCCGGTAGTTCTTAAAAATTTCATTCATGGTTTATCTACAGCATTTTCATAAATTTTAGAAAAAAGCAAAGTAATTATTTGGCCTATAGTTTGACAAAATGCTCGAATTACCATTCTTGAATAATGATTTGACATATGCAATTTTTAGCTTGTCAGGATAAACACCAGAAGAGCAAGCAAAATTAACAGGAAACGCTGGAGGAGTCAATATAAGTTATTAACATCTTTTAAACAAGAGCTAGATTTTCCATCTCAACTAGTAGTGGTTAATTTTAATGTCATTATTGTTCCGTAACTGGACTTTAAAAAATTAAGAATTAATCGATATCACATTCTTCTCAAAAAGTTATGGTCTCACATTTTTGTTCCTAGAGAGGCGAGAAAGTCATTAAATTTGTTGACTTGACGGTCAATACAATATGGCCACCTCTTACTTTCAGTGAGATTGTGTATCACGTTTCACATTGCTTTTTTCCTTATTTTCTGATTTCAAAGGTAGATTATTATAATCTTTTGATTTTGCAATTTTTAAATTATGTTGACACTCGGAATTTATATTATCCCTACAGATAGGTTTGTATACATCTTTCCTGGCCATCAGTGCCATCAACGACAACTTTCATTTGAAACCCACTTCATACTACTAGATACATCGTCGACATTATTTTTTTTAATAGGGAAATAAAAAAAAATGCAAGTAATTTCATGTTTTTCCAAAAATTTCTTCTACACATTCTACATGGCTATACTCCAAAAGAAACTATTTCGATTAGCCAATTTCTTCCGCTTAATCGTAACGATTTTCAACGTCGCTTGACACAATTGACAGTATTATGAAATAAAAAGAATGAAATGAACTGCTACACGGAAAGAACTAAAACCGTCTCGAAGAAACTATAACTTCTCCTTCTTCAACGTGAAATCTATCACCTTGCAGATATCGCAAGCGGACTCCGCATTACACGAACAATTGTCATCGCACTTTTTCAGGTCCTCGCACAGCTTAAAGTTCTTCAATTCCCGCCGCAGCTCTTTCTTGATGTTGTTGAGGTGGTCCTGCTCTTCCTCGTTCAGCGAGGCAGCGCCGGCGCCACCTATCTCTAGACGCTATCCGTTTTGTCACATGAACACGTCTTGTAGGTCCGGATTTTTGTTCCTTAAGGCGAGCTCGTCCTCGAAAGTGACCATTTTCTCGCGGGGTTTAGGCGTCGCCCTTCGCGGCACTCGAACGGTTAGGGGAAGCATGTTGGCCACAGGTGTGTCTCCTGCAGCACACGATAAGTCGAATTCGCTTACGCTACGTGGTACGAAGTATTCGATAAGTGGTTCTGCACCTAAAACAGAAGATTAAAGTGTATGTCTTTGATAATTACGAAATTGAATTAAGTAAATGTTTTCTTGGCAAGATAAGCAAGTTCTTATATGAAGAAAGTCTGGAAAGTTTCAAGCCTCAACATGAAGATGACGTTATTTGTAAAAAAATATTCTGGTAATATAATTGCGAATGCGTTGAAAGATACTTTTAAAAATTTCGGCCATGTTGGACGCTCAGTTGTTTTCTAACAGTCGTTTGGGTCAGTCTTTGTTAGAGTTTCTGTAAAAATGGAAAAAATCGAATATTGAGCTGTCATTAAGTTCTGACATTTGAAAGGCAATACATCTACGCAAATAAAAGAAGAGATGAACGCTGTTTGTGGGGACTCTGCATCATCATTTGCCATAGTTAAATTTTGGACAACTGAATTCAAACATGGTCGTACCAGCTTGGTTGAGAATGAACGTTCTGGGCGGCAATAAACTGCAACCACTTCCTATATGGGAAAAGTTCAGTAATTAAGTTAAATAAATCGGAGTTTTGACGTCGATTAATAACTGTACATGAAACTTGACCACACCAGTACACTCCTGAAGCCAAGACATAGTCGAAACAGTGGACTGCGGAGGGTGAATCTGCTGCGAAGAAGCCGAAGACTGTTCCATTGGCCGGGAAAGTGAAGACGACTGTGGTGAAAATGGTGGTAATGGGAAAATCAAGGAGGAAACGAAGAGGTAGACACAGGAATACATGGATGAAGCGAATAGAGGGAATAGGAAGGAAAAAAGGAAAAACCCCTGATGTAATGAAAATTTTGGCAAGAGAAAGGAAAGCATGAAAGAGATGGGTAAAAGAAGAACCGGAATCCCACTCCGACGCCTGAAAAGGGATTAAGGAAAAGAGAAGAAGAAGAAGACTTTTACTGTTTCCTAGGCTCAAAGTTTCACTCCGAAGACAGAGATCTTCATCGAAGGAGGAGGCCATCACATTCGTAAAAGAATTACAGAGATGGGAGCATCACTGGGAAAAGTGTATAGACTTTCAAGGAGGCAATGTTGAGAAATAAATCTGAATTTGCAAAAAATGCTTGTATCTGTATTAGACTACCCTCGTATGCGTAGTGTTTTTATTTAGTATTTTTGTAATGTGATGTAATAGTTTGCCAAGCGATTCTTACACTCTATTACTTCTTCTTGTCATTAATACATCAGTTTTAGTATGCTAAAGCAAATTACATTGAAAGAGATGGGAAGCTTAGACTAAAAATCAGTCACAACCTTGAACATAGTACGTGGTTAAAACTATCGTGATGGCGACCAAAGTTTTGGAAAAAATGTAACTCTTAAATGTCACCAATATTTCGTTTTTATTTTCAAAGCTTCATCATAAAAATAATGACAATATAGTTCATGGTATTGGTGGAATCATTCCCGGCAAGAACAATGCGAGCAGAGAAAAGAGAGCATTAACACACGGACATGTTTCTGCCTACCTGGCGTCATCAGCGTGGCTACGAGCACTCGCCTTTGTGCTGCCTGCATTGTGTCTACCTCTAGGTTTATGCCCCCAATGTCCACTACAGCACTGAAAATATCTCCCGGCGCTTTATACTAGTGTTGGACGATTGTGAATGATATAATCGAGATATATCGATTATACCCGTATAATCGATCATTCGATTATGGTTCAGAAATCATTCATTATTCGTTTCGACTGCGCAGGAGCACACAAACGGATTACGATTCGAAATCTGTATTCGAAACTTCGAGGTTTCGAGTTTCGAAATAATTCTCTCGTCACTCAGATTCTGTCAAATAATCGTGGAGAATAATCGAAATCGTTAGTAAATTTCGAATGATCATTCGATTATTTTAAATTGTTATTTTGATTCATTCGATTATTGAAATATATCGATTATGCCTAACACTACTTTATACATCATGGTGAGCCTGAAGGATCATTTGTATGTGTAGTTGCCTGAGCGCTTAGGCGCAAAGACACTTTGTGCTCAGCAGCCCATTAGCTGCTCGATAGGTGGCGAACATCTGTACTCCGGTGTGTGTCGCCACGGTCTGGGGGCATAAACCAAGAGGTAGACACAATCCAGGCAGCACAAAGGTGAGTGCTCGTAGCCACGCTGATGACGCCGGGTAGGCAAAAACAACTGGGACAACTAAGGAAGAGATTGGACATGTCCCAATGGTAATTGCTGTGTTTTCCATTGGCCGCCCTGGTATAAGTGAAAGTGAAGGTAAATGAATAATTCTTTAACATACAGTAATAAAAGAAGATACATATACACTCACTCTATTCCAGGGCAGCCAATGAAAAACGCTACACACATACAAAAATGAAAATATTTGATCAAAACCGTAGGTCTTGGAATTAAACAAAATCCTTACAATTGAAAAGTCTCCTAAATAAAGGAATTAGAAAATTTGTTTAAAATAATTGAAAACAATAAATTTTCACATTCGTTCGAAAATAAGTATGTGACAGTCTTTTCAAAAACACCATACCTCCTTGCCGACCCCATATTTTCATTTAATACTTGGTGCTAATTTGACATTTCACGCACATATTCATCTTAAAGTATATTTTTAAAAGACGAGTTTGATGTCAGTCTAATTAATTCACCGCATAATATTTCAAAAACGCTATTGACAGGCCAATGCTAGTAACTGATGTAAAAGAAAGAAAAATATCAAATATTTTTCTTGGAGAACTCATCTAACAACGATGGAGAAAGTTAAGGAAGTAACCTCCGGGCTATTTGATCTCGTCCGCATTCTCGTATGCCCTCAGCTAAAATAATATAACAACAAGGAACAGAAAACAAGAAATAACGAACGTACAGCTACATTTCACATGCAATTGTAGAGTGTATTTTAGATATGCGAATACGGTTTTGATCCTGTTTTTATGTCTTTTGAAAGGAATTCTAATGAGATTTAGGAATAAGAAGAGTTTATTTATTTTAGTAATGCACAATTTTTATACCCACGTAGCTTTATAAGTTTTATCTCAAATAATAGCGTTTAATAAACAAAATAACATTTAATTTCAACTCGTTGAAGATTAAATAATTGCATTCGTATTATATGGACTAGGTGAAACAAGTTTTAGGTATACAGCTTTCTGGTATCTAGTTGGTATAAGATAGGGTAGAGATTTCAATAAATTATTTGTGAGAGGCACAAATAAGAGCGGTCCTAAATGTTATTTTCGAGAAACAACAGGTAAAAGAAGGAATTTAAGTATTACAGAGAATAGCCACACCATCTTATAATGGTCTGGACAGATGGTAAGTACCTTTTTTATTATTTGTGAACACTAAAAAATTAGAGGGACATTTTATTTCTTGGAAACGAGAAAACAGAAAATGGGGTAAGTTATGTGAGGTATGTGCGCAAACGCAACTTCTGGAAAACTGAAGTCTTTGTATGCGTTCTACGTATGCGCATGGTGTTATGTACGGTGCACCCTGGCCAACGGCTTAACTAGGTAACTTTTTATTTGGATGGTACAGTAAATCGACATAGTTCCCGCTATTGGTCACGAGACAATCCACACTGGAGTCAGGAAGTCTACACTCGGCGACCTCAAAAAATTATTACTTGGGCAGGAATTATAGGCCATGAAATTATTGGCCCTTTCTTTGAAGGAAATCTTAGTGTTGAGTCATATTTAAACATTCTTCAAAACGAATTACTGCTGGACTTAGCTGTCATGTGTCCAAATTAAAATAGCAATAATATTCCTAGAGATATTCTATGGTTTCAGTAGGACGGCGCAACTCCACATTTCGGTGTAGCAGCTCGTCGCTGGCTTGATGATACTTCTTACGCAGGGGAGCTGTTGAATGGCCACCCAGATCCCCCGATTTGACACCATTGGACTTCTTCTTGTGGGGTCACTTAAAAAGTAAGATGTTCATGAATCGACCTAATACAATAGACGATTTGAAAACAAGGGAAAGAGTCGAAATAGGATTAATTCCTCCCGATGCTATTCAACGCACAATTGAAAGTGTTTATTCGCGTCTCGGACACTGTCAACTTGTCTTATAAAAATTTTAGTTTAACTTTAATAAAGTAATGGTTTTTTTAATGTTTTTCAAATGTTTTATCAGTAGCATCCGCAAAGTTTATAAAAATACATAATTATTAATTTTCTCTAATAATTCTAACAAGTTCTTCTTTTGCAACAAGTGCCTCGTTGTCGTCATCATTAATAAACACAGATTTTAGTGACGTAAACAAATGCATACGGTTCCATGTAAAAAATAGTGACATAATGTCACTGCGTCGTCATGACAACCGAAATGACTGCCACCATTATTTTAAACTAAAGTTTTTTCAATTTGCAATCAGTTTATGGTGCCAAAATCCTAAAAGTTTAACTGTACTTTGCCTGTATATTCACTAAGCTTTCTTATTCATGCTTAAAAAAGAGATTATTTCCGTAAACACTTTTCCTTTCATAAGTGTTCTACGAGGTCTAGAAATCCATATTCAATATATATCTCAGTTTTCAATACGTCGGTACTTAAAAGTCCCCCATAATGTGGCATTCAATAAAATTGAAGAATACCAAGATTCCATTCACCTCCGTTATCTTTAAGATAGCCCCTCGGCAGTGCAAATACCGATCTCAGCACCTCTGACACGAAGTGAATACAATCTGGAAGTCCTGGTTTGTTAATATGTTCAGCACCACCTGTGATTCAGCTTTAATTTTCTCTATCGTATCAAATTCTTGCCTCTTCAACTTGATTTTCATCTTTGGTAAGAGGTAAAAGCCGCAAGGAGCCAACTCTAGTGATTGCGCTGGCTTAGGAACAACGCCCATGTAGTTTTTCGTGTGGTATTGCGTCATCATGGTGCTCTATTTCTATGGATGGTTCCTCTTCATATTCTCGCTTAGCGGCCTTAGGGTGTCAAGATAGAAGCCTGCATTGATCGTATCACCTGGAGGTATGAACTCTTTGTGGTTAATCCCATCAATATAGAAAAAAATGAATCAGAAAGGACTTGATGTAGCGTTTGACTTGACGGGTTTCCTTTGGCTGAATTGAAATGGACTCTTCTATTGTGACGATTGTCATTAGCTTTACGGGTAAACCTAACCTTTGTCACCTGCGACGACTTTACGAAGGAAATCTGGTTTAGTTCGAAGCTGTTCTTTCAATTCTTGCGATAATATCCGTTGACACGTCTCATAAGATAATCCCACAATGTTATAGTTGTCTTGGATGGTCTGCTTGCGATCATTCACAACTATACTCCGAACAATAATGACATATTCTGGTATAATACCGGTCGATGGTCGTCCGGGACGCTCATCTTCATCAACTGATGGTCGGCCATCCTTGAAGCGTTTAAACCAATGGCAAGTTTGACCTAAATCGTTGTTCCAAAATGCTTCCTTTAGCATTTTGTGTTTCTGCGGCAGTCTTAGCGGGTTTAAAAGAAAACTTGATATAGACAAAGAACATTTCCACTTATAATGTCGAAATTTGGCATATTGACTGAAAGGATGTACACAACTCCACGTAGCAACGTTTAATTGTAACTGCGTCTGTTCCCGCGAGTGATTCAAATTTGGGAAGTTTTGGGTGCCACATCGCATTAGAAACCTAATACTGTTGCTTTTTTGTTCGCCCAAATTTTAGTAAGAATTGTCTTTGGAATTATGTAAACTACCATGTTGATTATTAACTGCCACTATATCTGATTAGGCTGCGTAAGAGATGGCTTAAACTTTTGATTATTTAGTTTGTACTCAAAAAAGATATTTCCGCTTGTAAAATCAAGTTTGAGAAATGAACATTAAAATTGATAATTTCTTTAGTTTTCAATAAGGATTATATACAGCAGGAACGAATTAATCTTTCGTTTGAGCTAATAGAACGACAAATTAAATCGTCTAAAAATTCTACTAAACCTAATCCATCTACATTTCGCGAGCACAAAAGCCACCAGACGAGCTTTTATGACTTAATGGCCATGACGAGCAAGGATACCTGAACTAATTAAAACGGCGATAACTCTGTTGTTTATCGCCGTCCTAAAAATTTTAATTACACCGAAATTCCGTTTCGGTAGTTTTATGAACTCGGTATGTAATAAAAATTTTAAGTCCATTTTCAAGTCTCCCGCGGTCAAATTAAAGTTATAACTTGATAATCTGCTTGTTGGGATGTTTAATATGCATGGTATATTAGGAGGAAGAGGGTTGGATGGTGACGTTTAATTGTCAGACGTCTGGAAGTTGATAGCGTTTTAAAGATTAATAACCTAAAAATTTTATCGTGTAGCCTTAATGGCAGTAGATTAGGAAAATTGTATTTCGAAAATTGACGTCTAAAATGTGATTAAAGGCGGGTTTGTATGTTTGGCCTGTAAAATCATAAGCAATAATAATGTGATTTGTTCAACAATTACAGCAATTATACAGCAAATTGTAATAAACGCACGTTCAAAATATAAACAAGATTTACATTTTGTTTATGTTTTGTACTTATTGTCAAGTGTAAAAAAAATCAACGCAAAATATTGAATGAACTGACGAAAATATCGTCTTTGTATAAGTTCGACGGCCTAATGGTACACAATTTGATACCCTAGTAGAAGACTAGTTTTAGAGAAGACTAGTGGAAAAGCGGAAGTGCGAAAGAAAATCCAAGGAGTGTAGGAATGTGAGGGGAATATGAATCTGGCACCCTGTATTTTTCGACGGTGATTCAAAAATTGAACGTCAGGCATCTCCAGCAATACATTGTAGTGTGTACCACGCCGGTGATAGATTCCACTTTCCTTAAAAGAAAGGTACAGGTTCAGGGATCATTGCTGTACCTTTCCAACGTTGAGTTGCAAATAAATATAGTGTGAAGACCAGTTTTGCGAAGTATGACAAAATTGATGTGAAGCTCTTAGTAGCAAGAGGTTATTAAAGAACTTACAGCAGTCCATAATAAACCCAAAAGTTTTTGATGCTGAATTACAAATATAGCTTACGTTGTTGGAAAAGTTTAAAGTTACTCCAAAGATTCTCAACAATTTTAGCCTTTTTCAAGATTCCACCTCCTGTGGCATATGTAGATTTTATGTAGTAGTCAACGAAAGATATCAAAGGCAGCTACACCCAGTTCACTAAGATCTGTGAACGCAGACACCAAAAATGGCTTCTCCCAGAAATCAGGGAATTAATCACCCAGAAAAGGAAGGCAGTGAAGTGCACCAGAATGCCGTTGCACTCCAGGAGTTAGGAAGGCAGCAAATAACTTGTGGCGAAGGGTCAGATGTAAGCGTGTTGGTGACCTTTGTTGACTCACTATGGAGGATTAGCTGGCCATTTCGAGGCAAGAGACAAAGTTAGGTCGGAAAATGTTCGGGAGTCGGTACACGATGGGATGAATCGGTAGGATAGGTTGGGCGGCTCGAGGTGGCTGAAGCTAAGAACCGGTCAAACTGGCAGAGGTGCAGGCGATAGTTGGGCGTACTAAGAACGTAAAGGCGCCGGGCCAAGACCAAATAAATGAAATACCTAAGCATCTTCCCAAAATTACGGCCGAGGCCTTCGCAAGGGTCATTGGCATCATCCCCCTTGTTGCATACTTCCCGAAAACTTGGAAATACGTGGTAAGAACGTCCAATATAGAAACAGTTCCTTCGCAAAACTACAGTCTCATGAGCTTACTCTGTCTAGAATCGCCGATGCTGCAACCCTTTGTGGGCTACTGGACGAACAGGAAGAGGTACAGGTAATTCCGGATGAGCAGTTTAGTTTCCTACCGGTTTGTCTACACCGGTTTCGTCCCATTATAGCCCGTGCAATAAAATTTGTGTGAACAATCTCATTTTATAACAGGTATGAGATTGTTCACGACCTTTTTGCTTTCTATAGTCTATATTTCAAATTTCACTATCGTAATTTTTTACAATAACTTTTATACAATTATCTGCAATGTACCTAAATACTTTTTGTCCCACTATTTCCTAATTTTTGGATATTAGCAGCAAACATATTTTTATTTTGATCAATTCTCCCCAAATGACGATAACCTCTTTACCCACAACATTCCTAAGTCTCCCGACACCGAATTAGCTACCTACGCCGATGACTCAGTCATATCCAGGCGGATGCAAATCGCTATGGAACTGATATCCGCCTGGTTTACGTGATGGAAATCAACGAGGCCCATGAGGCCAACGTGGTCATCGGCGACGTTTGGTTACCCTGGAACACTTTAGTGAAATACCTGGGCTCTGCAGACATCATATAACAAAGGTGAAGAAAAGGTTCTTCTTCACACAGCACCTACTATACGTGACCGTACTAAGGCCAATTTTAACGTATTGCGCCAGATAACCAGGGCTCCCTGGTATATGCGCAATGAGCAACTAAAGAAGGACCTCGAAATACCATCTCTTCGGAGTCTCTCCCGAACTTTTCCGAAAATATCTAGAAGGAAGCCGCGGCGATCAACAACCTTTTGGTCAAGCAGGTGATCGATCAGCAGGACCGCCCTTCGCACATAGTCCAGGGAAAAGGCGGGGACATGAGTGTATTGGTGAGGAAAGTATGGGTGTTGATCATAAACTTGGCGCAGCAGCGAGATTTGGACTGCATTATTGAGGACAAGATGATATAAGGTCTTCGACCTAACCCTTGGGGAGAGAAAACGGACCACTGAAGCATTGAGGTATACAATATGAATAATAATGGTTTCAGGAACCCCAGATAAGAGGCAAAACTCTTGTGATTTGGAACATTCCAGTAAGTAATAATCAGAAAGACCGTCTTTTTCAGAAAATAAATAGCAACAAAATTTGACAGATAAAGATCTAAAACTGCCATTTCTCGACAGTAATGTATCGTAACAATATCCAGTCGCTTATTCTTCCCCCAAAAACAATTATCAACAACGAAAGAGAAAATTGAAGTAAAATTTAAATTTCAATTAACATACTTCCGATTCCATAATAATAGGTCGAAGTGGTCGCGACTTTTAGAATGGGATGGCAGCGCTCCGCTCGGCGGTAATAGAATTTAGCTTCGAGGCGCTCAAAATTTATAACTAGATTTCCTACTATCGTAATTCAAACTTTTACCCTGTGCGTTCTGAGGCGAACTACTGAAATTTTTAAAGTGCTTTTGCGGAAAGACAAATGAAAAAAGTGAAATATGAATGCTCGCGTGTGTGGAATTTTAAAGGATTCCAATATGAATTTAAGTTCTTTATTCGCTACGCCAACGTTTGATTAAAAGAAAAGTTTGCTTCGTTGGTTTTAAGTGAAATTGGAGGTGGATATTACAACCCAGTGGACGACTCAAGCGATTAGAAAGTTTAATTTTTAATTAAAAATGAGCGGCAATTGGAAATTATTATGTTATTGCAATCAGTACTAACAGCTATAACGACCAGTAATAATAACTGCTATTTATTTCATATACAGTGTGACCCATTTAAAATGGAAGCACCACGGTAAAAGCTATATTTTACATTAAAATGAAACAATTTTTTTGTGAATACATAGCGGGTCAAAAAGTCTATTTCCTCATAAAATTTCAGCAGTTCATCTAAATTTTCAAGCCACTCTATGATTATTTTCCGAGGTCGAAAATAGCAAAATTTTATTAGCGATTTTTTTATTAAAAATCTAACTACACCACTGAATTCAGAAGGTCCTAGAATGATTTTAACCAAAAATTCATTGAAATATATTTATTGATAAAAAAATTACGCTAGAATCATTTTTTCGAACTTTACGGTGCATTACGAGGTGTGGCAATTAAATAACCGGACTGGTGCTACAAAACATCTTATTGATCACCAATTACATTACACAGTTTATCCCCTTCAATGTACTCTCCTCTGTACACTTTCTTTAACATGGCATGAGCTTCTGTAGCAGTTTTTCCCAGTTTCACAAGAAACTTGAGGTTAACTCGTTGCTCGATCTGAACACTTTGCATTTTTCCGACGCGACGCTAGCGTAAGGACTTGAACGGACGATTGCTACAGCGAGACTGAGCGACGTACAACCGTGCCCATCGAGCTCAGGGTGGGGGAAGCATCTACAAGCACAGATATGTTCAAACATGCCGTGGCGTGCTCGCTGCTTGCCGATAGCGGCACCAGTCCGGTTATTTAATTGCCACACCTCGTATTTCGTAAATCTGCTTCTTACAACATCTACTGACCAAAGTAGATCAAAATTTATAAAACAACTAAAAAAATAAGCAAATGCAATTCTTTATTCAGATTTACTTCAACAATTACCAAACCTAGTTTGCAATCACTCAACTATCAATGAAGTTAATGAACAATTATGCAGTAACTGTCAATGTCACCACCAGCATTTGACTTCATTTATAAATTATTAATTTCGACGTCATGGCCCACTTTGGATTTTACTTTAATTACACGTATTTTTTGGATGAAGTAACAATTACTATTAACAATTGATTTTTTTTTTAAACTGCAATATAAGAATGCACTAAATAAAGTAAAGTGAGATTATGTTGCTAATAGGTATTACTTATTTCTTTAACATTTATAATTTGGTAGATGTACGAGGTGTGGCAATTAAATAACCGGACTGGTGCTACAAAACATTTTATTGATCACCAATTACATTACAAAGTTTATCCCTTTCAATGTACTCTCCTTGCCGTTCTCTACAACGCTCCATACGAATTTTCCACTGTCGAAAGCAGTGCTGGAAGTCCGTTTCTGTCAGCTTGTTCAAGACGTCCGTCGTTTTCGCTTTCACCGCTTCCACACTGTCAAATCTTGTACTCTTAAGCTCCGATTTTACCTCAGAAAATAAAAAAAAGTCACAGGGGGCCAGGTCGGGCGAGTACGGTGGGTGGTGCAACACGATGATGCCGGATTTCGCAAAGAACGCCTTCACTGACAAGGCGGAATGGGCTGGCGCATTGTCTTGGTGGAGCATCCAAGATTTGCTCTTCCACAAATCTGGTTTTCGTCTTCTCACTCGTTCACGAAGGGTAGCTAGAACTTCGGCGTAATAATGTTGATTGATTTTGAATGTTGTCGTCCGTTTCTGATGTTGGGGGTCGTCCAGGCCGCGAATCGTCTTCGGTCGTTTCACGTCCCTCCTTAAACCTTTTACACCACTCAAAAACTTGTGTGCCCGATAAACACTCACTTCCGTACACTTCCTTTAGCATGGCATGAGCTGCTGTAGCAGTTTTCCCCAGTTTCACAAGAAACTTGAGGTTAACTCGTTGCTCGATCTGAACACTCTGCATTTTTCCGACGCGACGTTAGCGTAAGGACTTGAACGGACGATTGCTACAGGGAGACTGAGCGACGTACAACCGTGCCCATCGAGCTGAGGGTGGGGAAAGCATCTACAAGCACAGACATGTTCAAACCTGCCGTGGCGTGCTCGCTGTTTGCCGATAGTAGCGCCAGTCTGGTTATTTAATTGCCACACCTCGTATTACTACATTCACTTTTGCAATTGCAGTTAGATTTTTAAAAAATGGTTATTTGCAGTTTTGTTGTATTTAATAATAAGTTTGGTTAATTTTTAGTTGTTTTTTTTTTCTTAATAAATTCTGATCTGCCTTGGTTAATAGATGTTGTAAGGTTCGAATTTATGAAATAATGTAGGGAAAGTTTGAAAAATGATTCCCTCGTAATTTTCTTATTGGAAACCCTATTTGAATAAAATTTTGGCGAAAATTATTTCAAGATCGATTGAATTCAGTGGTATAGTCAGATGTTTAATAAAAAAATCGCTAATAAAATTTTCCTATTTTCGACCTCAAAAAATAATCATAGTGTGCCTTGAAAACTTAGATGAGCTTCTTAAATTTTTTGCTGAAGTAAACTTTTTGGTCCATTATGTACTCCAAAAAACAATGGTTTCATTTTAATGCAGAATATAAGTTTTACAGGAGTGCTTTCATTTCGAATGGGTCACACTGTATATAAAAACACGTCAAGGAGCATGGATGGACATACATTATATTATTTCTTCTTGAAAAAAGACATACATTATATTTTCAATTTACACTTAAACGTCTTTAAATTTTGAGTTTTGTAGGGCTGAGGAAGATGATTATATATTTTTAAAGTTTGCGTAACCGCACTTCTGTGCACTGTCGCGAAACTTGTTTGCGGAATTCGCAGACATCCTTTTAAACACTCGCCGGCGCTGTATTCGTCGTTAGCCTCGTAAGAAGTTATTAGGCCACTGTAGCGCTTTTTAGCAAAACATGCGCATTCATATATATATAAACACAGCAAGGAAAGTATGTTGAATTTTTTGAAAATTTCTGCGCATGTTTCTCTTTTTTTCAGATGAAAGATGTTTCTTAAACAAGATTCTTGAAGAGTAAAAATACATTTGAAATCTACAGAATTCCTCCAAAATACGATTCCGTACGTTAACCTTGGACCAACATAAGCGTGATATTCTACTAAGGCTGCTGCAATTTGGACCTCTACAGAGATCAACCTCAGAGCGTATACCTTTCAAGCAATCTTTTTGGTAAGTGCATTGACATGTTTCTTCCAGTTTTGTGTGCTGTCCAATTGTAAGCTAAAAAACTTTGCGTGTGGTACAGATGCGACTTCATTTGCATTATGCATTTTCATATGCTAGCGTTACGTTTTCAGATTTTCTAAGACCGAATTTCAATATTTTTGTTATTTGTATATTTAATTTGAGGTTATTAGCCCTAAACCAATCTTCCATTGAATGTAACACATTAATTACGTCTTCTTCGATGTATGTGTTCTTTGTTATGACTATCGAGCACTATCGTCACCTGCAAACATATTGACACTGTGCTGTGTTACGTCTGATAAATCATTTATGTGTAAGAGAAAAAGGAATGGCCCCAGAATGAAACCCAGTGGTATTTCCCTTTTTGATTTTAACCACGTTGACTGAAGAAACTCACCATTGTCGGCTGCCCTCACAGCTTGCAACCGATCTGTTGAAATGATTTCAATAGGTCATGTATCTCACCTCTAAATCTTATAAGCACAGTTACATCAGTAGAACTGAATAGTCAACACGGTCAAAGGCGTTTGAAAGATCTAAGAAAACACCCACTGTGCTTCATTTATTTTGTATAGTGCCATATATATTTTGTGCTTGTTTTGTATCTTTGATGTATTAGAAGCATTTACTCGATACGTTTTTTGGAATTACCCCCTAAGCTGTTTCCTAGAAGCACTCCGTTATCTACTTTGGAAGTATATTGGATATCGTAGAAGCTTCAAGTAGAATTGCACTTGTCACCGATGCAATATAGAAGAATCACCTTGTTTATTGGAGTATTACGGTCATTAATGATAGCAAGGACTGTGGGGTAGTATGGTAAACACAATATTCGTGACACACTCCGCACCACACAAATTATTAATTAACTCGGGAAGGCCTTTTCGAAGACACTTGAGTCATCATCAGCCAAGTACTGATTGATGTGAGAGAACATATATTAAATCTGACGAACCCGCTACATCCCTTCTTTTCAAGAAAAATATATATCTATATACAACAAAGTTTGTATATATACCAGCTTTTGCTGTTTAGGCTAGAAAACAAGTTAAATAAGGAGAAAATAATGAAAAGTTTGTCATCACGAACCCAGACATATGCTCATCATATCCTCGTAAACTCGGATAGGATAACAGTTCTGTCCTTCCTGTTCGTCAAATTTGTGTTCTTTCCTTCTCTCTCTTAAATTAAAGATACATGCGGAATGTGCGGGAGGATCGGCGTCTCTGTTCTAGCACAACCATAAATTGTAAAGGTCTCTACCGTAGTACACCGAACAAACATGAGAAATGTAGCGGTCCTTTTTCTTTATTGATTGGGTTTGCGTTCTTATTTACGTAAATAGTTTCATAGGCGTTCAGCTCGCGCGGCGAAATCACGTTTTTAATTAACTTTAGATTTTCTAATTTAATGCTAGGGCCTGCATCGTTTATGTGTTGTGCAACACGCTTCTATCTTCCCGTACTTGTAACACCTTAACACCTGATGTGTTCATTAAATCTAGTAAAGCCTATATTGGTCAAACGAAACGAGCGATAGGTACTAGATTTAATTAACATTTATGTATATATACAAGCTTTGTTGTATATGGATATATATCTTGAAAAGAAGGGATGTAGCGGATTCGTTAGAATTAATATGTTCTCTCACATCAATCGGTACTTGGTTGATGATGACCGAAAATGATGACTCGAAAAGGCCTTCCCAAGTTAATTAATTTGTGTGGTGCGGAGTGTCCTGTGAATATTGTGTTTATTACGGCCAAATTAAACCATTTATTTATTTGTAACGTTTTAATTCTTAGCAATTCGTTTAATAGTTCTTATCTTGTACCATTGTTACCACCGGTATCACATTTTGTGATTATCGCACACATTTAATTCATTTTGTTTGCATCTTTCCACCCATTTTAATAATCTAATGAATTTAATCTATGAGAACTTGTAAACACACTACGATTTGGCCAAGACGAAGTGCGGATAATTGTTTTTAGGCTCGTGAATTGTTTATAGCACTTAAGCGTTCGGTATGTGTACTGATGGACACCCTTAATTACTCTTGGTTTACTAAGCAGTCTTATAGAAAACAGAAATTTAATACAAATGTTTTCCTAGAGTGATTTCCTCTGCAGCATTCAGTGAAAATGAAATAAGTTACTGTTTATTCTCCTTTCTGTTCAATTTCATTCGAGAATTCTAAATTTCTCCAAGTTACTTTTGCAACGTTAACAACTTTCCCAATTTCACCATTCGGTAATCGTTTCATCAACTTTCTCCTTTGCTTAAACAATTTACCATCCTCATCATTATTCGTGAAAGGTAAATCATAATCTTCCTTAAGCGATTTCCAGTCCAAATTCCAATTTAACTCTTCTAATATTTACTTTTCATTATTCGTCATAGTCCTCGGTATGGGTATATTCCGTACACCTATATATATGTATATGTAGTATAGATGGCGCTGGCGTCTTGCTAACCGTTAACTTTTACAGTTTAGTTTAATGGGAAAATCTCTATCAAGCCGCGTTCGGATTCGCAACGGAAGGAGCCTAGCCTCCGGAACGCTTTTCCAGGTGAATTTATGGCGTGTATAAAATAGGGTTGAGAAATGTGCGAGGATTCATGGACGTGAAGAACGTTGAACATACGGTCGGTTCTTCCTTTTAGTGTGTCTTTGGCGACGAGATGGCGAACGAGATTAGTGGTAATTAGGGTACGGAACGTGAGGTGGAAATAAAGAAAAGAAAGACGATCGTCGAATGAAAGACGATTATGTCTTTTGACGACTTTAGTTAAGGCGATTGTTTAGTTGACGGCGATGATGGTGGGAATTCTTCCGCTGTTAGTGAATGTAGGACTTTTCTCCAACAATGTTTGTTTTGAAAGAAACGATGTGATTTTGGGGTTACTCATAATCGAAGCTAATTAATGTCTTTAGCAGGACAGATTGCACTGGTCGACAAAAATAAACTTTTTTCTTTCACAACAACAAAAGTAACTGAATGTAGAAGTATTTTTCAGGCTGAATTCAAATACACTTTCGGATTTTTTCTATCAGGCGGGACATGTTTGTAATACTCGTTAGAATTTTTTGTAAAAATAATAACTAGTTATCTAACTCAAAATGACATACTCCTCATTCTGGTTTACGTAGAAAGTGATTTTCGGGTATATTTTGCATCTGGAACATCTTTCTTCTTGGTCCAACATTGGTGAGCCAGGATGTATAGAATATATAAACTTGAACATCGAACTATTTGAAGAAAATTGGAATCAAGTATTTCACCTGGTGGTAATTTTTGTATCTACATTGAAGTTTCCCTTAATCAAGGGACAACTGCGGTATCTTTCCATATATCTGATTACTTATGTAAATTGATGTATCAATTAATGGCACAAATACAATTATTGTTTAACCAGAGAATATAGGACAAGAATTTGAGCAAATAACAGAATTATTTACTGAAACATTGTATAGATTACGTTAGCTCAAGATAGCTATCATTATGAATACGTCAAATAAAGGAGAATTAAACTGGAAAATAAAAACAACTGGAGAAATTAGGAGAAAGTTAATACTGTAATGTAGATGGAAAGTTGAAGATGCCCAAAATTATCAGAATCGAAAACATCAGCACTTATAGCGGAGGAAGGTGTAGGTTTGTAGAAGAGAAGAGACTGACATAAATGAAGATGTGTGGAAACTCTTGGAAAATATTTAGGGGTACCAACTATATGAAACTGTATAGAAGCAGATAACTGTACTGTCATGCTTAGCCAAAACGCCATATCTATACACAGAAGTCGTATCTAGATACGGCAGTGTAGCTTATTGCTAGTCCCTAATGTCAAAATGTGTTTAAAAGCAATTCCCAGAAGTTTAGTTTAGTTCTATTAAAAAGTTATTTATAGCTTACGTATTTTCGACCAATCTGATAATTACTCTAATGTTGCTTTCAACATATTTGGGAACAAATCTTTTGATTAAATTCATTAACAGTTTCTGCATCGTTTGCTAGCGTCTTGGCGAAGAAAGAACAGTCTCTACAAGTTTCTTGCCGTATGGGGAAGGTAATATTTAATTTTGTTTACGAACTTCTATTACTAAAAGAATAAAGCAATTACCTGCTGATCGTCTAGCAGGCGTATTCCTATGAAAATTACTCTTCCTCGGTAGGCTATTGTGCTGTAAAAGTGGCGGCAATTTCTTCAACGCCGGCGGCGTTTTAACAATCGGAGCAGCACCTTCGGTCTTTGGTCGTTGTCAAGATCCGACCACCGCCATATGTTCTTCTTCACGAGCTCGAATCTCGTTTCTAGCACAAGTGGCACCGATTAGCCTTAGTAAATTTATAACCTCATCCTGTACGAGGCTAAAACACATAGCCACCAAAGCCATGCCAGTCAAGATGTATGCGGAACATGCGCAAAGTGATATTTCCTCAGCGTTCTGTCCAGGAAGCAAATCTCCGAATCCGATGGTTCCTAGGGACGTGAAGCAGAAATAGGAACCCTCTAGGATGCTCCAATTCTCCAAACGATGGAAGAGGAAGGCTCCAGAACATATGTAGGCTAAAACGATGATGAGGCACAAGGTTACTGGTACCCTGACCTTAACAGAGCAAGGGCATTGAGGTTTTTGAGCTGGTGTACCGCAGATTTTCGCGTAGAGACGACGGAAGCTTCGGGCTAAGACGTCTCCGGTTGTTGAAAGGTAGAGAAGCATTAATGGGATTCCTATTAAGGCGTAGACTATGGTCACAAGTTTTCCCCAAGAGGTTCTTGGAGAAACGCTTCCGTAACCTGCAAAGAGATGGAAGATAAGTTGTGGGAATAAACTATATATATATTTTTAGAGAAAAATGTTTTGTATACATCTGTTTTTAGTAAAAGAAATAATACGACATTAACATTTTGAAATGATGTTATGTGTAAAGTCATTAAAAGAAGCAGCAGCAGTTTGGGTTTCAAACAGTTTAATCAACTGTAATATCTTTCCAGTTGAAGTCAGTCACTTGGAAACTGTGGTATGATTGTGGCTTGATAAACACTTTTTATACCTTGTTACTTATGTAGTTCATAAGTCCGTTATTTTGCTGTTATATTAGTTTGGTGAAGGAGCATTTTCAAATGAAGGATAATTAGTTAAAGATATTACTTAAATATTAAGTTTTTTGTGGGTGTTAACGGGAGAGACAAAATACCTTTATTTCATTGCTACGTTTCGTTGACTTATTCTTAACTTTTGAAAGCTATCTTATTAAATTTTTAATAAAAAAAAATAAATTAGAAATTCAATTCATTTTTTTTTATAAATATTAAAATAAGAAAAATAAAGGAAACAATCAAAAAGGGGATGATAACATAGCTTGAATAAGTTGATATTGAATCAACGAAACGCAATGCAATAAATGCAGGAAAAGAAAAAAAAGTTTTTTTTTCTCTCCTGTTAACGACCTAAGACCAAAAACAAAACTTAATATTCCAGTAATTAAACCAAGGTCAAGAAAAGAAGAAACAAAATATGTTAAATATATTAAGCACCTTCTTCTATATTAGTTACATTTTACATTATTTCATAGAAGAGTTGGAAATGATTTGGAAATCTCAGAAAACAGAGTCGCAAAACATGGGGAAGACTTCATATATAGAATTGGCAAAAAAAAAAATAGATTTCTGTATATTGAATGACCCAATAGTGGGAAATACTTGGTTTAAACACAGACAAATACATAAGGTTACACCGGAAGTAAGGAGCAGAAACGAAAGATCCATCATAGACCTGGTTTTAATTGAAAAAAGAGAGAAAGAAGAAGTCAGGGACGTAAGAGCGAAAAGAGGAAATGAGATTGGAAGTGATCACTACATAGAGAGTGGGGAAAGAACACAAAGAAAACAAGAAAGTCAGAGGGAACTTAAATGCACTCAAATAAAAATACATGTTACAAGAAGAGAACACTAGAAGGAGATAACAAAAGGAAACAGACAGGAGGTTGGTTTTAGCAGAACACAATATAAATAAGGTAGGAGTGAAGGAACCATGGATTTACTTTAGAGGGACTTCCGCCGAAGTATGTGGTAAGAAGAGAATTACAAACAAGAAGAAACAGACCATGCTGGAGCCAAGAAATAAAACAGGAAGTTAAAAGAAGGAAGCTTCTCTGGAAGAAATATCTGAACAACGACAAAAACAAAGATGCATATCAGGCGTATAGAGTGCAAGGAGAAAAAGTAAAGCAAGTAGTTAAAGAGATTAAGGCAAGAACATGAGAAGAGTTCGGCAAAATGGTGGAAGAAAATACGAAAGGGGACCATAAACTCTTGTACAGAACCCTAAGAAGCCCAAGAAGAGAAAGGAAAAACCCATTGAAGAATATTAAAAGCGAAGATGAGCAGACATTGACAACGGACAAGGAAATATTAGCAAGATGGTGAGAATATTATACGGAACTTTTAGAATCCGGGGAAGAACCAATTGACGCACAATATAGACATTGCGGAAGATTTAAAACAGAGGAAGGGATATGGAAACCAAAAGAGAAGAGATCACAGTGGGAAAGTTGAAAAAGGCAATAAGCAAGATTAAAATAGGCACAGCGTCCGGCATAGATAATATAAGGCCAGAGATGATAAAATGCCTAGGAAGTGAGTGAAAAAAATATCTACACGAGACACACAGAAATTCCAGAAGATTGGAAAACAGCGATAATTGCATCTAGCCATAAGAAGGGGGATACCTTGAAATGCAGTAATTACAGGGGAATATCTCCTTTATGTACAACTTACAAACTTTTAGAAAGAATAATCGAAGAAAGATTAAGAAAGAAATTAGACTCCCAAGCAGGACTTAGAATCGAGAGATCTACACAGGACTGAATATTTGTCCTCAGACAGTTAACAGAAAAAATTTTGAAGACTAATGGAAAAATATATATACGTACAATTGATCTTGAAAAAGCATTTGATTGTGTTCCAAGATCAACAATATGGAAAGTCCTAGGAAAGAGAAAGGTGGGTGAAAAAATAACGAAGGTGAGGGCTGACAACGGACAAGTTTAAAACAGAGAAAGGGGTCAGACAAGGTGGCATACTCAGTCCTCCGCTAAAGCCAACATATATAGATGAACTGCTATACGCAGACGACTTAGTGCTATTTGCAAACAGTAAAGAAGAACTGGATAGTAAAATTGCAGCATGGCATGAGGTATTAGAAGAATATAACTAACTATAAAAATAAACGTGAAAAACTGAGGTAATGTGCATAGGAAGAGAAGCGGAAGGCGTAGAAATAAGGTATGAACAAGAGAGATTACAAGGAGTTAGCCACATAAAATACCTAGGTTCCATTGCAGAAGCAAAAGGAGGCCTCGAGAGAGAACTAAATAGTCGAATTACGAACACAAACAAAATTTACAGGGCTCTATATAGAGGATGCTTCGACAAAAAAGAAGTAAGGAAGAAAACAAAAGTAAAAATATACGAAGTGATCCTGGCCCACATACTTACGTACGGCTGCGAGTCATGGACAATAGCAACAAAACTTAGAAAAAAAGGATCCAAGCCTGCGAGATAAAGATACTGAGAAAAATAGTAGGAGTGACCAAAAGGGACAAAATAAAGAGCACGGAAATAATAAGAAGACTAGAAATAAAGAGCATTATAGATAAAATACAAATTCAATAACTCAGATAGTTTGGGTATTTGGCTAGAATGGGAGAGAACTGAAGAGCAAAAATAGCGTGGGAAACAAGATTAGTAGAAAAAAAGGAGGGACTCATATGGACCCAAGCAAGAAACATGGCTTTAGAGAGAAACATGTGGTTCTAAACTGTCGGGATAACGACCAAGATTTCAGAAAAAAGTAACTCTTTTAAATTTTCACCAATATTTCGCTTTTATTTAAAGCTTCATCAGGGTCAATAAACGAGTTGAGTAGATAAACCGAACTTGTGAACAAAAATTCTTTCTACTACGATGTACATTTGAGAAGCGGTGACTGATGAATCATTCATCAGCCTGATGAAGCGAAATATTGGTGAAAATTTAAAAGAGTTACTTTTTTCTGAAACCTTGGTCGTCATCCCGACAGTTTAGAACCACGTGTTAGTTCCTAACGACCGCCATACTCCTTGGTGATTTAGAGAGAAAGACATGGAGATATGCCATAACCTCTACACCGATGGTAGAAGAGGTCTCGGGATAAGCAAGTAAGTAAGTACATTATTTTCACCTGTACATGCACTCCTGGAGTTTGTCGCGTTCTTCCCAACTCACTCTGTATAAAACGAGACTCTTTCAACCTTTCAACCGTACGCATAACAATGCAAAAATCGAACCGCTAGAGGTCACTGAGTTTAATAGCGTATAGTTTCGTTAACGTAAGATCGAATTTTCAGAATTCTGCTATCTATAGCTCCCCAGAGATGGACAGAATTTATTTCAGGATGTTCCCGGCGCCATTAGAAAGGCAAAAAAGCGAACACGAGGATCCTGGCAACAAAAAGAAATCTATGGAGAAATAGATTCGCGTCCTTAATCAAACGTGGAGTGAGAATTCTTGGAACAAGAAGGAAGATACGTTCGTAGGTGGCTTACGACATGATAGTTTAATTAGATCTGAAATAAAAAAAGGGCCTGTCTAATAGGATATAACTTAGATGATCTAATATGTTTTCGCAATGGACTAATAATGGACCCCGCTATACAGCAAACCCACAACACAAACAATAATTGTAATTTTAAGGGACGAATAATTTCAATAACTGAACAGACATGCATCTTTAATTTATTCAAGACTTTGAATTTGTTGAATGGATCTTTCTTGTAGGGCCGTGCGGTAGATTTCTCTTCAGTATGATGTAAGTCTTCGAAATGCCGCCGCTTAAATGTTTTTTCTTTAAAATAACCTTCGATTGTGATTTAAAAAAAATGCACAAAATGTAGGAACATTATTTTGAAAACATAATCTACTTCAAAATATTGATATCAACTACAACGATCTGTTACAGTTTTATTGGTTTTACCCTTTTAACTCAAACTTTAGTAAATTCTTTCATTAAGGATGTGTAGTTTAAGGTGGCCGCTAATGTAGATTCAATAGGATTTAATGACAGATTTCTTTGGTTTATTGAACTTCTTAAGTAGTGTTTTATTAATTTTAATTCGGAAAACTTCTTTCTCCACGAGATACATAAACAGGTGTGAATAAAATTCTCAGAGCTACAAGGTAATTAAGTTGTTCTGGCACAAATAATTTAAAACATCCAAATGTTTTATAGAATATGGTAGCATTCGGGATGCAACACGTAATTCCTTTTGTAGATCATTTACACTTACATATATCTGATTCATTTTCGACCGAAAGTATTGACTGGAGACTGGTACAATAATTTTCTAGCGTTTTGCCATCTATATTTTTGAGTTTTAAAATGTCATATAAAAACTGAAAATTTTTGGTATGGATTTTTAGAAGCGTGAATCGTTCATTTAGAGAATTAAGGGTAATGTCCGGAATGTAATTGAAAAAGTTTATCTTAAATTTATTCTCCTCTCTTAAGGGTTTATCGATAGCTTCTACATGGTCCAGTTGACACTTTTTCCTTCTGGCTCTAACTTCAGTTTCGGCAGGAAATCCTGTACTGCTTATAAAACCGTAAATTTACCGTCCGGTATCTGCGCAGTGCAAACAAAGTGTTCCAACTACATTATGTACCGTACCTTGAACGATAGTAATAGTGTTCCACCTTAACTTTGTATCCAAGTACCAATTACTGCCATTACTACCAATAACAATAAAATGTTAAGAAGCGTTAACAGTATGCTAGATGTAGTATAAACTGACAAAGTATTATTTTATAGTATTCATAGCATTCATATCAAGGGTGTACCAATTCAAAGTATCAAAAGTAATTAATTTTGTAATACGGGAAAGAATGAATTGAACAATAATATAGAAAGAATCACTAATATTATCATCTTGCCATCTCGTTCTTGAATATCTTCAGCTAACGTCAATGAGACTGTTTATTCTATTTGAGCAACACGAAATTGATCTGTAATAAAGCCTCGATTGTATTATTCGCCGAAGTTCTCCCTTTCAATAAACGTCGTAATTAATTCTCTCACATTACCTCGTCCAATTCGGCCAAATTGAATTTGATCTTCCGTTTCGCCGAAAACTGACGAACTTCAACGAGACGTGGATACGGAGGCAAACCGATACTTCTATCATAACAGATTAAACGAGGCGAATAACGAAGGGGCTATAAAAGAACGGGGACCCCTATAATTACCGTCGAAGGCAACGTTGGGGTCGAGTTTCGTTATGGATGCTTTACGAGACTAGAGTACTCTGTCGAGCGTTCTTGGAACATGGTATCAAGCTGCTTTCTTTAGCTCTGAATGCACATCTAACGAGATTCTCTCAGCAACATCGTCATTCGAAATCTTTTAATGGAGTTTAGAAGATGAATGCATATTCTTTTGGATGTTATAAGACGTCGTGTTTCAAGGATTTTTAGAGCGTCTTACTGTTATAAGGAACTCTGAACAATGGGCGATTCTTTTTATTGTAAATGGATTTAATTAGTAATTCGATTCTGTTGCCATTGAAAGTTCTATTAGAGAATAGCGTATTGTAAAATAAGTGTAGGTGGTAGCCCCGGTGAAACTGTGGAATTGCAGAAGGACAGAAAATCGAGGTTGATAGGTAGATAGATAGTTTGTTGGTTGTAGATGGTAGGTAACAGAATTTGTGGGGTAGGGAGTTGATGTACAGTCCCTGGCCATATTACTTGAAACATGTCATAAATCAACACTTTTACCTGGAAATTCCCATCCTATTATAGTGATATTCTTTCGCTTTGAATCCGATCGTTTATAGGGGGACTAGATTATTGTATCAATAAATAAAAATACCAGAGGAATGATATTTAGAAGAGTAAAGTACGTATATATAAATATTTCAGTTACCAACTTACATTTAGCGAATTCACAGCTTAGAGAATGCACCGATATTTTTAAATATATTTCGTCATAACCGTATAGAAGCTAAGTTGTGGAGTATCGTTAAGTGTTTTGTGTTGATATATCGTTATTGCAAAAGTAAAATTGTTATTCTATCTCTCTATTAATAATTAATTATTTGGAATTTGAAAAAAATTGAAATATTTGGGGTTCTTTGTAGAAAATGCCAGGGAAAGATTTAACAAGTGAACAAAAAGCCGCTATACAAGCTCTTCTACAATCAAATAAACATTCACAACGAGAAATTGCAAAATTACAGAAAGTATCTCCTTCTTCTGTATCGCGTTTAGCTAGATACTTAAACGAAGGAGCTAGCACATCGACACAAAGACGGGCAAAGTGCGGTTGGAAAAGAAAAACTTCGAAGAGATCTGACCGTAAAATTGTTCATCAGGCTTTGAGCAATAAATTTGCTACAATTAAAATGATTCAAAAAAATTTACAAGAGAGAGGAATAGAGATTTCGAGCAGAACTGCCAGGCGCCGATTGCGCGAAAATCGCCTAATGGGCTGAAGACCTGTAAAAAAGCCGCGTTTAACAGAAAAAAGTAAATCTTCTCGTCTCAACTTTGCAAGAGAATATCGACATTTCACAGATGAGAATTGGAAAAAGACGAATAACTTAACAACATGATTTTTACTGAATTAATGTTTGCATTATTTAATAGGTTTTCTTTAGTGACGAGTGCTCGCTCTGTGTGGCGAATGTTTCACAGAGTCCACGGTTCTTGGAACCGTAAAACACCCTCCGCAGGTAATGATTTGGGGAGTGATTAGTGGAGACGGACCCGGCCCTTTGTATTTTGTGAAAGGTACAATGCGTCAAGAGCAGTACATAAATGTGTTAAAAAACACGTTATTACCGTATTTTAAGCCAGGACGTCGCATACCGACAGGGCGTCTATTTATGCAAGATAATGCTCCTTGCTATGTGGGAAAAAAGGTTAAGAAATTCTTTGAAGACAAGATAATGCTCCTTGCCATGAGGCAAAAAAAGGTTAAGAAATTCTTTGAAGACAATCACATACCTCTTTTACGTTGGCCCGGAAATTCACCGGACCTCAATCCCATCGAGAAAGTATGGAATCGACTAAAAAGTAAGGTATATGGAAGAGAAAGCCCTACAAAGGAAATATTAATGAAGAATATAAAGGATGTATGGGAGAACGACGAAGATATAAAAGAGACAATCATATTTTGCATTGAAAGTTTTCCCCGAAAAATTAAGGGTGTTATTAAAAATCATAGGTTATGGACTAAATATTAATTGCTTATTTAATATTTACATATGTTACATATTTTTATAATATATTCTATAAATAAAAAATATAATACATGTATAGTTTATATTTTATTATTCAAGTAATTGGACCAGGGACTGTAGATAGTTCACGAAATACATAATTGTAAGAAGTACTAGCACCTTTAATTATAAAGTGGTAGCTCCAAGCGGGGTCCCTTCGCCACGTAAGTAAAATTGTATTTACGTTAGAAAAGTACCGCGTAATGTATGCGGTAGAGGCGTCGGAAGTGGATGGTATGTTTGATAACATCAGTTAATTCTAATTTTGACAAATTGTGGGACATAATATTGTTATTTATCACTAATCAATTATTTTGTTGTTTTTTTTTGTTTATCGTTTAAATGCTCGTTAATGACAAACCGTAATAAATCGTTGCCAGAATTTGTGAAAAATGTGGGAATGCTTTGGTTTGGTTTTCTATTAAAAGTGTTTTCTAGTGAGCTAAGTAGAAAAATCCGTGAATCATTAGATTTTTAAACATCTCAACGATTTACATCGCGAAGATGGCTACCCCTTACATCACACGTGGAAATCTCAACTGATTAAACCTGTATGTATGTGTCTATCTATACAGTAAGTACTGTTATGTTATGTTCAACGTCGTGTTTACGACGACATCAACTTTTCTCGGTTGTCATTTCGGTACTGAAGTAAATGTCAGGCTGGCCACTCGTTGGCAACCAAATACCCCTCTTGCGGGGATAATTGGTAATTTTTGCGTTACCATTCCCCCCCTAAGCCAACCGTCCTTGAGGCGAGGACGGTAGAAATTAATTATAAGTCCAGATAACGACGAGTGTGGGGTATCATGGACAATTCTACTCATTTATCAATTTTCCTATTCAATTACTTCTTCTAAATTAATGTAAAAATCGTCTGGAATAAGCAACAACGTAAATTTCAAAGCACAACAGATAATATTTCGTCAATTAAATCCTTATCTGAAAGGTTTCCATAAATTAGTAGTGGATTTTCTCTTTTAAAGCTTGTTGGTGACAATTCGTATCACAGAATCATCAACAAACAACCTCCTGGTTAAGTCACTGCATTCATTCTCGGGTACTAATATCATTTTGATTGAAATTTGTCAAAATTGGCTGTGAAAGAAAACAATCGCCGGTCTTTCGCGATTTAAAATAAATGAAAGAGAAACGACGCCCTCAATTTTCATCAATCTTTATTCGGCCTTGGTTGAATTAAAGTTTGTCGTGAATCCAATCCAAAGATAAGTGTTCGTGGTGTATTCAAAGTCATTATTAGACACGCATGTCACCTCGTAGCAGAAACCATTGGAAAGAAGTATCCGATGGTGGATAAGTTAATAGCATCTACCAAAGAAGTGTTCATTAAATCTCTCAAACTCATCCGTGTATTCAAACAGTTGTGTCCGAAATGACCACCAGTACCTCAGCCTGTAATAAGGCGATGGGGAACATGGCTCCAGGCAGTATCTTACTATCAGAAATGTTTTTCACAAGTGAAAAATGCCATTTTTGAACTTGATTCAAATGATTCTGCAACTTTTTTCCAATTCGGAGATTCAACAGCAAATAGATGAAATTTCCATGAACTACTCTGAAGTTGCAGAAGCTATTGAGTAATTAGAAAACAGTCACTTATCTGCACGAGACGCATTAAATTGCATAAACAATTTACAAGCCGCTCTAGAAAACTTAACGAACACTATAGGAGTTGATGTTGCTCAAAAATTTGGTGCAATTTTAACGAAAAATCCCGATTTACAAAAGGTTCGGTCTATAACTGAAAATCAAGAGTGCGCAGATGAGGAAAAGGAATATCTGACATTTGCAAATCTTGCTTCACTGGATGTCGAATGATCATTTTCGAAATATACGACAACGTATTCACAACACCGTCGACGGCTGAATGAATCGACAATGGAAGCGTTGCTGATGTTCCAATTCTACGCAGCTTACCAGGGCGGTTGCCAATTGCCACAGTGGACATCAAGACGATAGGAAAAGGTAACAATATTATTTTTCACTAATATTGTATATTACGTACCTACTTTTATACGGTGCGCCACTGCCGGTACCACCTTTTTAACAAACTTTAGTAATAATATACAACGTAATAATATACAGCAAGTGTCTCTGGTTCGTTACTTATCGATCAGCTTGTATATACGGAAATACTTTTCAAAGATGCTCTGTGATGAAATTTCGGCTTCCTTTTGTTTACACAACAGGCGCAATTTTTCAATTCCAGAAGATTGGGGTACCCTGTAGGTTAAATGAAGTTAAATGTCATTTGCTTGTCAAGATTACGTGAACCCAAATTGAGTTATGCATGTTATAAATGGCCTATTGGCTCACGTTCAGGTCGTTTTTAAATCTCTCTCAATTATTACCTTCTTCGAATACCTGAATATCTATTTGCAATTATAATTGCAATTTATGCAGATATCTGCATATGATATTCGCATCAATTTCTGACCTAAATGGAATCGATCCATAATTTCCATTGTTTCCATTAATACGTTTACATTCGATAACATCTGTGTCCGATACAATTCCTCAGGCGCAGAATTGAAACCCCACTCAGCTTCCCGATAGAAACTTCATCGAAGTAATTCAGAATTCCCCCTAGATGAAAATTTGCGAGGTGCTCTAATAAAATTGATGTTAAAATACCATTTAGAGAGTTACTTGGGAATTGCATTTAAAGCGGTTTATGCCGTTGGAGAATAAGTCCGTAACGATAGTCGATTTAATTAGGTTAAACTAGGTAATTGTGTTTATATGTGTAAAATTGTTTACTAAAATGGTTGTAATTAGATTTAGACTAGTCTGGTGGAATTTTAAGAGGGTAATTAGAACTAATTGTCAAGTAATTATCTTAAAGAAGTTGTTTTGTTAGGTATATTCGTTGGTGGCTGAAGTTAAAATGGTCATTTACGTTGTCTTATCGAGTAGATGGTTATACTAAACGGATACTCTAAAACTGTGGCACTGGAACACTGAAACAGTTCACTAAAACCTTTACCACAACACTTAATTCGTACTGGACGCACGTTTCGATAGCCAAGCTATCATCATCAGCAGCAAGACTGAACTAACAAGCTAAGTGAAAAACTAACCTTATAAGGAAAAAATTATGCAATATGTAAATTTAAAATCGTAAAATTTAATGAGCCGCTTCATTGCACAGGACTATAAATAGCCTAAAGGTAAATGAGCCGAATGACGTGAGTTAATAAATCCTAGATTACAATGAAGCGGTTCATTGCACATGGTTAAAATTACAACTATAAATGATTAAACATGATGTAACAAAGGATAAAGGCTGGAATTTAGTGGTCCTAAATCTGAATTCATTAAGTGAGTTTTGTTTTTGTAAATTTCCATGCCTTCATAACAATTTAATTGAGAAGTACTCCTTACGTTTTTAATTAACTTTATATTATCAACATTATGGTTATTTTCAAGCATATGTAGGGCAACGCTAGATTTATCAAACCTTCTGAATTTGAGATGAGCCAAATGTTCTTTGTACCTAATTTTGATTGATCTTTTTGTCTGCCCAATATACACTTGATCACAACCTTTACATGAAATTTTGTAAATTCCTGGTTTATCCATGTTATCCACTGGGTCTTTGGAATTTCCTAAAAGGTTTTTAAGGTTATTGCTCGAAGAGAAAACAATCTTGCGGTCAATCTTAGAAAAGATTTTTTGAAGACCCTTGGTGTAACATGGATAAAAGGGTAATTTAACATATTTCTTATTATTACGGCCGTCAATGCGTTCTAATGTGCTTACATTTCTAATTCTTAATCTATTCTTATGTTTCCTAATAGTATTATAGACGACATCTTCAGAGAATCCGTTAAAGTTAGAAATATTGATGATTTCTTTTAGTTCATTTTGATATCTATCTTTCGTTAAAGGAAAATTGAGTAACCGGTGCACCAAAAAGTTAATAAACACAAACTTTCGGCTATTAACTTTTTGGTGCACCGGTTACTCAATTTTCCTTTAACGAAAGATAGATATCAAAATGAACTAAAAGAAATCATCAATATTTCTAACTTTAACGGATTCTCTGAAGATGTCGTCTATAATACTATTAGGAAACATAAGAATAGATTAAGAATTAGAAATGTAAGCACATTAGAACGCATTGACGGCCGTAATAATAAGAAATATGTTAAATTACCCTTTTATCCATGTTACACCAAGGGTCTTCAAAAAATCTTTTCTAAGATTGACCGCAAGATTGTTTTCTCTTCGAGCAATAACCTTAAAAACCTTTTAGGAAATTCCAAAGACCCAGTGGATAACATGGATAAATCAGGAATTTACAAAATTTCATGTAAAGATTGTGATCAAGTGTATATTGGGCAGACAAAAAGATCAATCAAAATTAGGTACAAAGAACATTTGGCTCATCTCAAATTCAGAAGGTTTGATAAATCTAGCGTTGCCCTACATATGCTTGAAAATAACCATAATGTTGATAATATAAAGTTAATTAAAAACGTAAGGAGTACTTCTCAATTAAATTGTTATGAAGGCATGGAAATTTACAAAAACAAAACTCACTTAATGAATTCAGATTTAGGACCACTAAATTCCAGCCTTTATCCTTTGTTACATCATGTTTAATCATTTATAGTTGTAATTTTAACCATGTGCAATGAACCGCTTCATTGTAATCTAGGATTTATTAACTCACGTCATTCGGCTCATTTACCTTTAGGCTATTTATAGTCCTGTGCAATGAAGCGGCTCATTAAATTTTACGATTTTAAATTTACATATTGCATAATTTTTTCCTTATAAGGTTAGTTTTTCACTTAGCTTGTTAGTTCAGTCTTGCTGCTGATGATGATAGCTTGGCTATCGAAACGTGCGTCCAGTACGAATTAAGTGTTGTGGTAAGGGTTTTAGTGAACTGTTTTAGATGGTTATAGTACAACATTTTTATAGCACAGTTATTGCATGTTAAAGAGGAGCTTACACAAGGTGTAATGCCTTAGAACACAAGAGCTGGTATGCATATGGTATTTCATATTTTGTATTAGGTCTAAAGAAACCGGAAGGTTCTGTCTGTTTGTGAAGTGAAAGGAAAATAATAAATTGTTCATACATTTGAAAATATTTATTGTACAGTATAATTTTCGTCGTTACTTACGACCTTTTGCCAGCGCAATGGCAACTTGTAAATACCATTTTTGGAAAATGCCTTGTTTTTAGAGGCGAAAAACTGGAGCAGTGCTTGATTGATACCTGCTTCATTTTTTAACTTTTTCCCCTTCAAAAAATTTTACAAGGAGAGAAACAAGTGATAATCGGAGGGTGCTCGGTCTATGGGGAGTATGGTGGATGCAGCAGAATTTCCCAGCCCAGCTCTGCGATCCTCGGACGAATCCAAAAAGCAGCATGTGGTCTGGAATTATTTTGATATCTTGATCATTTGCTGACAGTATCTCTCCGAGTTGAGCCTTTCGTTAGGTTTCAAAAGTTCGCAATGTATTGGTCCTTGGACGTCCCATATACACAACAGTCTCTTGTTTAGGCTCCAGCTCGGTTTGGAGGCGGAGGGGACTGGTTCTCCTTACGATGTTTTCGTAGGTAATTCACTTTTCATCACCAGTTATCATCCGGTCCAAGACGGGTTCGTTTTTGTTCCGAGTAAGCAGAGATGTGCATATGACGACTCTATCATTGAAATTTTTCTCACTTAATTCAGGAGGCACCCACACGGAATATTCCCATACCAATCGTAGTTTCCGAATATGGCCTGACATGGTTTGTTAAGCTGAATTAAGCTTAAGAAAAAGGATCTTGCTCTGTCATGGTTTTGACAATATCGTTATCGATCAAAGATGGCCGCCCAGAGCTTTCTTCGAACCATCTCCTGCACGTTCCATCAGAAATTGTACCTGATTCATGTTACTTCAGTTTTTTTTAGTGGAACATCCTGTATATTTTTACAAAATATAATTGAGAAGCTACGCGGAGCAAGGAAGATGGTAGGAGAGAGTAAACAAAAGAAAAGAAAGCAATGGTACAACGAAAATTGCGTAAAAGTAGTAAAGGAAAAAGGGAGGGAGAGAATGAAGTGGTTAAGCAATAATGAAGAAATCAACGGAATAAATATGAGGAGAACAGGAAGCAATACAACAAAATAATAAAACAAAGTAAGACAGACTGGAAAACAAATTGACGGAAAATATAACAGGAATATAAGAAAATTCTATCTGAAGATAAGAGAACAGAATAAGTCATGTAAGCCCAAAACATTTTGAAATAAAAAATAGAGATGGTAAAATTGTGATAGAGGAAGAACAATATAAAGAAGTATGGGTAGAATATATTAGAGAGCTGCTAACGGAGAGGGTGAAGGAAGAAGAAACAATAGAAGAGCCAACATTGAGAGAAATACAGGCAATAATATTTAAAACTAGGAATGCAAAAGCGTTAGGAAAAGACAATATAAATATAGAACTATATAGAACATAAGACTCTTTCTTTTCTATGCTTTTATGTAACCTATTCTGACATGACATTCGCGGATCTAGATAAAATAATCAGTAGTCTTTACCATAACAATTGAAAAGCTCGGTGATCCACTCTCTCCTACTCAAGCTAAGTTCAAGACCCTTAAGCTCATTTATCATAAGTTAATGACCTAGACCTTGGTCATTGTAGGATTGTGTTGTTATTGTTCACAGAAACGAATGGATTAAAAGATGTTCAAAATCGACTTATGGCAGTGTTATGGCATCATTCAAGCATATCTTGTCAGCAATGCGGCTGACTCTGCTTCTTGGAGGAGGTCTATTTTGAGGTATTCACACCACCCTGGCGAGAAGAGGATTGCCGCAAATACTGTTTTTTCGCCACGTGCCCTTCCCTAGCTCCTTGACATATTCCCTTAGACGTTCCATGGTGACTCCCTGTGAGTTCTTCATAATAAGGGAAGAAATAAAAGTGGTTCTCACTCACAAAATTCTATATTGGACCACTTTGTTTCTTCCCTTATATTATTCCTTAAAGGCTTGGAATGTTGAGATCGGCCTGAATTGAACTACTCATAAACCAAGGAGCACCGTTTATGGTCCTCAACATTTTATTATGACGAGCGTCAATCCTCTTCTTTCTCGTTTTACAGGACAATGCTCCATAGGTGATGATTGGTTGAAGATAGACCTTGCAAATAAGTAGTTTCGTTTGAAGACTGAGCCATCAAAGATTTTCTTGGTTTAAAATAGCTGCCGAAGATACATTGGACGTAGTCCTTTCAGGTAAGCCGCTGATCTAATATCAACCCCAGATATTTTGCGGTGGAACTCCAGGGAATTCGCGCGTCATTACTAAAAATGATGTAGCGGGTAGCCTGCGCTTTCTGGAAAAACAGACCGCGTTAATACTTAATACCAATTAATACTTAAATACCAATTCCTCGCCCAATATCTATCGCTGCCTGCAATTTTCAAACCAGGAAATCCTCATTCTTTGAGGTAAATTGCTGACTGAACCACAGGAGTACGTATGAATTCAGAAGTATAAATTAAGAAAAGAAGGGAACCTTGGGAGACGCCAGATCGAGTCTCTCCTTTAGACGGGGGTGCACTGCCCTACCTGACGGAAAAGATTCGAAAAGCTTAAAAATTATAATTGGTTTCGTTTATACCCCCAAAAATTGTTATCAAGCATAAAAATCTTTTGTTCATATGCTAAGTAAAATCGCTGGGAATCACGCATCAACAGCACATAAATCTCATGACAAAGAGAAGTACCCCGAGTATTTGAAGAAATATGATGTGCATTCAAGATATAACACCTCCGATTTTTTTTCTCAGAACTGGAAACAGACAGAAACATGCGGTTTGTTTTAAAATAAGCGGGCACTTTTTGTCAATGCGTGACAGAAATGGCACACAGAATCTTTAGCGACCACGGCGAGAGAGAGAACTGTTTTTGCTACTTCAGATGGCGACGTTTTCATTACAAGATCAGCGTGTAATCATTCGTTTTCTCTATTTGCGTGGTATGACATCGATAGAAATTCATCGCCAGTTGAGTGAGACATGTGGCGATGGTGTCATGGATGTGTCTGACGTGCGTTCGTGGGTGCGACAGTTCAAAGAAGGCCTCGCACAAGCCGGTCTGACGACATGATCGAGCGAGTAGAGGAAATTGCTTTGGGGGATCGCCGAATGAGTGTGGAACAGATCGCCTCCAAAGTTGGCATTTCCGTGAGATCTGTGCACACAATCCTACATGACGACCTGAAAATGCGAAAAGTGTCCTCCAGGTGGGTGTCACGAATGCTAACAGACAAACAACTTTGAAGTGATTTCTCATGCTCCCTACTCACCCGACCTGGCTCCTAGCGACTTTTGGCTGTTTCCAACGATGAAAGACACTCTCCGTGGCTGCACATGCACCAGCCGTGCCGCTATTGCATTAGCGTTTTTCCAGTGGTCAAGACAGACTCCTAAAGAAGCGTTCGCGGCGGCCATGGAATCATGGCGTCGACGTTGTGAAAAATGTGTACGGCTGCAGGGAGATTACATCGAGAAGTGACACAAGTTTTATAGTTTTCATGTGATTAGTTAGTGAGAAGAAAAATCGGAGGTGTTATAACTTGAATGCATCTCGTATGTAGTTCCAAGGACATCCTACCTGAAGAAATTACAATTAAGGCCAATTTTGGTTGTTTCCGCAGACTTGCCAAACAGTTTGCTCTGTACCATAATATCTAGATCATTGAGTACTATGTCATAGATCAAATCATCTTCTCTTTATTACACATCTGGTGCATGTTCACTAGACTCTTCTCCAAATATAATTGCTTAATATGAAAGTACAGAATTATGTAATCCAGTACTTATATGGTTTACTAACTTCTTGTGGTGATAACCTTTTTTTGTGAACAAAAGGAAACATTTTATAAATTACAATTCAGAGGTCAAATGCAATAACCCGCCAAGTCTACGTTTGTTAATTATACTCATATACGAGAGCACGTATACTAATTAATTTGTAGTATGGGTACTATTAGTTCAAATTTTATGGAATTTTCTTTCACTATTAGCACCTTATTGAAAAATGTTTAAGAGTGAACATTTTATAGTTTGTTAGTTACAAACAAAAAAAATTAATAGGCGCAACTGATTCTTGTACGATATTTGTGAAATGCTATTTGAAATTAATAAAAATAACATTAAAAGGGTAAGTAAAAAACACATAACAAATAAATGGCACAAAATGGAGTTGAGTTTTCCACGACACTTACAAAGTCATCCTGCATCTTTGAGAAAAGGGATATAAATCGAAGCATCTTGTAAGTGCCGGATATTTTAAGCGGGTGTTCTTATTTTTAATTGGTATTTCCCACAACTTCTAATTTTGGACATATATCCCTTTTCCCATCCATGTGCTAGATACGATCAAAGGACGTAATTAATATGTTACCAAACAAGTTTCTTATTCGTCCAATTTAGAACATACATTTTCCTTATTTTCAAAGTTAAGAATTTTGTGTTTAGACAGCACAAATGGAAAATTTTTCACAAAACGAGCTAGATACCTCGAAGTCTAGAATGCAGTGGTGTTAGTGAATATATTTGTGAAGAAGGAAATCAATACAAAGTGTGAATATTTGACTTCATAAATTCCCATTGTAGACATAAATTTACGATTCTGTTTACCGACTTGCAATTCTAGACGACTGCAAACGTCTATGTTACAAATTTTCTGAATAAAACCACGCCGATTTTACAACGAATGCATTATATTTCCCGACAATCGTTTTCGTATCGGGCATACTAGATCGGTTTTGATTGCATTTCTGCATAAAATTGAAATTACCTTGTTAGTACGGCTAACACCGGCACCTTCAACGCAGACTACGTGTATTTTTATCCAACTACTGCGACGGCGACTTCGCGGAATTTTAAAGAAGATCCGATAAGTCAAATTTATCCCGGCGGTCGCGTTGGTTTTCCAGAACAGTTCGCGAACTGCTTGTTTTTTATCATGAGACCGCGATTGATATTCAGCCTTCTACCGTGCATCGATTGTACGAGACACGAGAATGCACACATGTATGGCATCTATATACTGCGTCCCAAGAGGAAGTAATAAAATTTATATTTACTTTCAAAAAAGTGCAAAAGTAGGTCGATTAGTATTTTATGAATGTCATATTTTTGCACTACTACAATGATCCGATATCCGATATCTTTCATTTTATTAAATAAATTGATAGCTTTTTCAAGGACAAATTCAAATTGATTGTACCTACTTTCTTGTATTGCGAGGGGAGATTTTAATATAATCTAAAGACGACCCTTTTTTAAACTTAAATGACTTGCAAGCGATTAGATAGTGAACTATCTCAACTGAAAATGAAGGGATTAGATGTTGGGAAAAGGAATACACGTTCTATTTTACGTAACTACAACGTAACTATTTGAACTTGTTCAGTATCTTAGCAATCGTACGGAAATTGAATATTTGTAACTGGACCGTTGTCACCGTCAAAGTGATTATATAGTGATCTTGAATCAATAAATATTGAGTTGAGAGAGATTTTTATATAATCGAAAGGCGTCCCTTTTTTACAACACAACTAGGTGATTATAAACTTAAATGACTTGCAAGTGATTATATAATGAATCAGCTCAATTGAAGGTGAAGGGATTAAATGTTGGGAAAAGAAATACACGTTTTATTTTACGTAAAAATAACGTAATTATTTGAACTTATTCAGTATCTTACCAATCGTACGGAAATTGAATATTTGTAAATGGAACGTTATCACCGTCAAAGTGATTATATAGTGATCTTGATTCAATAAATATTGAGTTGAGAGAGATTTTTATATAATCGAAAGGCGTCCCTTTTTTACAACACAACTAGGTGATTATAGACTTAAATGACTTGCAAGTGATTAGATAGTGAACCAGCTCAACTGAAAGTGAAGGGATTAGATATTGTCAAAAGTAATACACGTTTTATTTTACGTAACTACAACGTAACTATTACAACTTGTTCAGTATCTTAGCAATCGTACGGAAATTGAATATTTGTAAATGGAACGTTATCAGCGTCAAAGTGATTATATGGTGATTTTGAATCAATAAATATTGAGTTAAGGGAGATTTTTATACAATCGAAAAACGCCCCTTTTTTACAACACAACTAGGTGATTATAAACTTAAATGACTTGCAAATGATTACATAGTGAACCAACTCAACTGAAAGTGAAGGGATCAGATGTTGGGAAACACATTTTATTTTACGTAACTACAACGCAACTATTTGAACTTGTTTAGTATCTTCGCAATTGTACGGAAACTGAATATTTGTAAATGGAACGTTATCAGCGTGAAAGTGATTATATGGTGATATTGAATCAATAAATATTGAGTCAATAAGGTAAAAGGAGGATACCTGGTTTAAGATTGTCCGGATGACGGCTAAGGTTTCCGAAACGTCTTTTTTAAATTTTACCAATATATCGCTTTTATTTTAAAGCTTCATCATTCAACATTCTTATAAGGCTGGATTCATGTGTGATAGTAGTTCCAGGACCAAATCACATGAAGACAGGTTTCTCTTTGTTGACATAAAGCTTATTGTTATGGAATCAGTTAGCGAAAGTATCTAGTGACATCTACGTTATTAAAATCAAATGTGTATTCTTATCAGAGACCAGGAAACTAGTGTCATCCACATACATAACTGTATTACGTCCTCCCACTGTGACCAAAAAGTAATTGACATAAATAACAAAAAGTAAGGGCCCAAATTCTTAGGTGTAACCTTGGACTCTAAACTGAACTGGAACTCACATTTACAAAAAATGACCGACAAATGTAAGAGGGTGTTAATGACAACCCGTAGAACAGTTGGGAAAACGTGGGGACTCAAACCACATATGATGTACTGGTTGTACACTACGGTGGTAAGACCCATGATAACTTATGGCCGCCTGGTTTGGTGGACCAAGATCACGCAGAAGCATGCGATAACTAGTCTCTCGAAAATTCAGAGACTGGCATGTCTATGTATAACAGGAGCTATTAAAAGCACTCCAACAGCTGCTATGGAAACTATGCTAAACCTACCTCCTCTTGAGATTTATATCAAGAGAGAAGCCAGAATGGGAGCATACAGACTGAAAAATACTAGCAACTAGAGATCCCACAGCGGATCTGGGCATACCAGAATAGAAGGAGTACTAATAAACCCTATCTATGATATGGGTAGCGATACAACAATCTCCGGGATCTCCTACGACAAACCTTTCAAAGTTTTATTGAATTGGGACGAATGGAGGGATGGAGAGGCAAAAAAACCGAAAACCCTAGTTGGATACACAGATGGGTCCAAAACGGGCACTACTTCTGGCGTTGGTGTATATGAGGAAAACCAGGGATAGAAAGTATGTGCACCACTTGGGCGATACACCACGGTGTTTCAAACAGAAATATATGCTATACAAACCTGCGCGTGGGAGAGTCTGTGTCGGCGGCTGCTGGGTGAGACGATTTACATTCTCTCTGGCAGTCAGGTAGCCTTAAAGGCACTAGCATCTTATCATATAACCTCCAAACTAGTATGGGAGTGCCTGCTAACCCTAATGGTTCTGTCTAAACACAACAAGGTCACACTGGTGTGGGTGTCAGGGCACAGGGGAATAGCGGGCAATGAAATTGCAGACCAGCTAGCGAGGGAAGGCTCAAAAATGAATTTTATAGGCCCTGAGCCGGATCTAGGTATTACCAAGAGTGCAGTGCGTGGTGCAATTAATGAGTGGATCATAACACAACACCAATTAAATTAGAAACATGCAGCTGGACAAAAGCACAGCAAACGGATGATGGGAAGACCGTCACAATATCTGACTGCTGACCTGCTTGAATTAAGCAAGATACAGCTTAGGGCAGCAACATGTCTACTGACAGGACATGGCTGTTTGAGAGGCCACTTGCATAAGATGGGGATCTACAAAGATGAACCCTTATGTAGACCTTGTAATGAGGAAGAGGAAACAGCCCCTCATATTATTTTCGAATGTGCAGCGCTAGCTCAATGCAGATTCGTTATGCGAAGAGCAATAGAACTACCAATGGAAAAGATCTACTACATAGGCTCTTAAACCTGATTGCGGGAAGTAACTTGTTTAAGTAAAACAAAACCGAAGCAGGAATAATACAATAGGCTATTAAGCCTCAGTGTTAGGGATGTAAAGACCAGCCCTGCTTTGGTAGGAAAATCAATCGATCAATCAATCAAGGGCCCAAGTACTGATCCTTGTGGCGCACCTCTGTCAATTGTCTTGCTTTCTGATTTTTACCTCTGGACTTCCACAATTTGTAGGAACTAAGCCAGTCGAGTGCTTTTCCACGTATTCCGTAGTTGCGTACTTTCTGCAACAGTATTTGGTGGTCAACTAAATCAAATGCCTTACTTAAGTCCATGAAGATATCTACACACTTATTCCCATTATTCAGTTCATTGTAAAGTGAGTTTATAAATTCTGGTATTGTGGTTCCCGTTGATTTATCCTTTACAAAATCATGTTGATGCATCCTCAGGGTTTTGAAATAATTTAAAAATCACGTTAATCTATCACATATAATTTTTTCCATTTTTGGTATTATTGACAATAATGAAACTGGTCTGTAATTTTTTAAATCGTTTACATTGCCTTTCTTATGCAATGGAACCACAGTTGCAATACTCAAACAATTGGGAAAGACACCATCAATAATCAAATGATCTGAATTGAATATTTTGTTTCAAGATGTTATTTGTAATTAGATTAATAGCAGAAGAGTGGGTTGATTTCAATTGTGATATAAAGCATAAAGAACCTCCGTTTTGGAAATTTTATCTGAGTACATACTAGGATCAATGAATTCTACGTTGTAGTTAGAAATGCTGCTTTGATTTATTGATGCCTGACGCTATTACAAAAAATGAAACATTGTATAAAAATGTAATATTGTGTCTTACAACTGCAAAATATTGAGGACGTGACAATTCAAATACCAATGACCATGAGAATACTGCAAAAATATTACAATCACAAAATACCAACCCACCTGTGTTTGCAGTTCTTGGAAGATCCGATATAAAAAGAAATACGAAATGTATGCCTTACTTCTGGGATACGTTGTATATACGCTTTCCTTCCCCCGTTATCTCTCTGTTATCGATCTTATTCGCTTATCCTTACACGACGCTATTTATTCCTTTTATGTAGATGAAGCTAAGGTTTCTGCGAATATAGTTTTCCGTGCATAGAGAGGTACACTACCGTTCATGGAAGTTCGGGCAAGCAACAAAATGTACGGAAGTCAAAGAAAATAAGAGAAATATTAAATGGCCATGTATTTAATGCTTACTTACATGATTTTACATATTTTCAAACACAAATTTATTTAAAAGAAAAAAATGTAATACAAATAATTTAAATCCGATTTTCATCGAAAATCCACCTTTTGCCTTTAGGACTGCTGCCACTATTCTCGGCATCCGATTCACTAATTTTGCTAATGTTTCATTGGGCAAGCTTGTCCATACCTCCTGGAGAATGGTCTACAAATGTTCCTTCGATTTTGGACACTTTTCCTAACACATCGGTCTAATTCTTCCCATAACAACTCTATCGGGTTCAGATCGGGGGACTGCGGTGGCCATTCCACTATTTTTAGGGTTCTTTCATTTTCTTCTTGCTGCAGGTAATCTGTGGACAATTTAGATTTATGTTTGGAGTCATTGTCTTGCATAATTTCAAATCCACGACCAATTTATCGGACTCCTGACGGTATGGCATTTTCCTCCAGGATTTTCCGATATTCTTTTTTCATTATGCCCCCAATTTTGAGCAAGTCCCCTGTTCCGATTAAGGAAAAACAACCCCAAACCATTACAGATTCGCCTCCATGCTTCACCGTAGGAACTATACACTCCCGTAACATTCTTTCCGCTGCGTACGAAAACTCTCCGTCTATTTCCAAAAACCTCAAACTTGGATTCGTCTGTCCACAAAACGTTTTTAAAATCGTCCACTGTCCAATCTCTATGAGCTTGTGCCCATTTCAGTCGTTTTAGCCTATTTCCTCTTCGGAGTAACGGTTTTTGACAAGCCACTCGCCCATGCAACCCAGCCTCTTTCAGCCGACGTTTCACAGTACTCACAGAAACTTTGGAATCTCGCGCATTATTGAATTCTGCAGCAATTCCTGATGCTGTTAGTCTTCTATTGCGCTTATTAATTATTTTTATTCGTAAATCTTCCGCAGGAGTCGTTTTTCTTGACGGTCCTGGCCGATTACGATCTTGCACGTCACCGGTTGTCTTAAATCGAACTATAGTATTATGTACTGTACTTCCAGATGTAAGGTAATAATACCGAATCTTTTTGAAACAGCTAGAGGCTTTCCACTGGGCATTTTAAGCAGTCAAACCGAAATTATTTTATTTTTCACTTGCACAACCACAGATACTTTCACAATAACAATCTCTTCAGAACTACTGCGTTTACAAATGTTATAATACTTTATAAAGGGTATACGAATATTTCCAGGTAACACGATTGAATCAGCTAACCCTCCTAGGGATTATTATAAAGCTTTATTGTCACTGTAATTATTGGGTATTTCCAAGATAATTATATATTTTATGATAACGGTCTTATAATAGACAAATACTACCTGGAAATTGGTAAAAGGCTTCCAGAAAAGGTTAGTTTTAATAATTCCTCACAGAAACATATATTATATAATTTTTTTCCTAAACAGTTAATATAATTTGTCAGCTTGCCCGAACTTCCATGAACGGTACTGTACATGCATGTTATGGATCAGTTGAATGACCTAGTTTCGACGCAGTTCCTATATACATACATATACCGAGGCTTGCAGACTGTTATTAATGTTTTGCGGCGGAGAGAGATGCTGGAAACGAGTTATCGTTTCTTTTGGAGAACGTATTGAAATTGAAATCCATACTGTAATCTCGCTACGGACGGCCTTTCATAAGTTTTATCAATTTCTTCTTCCAGAACTACTCTAACCATTCTAAATCCGGCTTTAAAAATGTGCAGTAAATAGACTGAGGTACAGTTTTCATTGAATTATTAGCTAGCCTAACAACTACTGATGCAATTAGCTGGTGTATTAAATGCAATTCAGTATAATTCGCAATTTAATTGGATCCTGGAAGCCCTAATTACGGGATTTGCTGGTGTTAATGTTAGACTAACATGCATAGATACGTAGTAGGCGCCACAAATTCTGCCTGATATAGAAACAACAAACTTGGTAAAATATAACAATTGTTGTTTTTCAATAGAATCTCCCCTAACTTCGATACATTTATTACAACGATCAATTAATAATTCTATATCTTTGTAAAAATAATCTAAAGTTTTTCCGTCAAAGTGTTCTATTACAGCTTTTTGGGACGAAGTTCATTGAGTTGCCGCCATGCCATAGATTCCTTTTTGGATAGAGGATCATAATATAGAACCATTGTTTCATCTGCCGTGACAATGTCTCCACACATGTTTAAAAACGAGCGCGCACATTCGACTCGACCTTCACGTTGGAGGGCAGAGCGAATACTTGTTTCAGTAATATTTCCGAACTAGTAACGCTTTTGAGCTGTAATATATACAGAGCTTCCCCAAAGTAAGGGATAAATTCTATAAAATCGTTGAAAAAAATATTTCAGAAAAATGCTTGGACACCTAGATTGTTATTTCTAAATTGCCATTCCAGCACCCCTAAGGGGTAGCAACCCCAACTTTAAAATTTCAAATGGCAATGTACCCCTTGCAATACCTTGATTAACAGATTTTTTATATTGAATATAACAAAAAAAAAAATTGTCAAAATCAGTTGATAAATAACGGAGATTTTTACCAAAATGTATTCAAATAAGAGTGCCAATGTTCGAGCAGGCGTTGTTGAACGACACCGAAGAATTTTGTAGTTTTTCTATCACATCCGCTAGTCTCAGGTAATTGTTCTGAATAATTTCCAAATCAAATAGATTGTGGTTGTTGAGCAATACCGGGGCATAGTCTATGAAATTCCCGAATACGTTTTGGGGATTTTACAAACACAGCTTTTGTATGTGCTATTAGAGCGTCTACCTCGGGATAACATTTTCTGATACTATCTACTGAGAGTATGAATTTTACATGTAATATGCAACAAGTTAGCACAATGTTTTTTAAGAGATCGACCTACAGCAAGCATGTTTGCGGCACCATCACTCATAAACATCAACAGTTGATTTGTTGAAAGTTCAAACTTTTCCAATGAATTTAACATTGAAATTACTTCGGCAGTGCATTGTTGTATTCGTCTGGAAGCTAGTAAAATTGAGGGTGACGGTCGATGTGGTTCTATTTTGCGTACCATTACATTAACCACAGAATGTTTTTTACGATCTGTTGTTTCGTCCACACATAACCACAGTTTTTTATCTTGCAACTCCGATTTAATTCTTTTCTCGACATGCTCACGAGCAGACGGCACAACTCTGTAATGTTCTCTCACTTGATAACTTAAAGTCCAAATATTCATTCCAAAACGAGACGTATGCTTTCTTCCTTAGTAAATGAAATGGTAAATTACATGCAATAAACACATAAATTAAATTTTAATTTGTCATAATCTCCTGTGGAATTTTTTTTTGAAACATGCCCTGCACTATTTACATGCCGTAGACAATCACTTTTCGACCAACACATTAAATCTATTTTAGACATTACAGATTGAATTTTAGCGCCATCCCACTTTAAATCAGGCATTTCTGCAATAAATTCTCTTATTGTGTCCAACTTTGGTCGTTTTCGCGACGTAGGAAACATTTTCAAAACAAACGTAGAATTACGATATAGTATACGACAGCGTAGATGCATATACAACAGATCGGCTTTCGAGTCGCAGTTATACTGACGCTTATACCGAATTGTTCCGGCCGTGTTTATTTTGTGTAAACCTTTATGCGTCAGCCACTGGCTTTCAGCGCAGTTTGCGTTGCTCTAGTCTTGTGAGTACAACGTATATCAACCGTAAGAATATACTTGGTCGGGTGTATTCACCGCCAATCGCCGGTAATCGTGATTAGTGTAACAACTGCCAACTGCCGATCGTTTATTGGTGCAAGCAGAATAAATAGTGTGTTTTTGGTTGTTAATGGTATTTAGGCTGAATTTTGGTTTTGGATTAGGCGCAATATACTTCAGGGTAAGCACCAATAAAACATTTATTTAGTTATGACGATAATTACAGCTAATATTACTGCCTAATTATCTGGGACTCTCGAGTCCCGTCGGGATTCAAATACGTATTTATAATATTTCGTTTTAGAATGGCAAGCAAATGGAAGGAATGCATGAAAAGACCTTTATCAGACAAGGAACTTGAACAATTGGCAATAGAAATTCTGGAGCTGCCAGATGATGCCGAAGTTAGTGAATATGAAGATAGCGATTGCGACGACGAGGAAATAAGAGTTGTTCGACCATCTGCAACCCAAGAAAGTGAAGGTATTGTAAATGACGTAGTCGAGACTGAAGAAACAGGTGTAGAAGAAATTGAGGGTGAAGAAGAAGTAGATGGCAGAGTCGAACATCCGGATGCTGATTGAAAATGGCGCAAGATGGACGTGGTAGAACTTCTTGAGAATTATAATTTAGACCAAGGAGCAATGATGCAGCAATTCGCAGGATGTTCAACACCTACTGATGTTTTTATTCGACTACTTGGAGATAATCTGAAGAATATCACCTATCAAAGTAATTTATATGCAGTGCAAAATTCTAAATTACTGAATAGAAAGATAACAAAGATAAAGCGTACAAAATTCGACCATTGATAGATTCTCTAAATAAGCAATTCACTGCATGTCATCGGGGAACAAGAAAACTTAGTGTTGATGAAACTATGATCGTTTTCAAAGGACGAAGTGTTTTGAAACAGTGTAATCCGAAAAAACTAATAAAAAGAGGCTACAAATTATGGTCCATTGCCGATCAGAACGGTTATATCAAGGAAAGAATGAAGCGTTAGAGGTTGAATTCCAAAACTATGGTTTAGGAGAAAGAGTAGTATCGTTACTACGCAAGGATTACTGGAATCAAGGAAGAATTATTTATTTTGATAATTTTTTTAACAGTGTAAAATTGCTAACATTCTAGCATGTGGCACAATTCGCAAAAATAGAAAGGATTTGCCTCGAAATATGAAAGAAAAGGAATTGCAGCGTGGGGATTTCGATTATAGGTATTCTAATACTAACATTGGCTATTTTGTGTGAATGGATAACAGGGCAGTTCACTTTGCAACAAACTTTCATGGCTCAGAGGTGAAACATGTTTATCGAAAGCAAAGGGATGGTTCCATTATTCTCTTACCATGTCCTAGCGTTGTCGAAGACTACAACAAAAATATGGGCGGCGTTGATCTTGCAGACCAGCTGCGTAGTTCCTACTGCGTAGACAGAAAATCGCGTAAATGGTGGCATCGTTTGTTCTGGGGCATATTGGACATCGCCTTTGTAAATGCATATGTCATTTACAATGAATTATTCGAAAAAATCAGTCAGCTGGATCCAAGAAGATCAGAAGCAATGGGACACAGGAGCAAAGAAACGAGGATCTCGAACTTCAGAGACACAAAACAAGAGGAGGAAGTACAATTACAGCGTATTGGATGACGTCCGATGGGGTAATTTAGGAAAACACTGGCCTATTTTTACACTGGACAGGGGAAGATGCGAGTTTTGCAGCTCGCAGTAGAATCTAGACCACACACAAAATGTTCATTTTGTGGAACTTATTTATGTTGCAATTCAAACAAAAATTGTTTTGCTATGTACCATAACCTTTCCATATCTTCATAAGTTATTAGTGTGCAGGAAAAAAAATCCGAAAAGATACCCCTCCAAATTGATACGCGTAGAGGAAAATTTTTTTTTTTGAAAAATCTGAATTTAGGCAATAAAGGGTTAAGTGAAATACCTTTTTATCATTAATGGGTATAATAAGTCGCCACAAGTAAACAGTTCGTTTGTTCTTAGCTGACTGGTTTATTTATCCCACTGGAATAGTTTATTTGTAGTAAGAGAATAAATTGTGCTAGAATTTTCGTTTTATTGTTGTAAATAAAGATTTCATCTGTTCCCTATTTTATTAAATATTTAATTAGGATTGTTAAACATTTTTCTCAGCGTAGTATTGTGTTGCTTGCAGTGTCTCTATTACATTATAAATGCAGCTTTAAGATGAATGCCTCCTATTGGCTAACTAGGTGCAAGGCCAATTCCCATTTATTGTTATAAAAGGAGAGAGCTGCTCTCATTAAACAGATAGTGTGTACTGTCGCATTTAATTATGTATTTTAGTTAATAAACAAGTAATTGCTAGTTTGGTTCTGTTATCCCTACCAGCACGCAGTGCATTCTGTCGATATAGTCTCGCAGCACTCAAACACTTCAAATATTTCCCAATCTTCTTATATGATAAATTTCTTTTGCATATGAGTTTATAATACGTTTCGTTTTTGCGGTGTCACAGCTTTTATTGCTCTCCAAAGGTATGCGCTAATCTCAAATATCGCAACCACAATAACAAATTTTCAATGTGAATGGAACGATTACCATCCTATTGAAGTCTAAATGGGAAAAATATGTCCAAATATGTACCAATTTCCCCGACATACTCTATTTTTATTGCGTTTTCGTGTAGCGATCGTTTCACTACAATCTTCATTCGCGAATACTTTCATTATTCTCATCATCGTATCCTTTTTCCTCCCCCGCATAATTCCATCGCTGCTAGATCGCTTAGAAGTTGGAAATCCCACGCGAAATACGTCGGCGAATGCCAAGAAGAAAGGAGGAAAGAACAAAAAGGCAATTGCTTGAGGCTAAGTGATTTTGCTTGTAGCAAAAAGCAACTACATCAATTTCAGACGGCAGAAGCACGGCGGTGCAAGGTGCGAAATCCTCTCCCAGTACTAGAACGTCTTCTAAAACCCGAGTGACTGGATTTTCCGTGCGGCCGTCTTTTCTTTTGCTACCAACGGGTGTGAAAAGACCGGAGGATTTGAATGAATAATATTAACGATTCGAGGGCACCGTCTGGTGTCGTAACGTAACGGGTATTCTATCTTTGCGGATTCGCTGTGAGGTTGCTGTCGAAACTTTCGAGATGTTTGACGGTGCGGGGAGTTAAAACAATCGCGTTCGGTTCAAAGGTGTTGTTCGCTCGGTGTTCGTGCTCAACCGCTCTTACTGACGATGAGGCGTCTTTTTACATCACTTGAACGTAATGGATACCTTTTCCTGGCGGATTAATTAAACTTACATGTGATCGATGCTTTCGAGAGCTTTCAGCTCGAGAGCTTTATTTTTAAAGATAGCAACTTCAAGTTTGGATAGAGTTGGATTAAATGATTAAGTTGAGGTTTCTGTGTGCTTTGTGATCAATTTGTAAATTACCCAGGCTAACAAAGCTTTTACCCATAATCATTAATTGATGAAATTAAATAGCATATATAGGCCGAGTTTTTTCCGAAGTTTAGTATGGGGATCTCGGAAACAAACGGATATAAAGAGACGATCAAATGGGAAAAAAATTGCAGTTTTACGTATTGAATGAGCCATCTGTTCGGTGCCTATAGCTCCGTTATTATTGACTTTAGAGAGATGAGTAGAGCGGGCCAAATCGGTCCCCGCAACAGAATCGGAGTCAGACGCATGGGCGGCTTATTATAAATAGCGTATATGTGACTCACAGCAGACATGTGATATTTTGAAATCAATACAGCAGAGTCAAAAATTGAAACCGACGCAATAATAATGTTTGGTAAATAGAGCGAATACATGCACACGCTGAGGTGTCTTTATTATCATTATTTTTTTTTTGTTCGAAAACGGTATGTGTTGCAAATGTGATGTAATAAGGTAATAACTAAAGCTGGCCACGAGCGGTACCGCGCAGTAGCGTACAGTTGACCAGGCCTCGCGTTCCACTAGAGTTATTCTGCTAATAGAGATGTTTGCTGCCGCAAATAATTTCGCTCATCTTTTAAATAAAAATTAAATAACACGTGCTCAAACACTTACCATTTTAAGAGTCTTCCGTGGAATCACAAAGTGAATAATGTCTGTTAAATATCTGCAACATTAGATATGTTTCAACTGTTGTTTCGGCAAAACTAGTACGGCATGAGGAAAAAATGCGTTTATATGCAGAGAGCGAACGTTCTACACCTAGTGACGTAATATTTGCGTAAGTAAAATAATCTTTCAAATAACTTAACGATTCTGTTGACGCACCTTCACAAATGTGTCTTAATGTGCCAAAATCAGAATTTTTCTCAAAAACACTCAAATTTTTCTAGAACAGAAGCATTTTTTGCGTCTTCAATCGCGCATAGCTGTGCGTGAACATGTTGCACTATTTGTAGAGATTCTTCTAACGGCACCGCAGGATTTTGTAATTTTTCTATTACATCTGCTAGCCCGAAGTAGTTGTCGTGAATGATTTTTAAATCCATTTTAACCTGACTATCTTGAAATTTCGACTGGCTTTTCTGGATAGCGGCAGCTTCCTTTGTATCGAATTGTAAAACCACGTTCTTAATATTGTCAAAATATTTCCCCATCGAGTTAGAATAGGTTCTGGTGGCTCTGGTATACGGGGGCACAGTCTGTGAAATTCGCGAATACGTTTCGGTGATTTGACAAATACTGCTTTGGTATGCGCTATTAAAGCGTCTACCTCAGGATAACATTTTCTGATACTATCCGCCACAAGATTGAGAGCATGAATTTTACACGTAATGTGTAACAAATTAGCAGAATGCTTTTTAAGAGACCGGCCTACAGAAAGCATGTTGCAGCACCATCACTCACTAATATCAAGAGTTGGTTTGTTGAAAGTTCAAACTTGTCCAATGTATTTAACACTAACTTTGAAATTACTTCGGCAGTACACAGTTGTATTCGTTTGGAGACTAATAGAATTGAAGGTGCCGATTGATGAGGTTCCAATTTGCGTGCCATTACATTAAGAACAGAATGTTTCTTCCGATCTGTTGTTTCGTCGACACATAACCACAATTTTTGATCTTTCAACTCCGATTTTATTTTTTGTTCAATATGTTCGCGCGCAGATGGCACAATTCTTCGTAACGATGTTCGACTTAGTAATTTGCACTCCGAATAGTTATTCCAAAAGCAGATAAATGGTTCCTTGTCTAGTAAATTAAACGGTATATTACATGCGATAAACGTAACGCATAAATTAAATATAAATTTTTCATTGTCTCGTGCGCAATTTCTTTTTGAGACATGCTTTTTACTATTTACGTGTCGTAGACAATGTTGTCTGGACCAACACATTAACGGGATTTTACAGATTACACATTTAATTTTAGCACCTTCATATATTAAGTCTGGAATTTCTGCAATAAATTTTCGAAGTTTGTCCGACCGCGGTCGTTTTGCTGACGAAATCATAATTTTTCTAGGACAGATAAACAATTGCGCAAATGACCGGCAGCGAAAATGTCCGTACTGCTCCGCAGACGAAGTAATATTACCGTTCCTGTCGGTGCGCGGTACCGCTCGTGGCCAGCGTTAGTAATAACTGTAAAAAGTAACCAAAGTAGTTATTCAAAAATCTGTTGTACTTAATGACGTAACAATAAATAATAATATAAAAAATAAACGGCGCTTCTTAATAAAGCGGATGGGCTTGTTGAAAAAGTTGCACCATCAGGTACCACATTTGCCTCGGTGAAGGATGTTCGCCGCGATGAAAAAATTTACTTATATTTCGAGAAAGACCGTTCCACATCTACCGAAGTAAGACAGACATAATTAAAATAATCTTTAGAGTTAGTTAAGGAATCTGCAGATGCCCCACCACACATTTGTCTTAATCTCGCGTAATCGGAATTCTTTTTTAAAACACCGTCGAACTCCGTCGCTAAAACGCGACCACTTATTGCGTCGTTTATACCGCGTAGTAATGTATTAACTTTGTCCACGATTTGCACTGACTCTACCAACAACAATCCAGTATTTTGCAATTTTTCTATTAAGTCTGCTAACCCTTTATAATTGTTGCTAATACTTTTTCAATCTGTTTCAACAGAAGGATCTAGAAATCCTTTCTGGCTCTCCTTAATAGCTGTAGCTTCACCAGGGTCTAATTGCAAAATCATAGATTTGACTTCTTGGAAATGTTGAGAGTAATAAAAAGTGGGTTGCAACCATGTTGCCCAACCCGTAAGAATAGGCTGTGGTAGTTCGCGAATACCAGGACAAAACCTGTGGAATGCTTCAATCCATTTAGGACTTTTGAGAAACACTTTTTTTGTATTTTCTATTAATGCATCCACTTCCGGGTAACATTCTCGAATAGTTTGTGCCACAAGATGTAAAGGATGAACTTTACGCGTAACATGTAAAAGTCGCTCACACTTTTCTTTAAGAGAACGGCCTACACTACACATTGTCGCTGCACCATCGCTCGTGAACATCAACAGTTGACTAGTTGGCACTTGGAATTGTTGTAACGTATCGAGCACTATAGCCGTAATTGCTTCACCAGTACATTCTTTTAATCTTTTGCTAGCTAATAAAATTGCAAATTTCGGTTTAACAGGATCTAGCACTCGTACTATAATATTCAAAATAGATTTTTTTTTGCAATCTGTCGTTTCATCAAGACATAGCCACAGCTGTTTATTTTTAATTCTTCTTTGATCCCATTTTCGATATCCTTACGTATACGTGGTAGATCTCCCCGTAACGCTGTCCGTGATGATAAATTCCGCTCGGGATTGTATGTACGCCAAAACTGTCGAAACGCTTCTTTATCGAGTACGCGAAGCGGTAGACCACATACAATAAACATTAAAAGTAAATCCAATTGAAATTGAGTTTGAGGTGGCACGCCATTTTTCTTATTTCTGTGCTGTACACTATTAATATGTTTTTTGCAGTCGCATTTGTTCTAGCACATTAACGGTATTTTACAAACTCTACACAATATTTTGGTTCCATTGTAGTTTAAATCCGGAAATTCACTGATAAATTTAGTCACTTTACTAGCTAACGGTCGATTATTTTCCTTGCGTACGTTAGACATAGTTACATATATAAATTATATTCATCTATTATAAGTACGACTAACGCTGCGAAGAGTTGACGAGAGACTGTTGCAATAAATCAATAAATTGAAGGCCGTGCCAACTTATCTGTATACATACATATGTGGCGTCATGGGCCCGGCAAACTCATTTCTAACCTGGCGCGGGGCTCTCTTGGCCCGCTCTAGAGATGAGCCAAACTACTACTGATAATAATGATGGCTCTGAAAGCATCGAATACTTAACAAATCCAGATTATGTTCCATATACATCATCCGAGTTACATTTAATTACTCAGAATTAACTGCTATAATTAGCAAAGTTCTTGAGAACATTCTTCATGGCTAAATCAATGAATCATCTGTGTACGCACAACATTTTACCATCTTGTCAATCTGGTTTCAGACCAAACTATAGCTGTACTACTACATTGTTGAAGGTTACGGATGACATCCTCTCAGCTAGAGACAAAGGAGATTTAACGCTTATGGTTTTATTAGATTATAATAGAGCGTTTGACACTATAAATCATGACACTCTTCTGAGTATTCTCCAACATGTCGGTTTTGGCGATCCTGCCTTTCGTTAATGTCTAGCTATCTAGCGAACTGATCTTAGTACGTGAAAACTCCGTCTGAATGTTCTTCCTTGCGGGAATTCAGTAAAGGCTTTGCCAAGGTTCCATACTGAGCCCATTATTATTCTATATCTATACTACGTACTTACCTTCCCATGTCTTAGATTCTAATGTTCAACTGTACGCAGGTGACACACGATTTATAAAAGCTTCCCAATAACCGATGTAAACTCGGCAGTGAATCAGATTAATCGTTATGTGATGGAGATCAGTAGATTTTACAGACATGCACTTATAATAAATCCATATAAAACTAGCAATTCTGTTCGGACGACCCAAGAATATGTATTCTGTTACTGGATAGATTGTCTTAACACTAGACAATCTCACTATACCGCTTGCTGCTCACGTCGAAAACTTAGGTCTTACGCTCGATAAATCTCTTAGACTTCTCACTTTTAATCGGGGGACCAAGGCTATGTTGTGCGAGGCTCTTGTTTTGCTTTTATTTAATTGTGGCTTGCCTGTATACAACCCTTGCCTTGATATGTTTGATGCATTCAAAAGATGCAAAATGTCTGCATTCGTAAGTGTGATAGAGTCTCGCATAAACTCGCAAATCTCCATTGGTTGAATATGGGTAAGCGCAGAGCTATTCCCTTGATTTATATCATAAGATCATCATAACACAAATGCCCCAATATTTTTAAACTAAAATTCGGTTCCGGACAGACATATTATATCAATATATGCAACGAAAGCTTCATAACACCACACCTCCTTATTTGAACGTTCTTTCAGTTATGGCATTTACTCGTTGTACAATCCCTTACCAAATTTATTAGTTAGATTTCTAAACATGGTAGTTTGGTGTGGCCACTGAAAAATAAAGAATATGATTATTATTGTTAATTGAGTTCGTACGAGATTTGAGCCTATCAAATTCACACGCAGAACTGCTTGGGTTAGGACTACAACAATGCAATCTCTCTCGAAAAAAAAACACGAATCAGTTTTTTTCTCGAACAGGCATGGTAACCTTGTTCCAAAACTTTAGTAATGGATATGATTTAAGCATTTGACACTGCTAAGTGCAATCATTCTCTGGAAATGCACGTTCTCTTTTCTCACTTAAACTTTCGCCCTCAAAATATGGGCGACGTTAGTAATGAGTACGGTGAGCACTTCCACTAAGGCTTTTTGGCAATGGAAAAGCGCTACCAAGGAAAATGGAATCCTGTTAAGCTAGAAGATTACCGTTTGACGTTAAGAAGGACGGTTGTGGATGTTGTTTATAAGAAACAATGGAATACTTCGTCATATTTATAATTTTTAGAATTTGAAATAATTGTTAAAATATAAGCAGAAAAATCTTTTCATTATAATCCAAACGTAATTGGAGCTAACTTGATCATACGTCTTTTTAACATAAGGGTTTCTGTTCTGCTAAAATTACTATGCGTCATTTTACGGCGAAACTAAAGGTTGAAAATTGTTGGCCAATGTTATTTATTAGTACAGAATGACTCAGAAATAACTAATAGTGTTGTTAGAAGTATGTCCCTACAACGTTGGGGAACTCATAAACGAATTAGACATGATTTCTTCCTAGCAAGTAATTAAATGAGGAAGCAATCACATGGCGTCGGCGTTAGAGGATAAAGTACTCGTATCAGGCAGTGCTACAATAAAATTCTATGAGAGAGAGAGCAGCTGCATATCGGTATTACACTTTTTCTCTTTAGTTCAGCGTCGAATCGATCCATTAAAACAGTATAGCATTGCCCCGTGATTTTCTTTTCTTTCTCCAAATAATCGATTAAGATTACACTTTGTAAACCCCAAAAAATTGTCACCATAACCTTTCTAGCTGATGGAATTGTCTTTGCCTTTTTTAGTGCACGTTTGCCGGGAAAAAAAATCATCAGCAGACGCGGTACTCATCCCGCCGATAGCTTTCTCATACTTATTTTTTCGAGAAGGATGATATAGCACACGTTCAATTGAGATGTTTACCATATTAGAGCAATCTCTCTAATCTTCATCCGGCGGTCTGCTAACACGATACCATGAACTTTGTTGATCATGTCGTCCATAGTTACCTCATTGAGACAACCTGGCCGCACCTCATCAAAGGCGGATGTTGGATGTGAGCCACGCTTATTAACCCCTTCATGCCGGACGGTAAATAACTGGACCCGGCGTATATACGGATTTGGCGCATTTTCTCAACTCAGCTTTAAACCGATAATACTCGCATATTTAACTGGTTTGTATAACTAGATGATAGTTTTTGCAAAAAAATGAAAAAAAGCCCCAATGTCAAAAAAATATACAATATTTTGTTTTCGCACCCAAACAAAAATATTATTTTATTTTCGCATAAAGAACATACAAAAAAGAAGATATTTTTTACTTGTGAAGTTCGTCAATGTGTTCTTGGGAGCACAAAGCTTTGTTGCAACCTGAACAGAAAAGAAAAGTGTACTTGTTTTTATTTTTATACACACTGTACACCGCCTTTTCTTTTTTTGTTGATCTTTCGAAAGCGTTTCTGTTTCTTCGCTAACTTCTTATTCTTTTGTGTTCTGTTGTATAAATCCCGTAATTCACAATAATGCGGGTTGTAGTTTGCCAATAACTCGTCACATAATTTTTCTATAAAATCTCCAAACGGTATCGTCTTGTGAATGCTGTTTTCGTATACAACTTTCGAGTTCAGTGTCATCCTTTGGATCATATGGATTCCTACCTTCTTGAACATGTGTAGTTCTTTTGTGCAGCATTATATGGTTCGATATCTTGATCTACTGCATTTACTGTACCCATGTTTCTGTTGTAATGTTCGATATGTTCTGGTTTTTTGTATGGTATCTTATGTTTGAAGGATGTGTCATATCTGGTTTTTTCTGCGAAATTTGCTGTAAATTTTGTAGTCAAGACATAAACATCTCTCTTGTCTCTAAATCGTACAATCAGCACATCTTTGTTGCGGATAAAGCAAGATTGTTTTATTTATTATTCCCGTGACAAAAGTATTTTTGGTTAGCAAGAATTGTGCCAAACGCACAGATAGGTACCAATTATCTAAGATTACTTGACGATTTTCTTCTAATAAATTTTTCATTAGATATACAATAACTCTTTCAGTCATTGATAAACTTTCTGTTCTCGGTATAATGGATACATCATAAATGTCCTTACTAATATAGGGTTCAAAATTGTAAGTGTAACCTCTCATATTCGGATCACTTGGACATAAACAGAATAATTTTACTGAAACAGTTCACTAAAACCCTTACCACAACACTTAATTCGTACTGGACGCACGTTTCGATAGCCAAGCTATCATCCTCAGCAGCAAGACTGAACTGGTGCGTCCAGTACGAATTAAGTGTTGTGGTAAGAGTTTTAGTGAACTGTTTCAGTGTTCCAGTGCCACAGTTTTAGAGTATCCGTTTAGAATAATTTTATACCAAATCTTGATCTCTTAGTTTTGATGAATTGTTTGAAACGCAACTGACCTTCGTATAACATCAAGCATTCATCTATTGCACATGTCTCACCTATATCGACTAGCAAAGTTGTATTTTCCCGCAAATATGCAAAAAACATTATTATCCGGGTCAATGGTTGTTTTTGCTTCGCAATACGCGGAGAACTGAATCTCAGAAACTTAAGAATCGAAAAATACCTAAAAATTGTAATAGCTACTTCTAGTGTAATCATAAATAGTAAAAAACATACCTGTCTCTACTCATTACTTTTCGAGAAAATACAGGTGGACCTCCTAATATAAATGCTTTTCTCCAATAGTCGTGCATCTTGGGAAGATGAATTAGTCCCATCAGCAAAGCAAGTGCAATAAAAATGTACATTTCATCCACGGTCACCCCTTTCCAATATAAACCGTAAATTTTTAAGGTGTAATAATTTTTTGCTTCAAAAAACATTATAGCACACATAGATGTTTGACAATTTTTTGTGAAAGAAACATTTCAAAGCACATGGATTTCGCTGAATCCAAATCAATTGCAGGGTGAAAATTTACATACGGAGGTGCACATTTAGGAAAATCAGTGCGTTTTTGATCGTCAAATGGATCAGAAGTGACCGTCCAATCCCCGAACTGAAGAGGTTCATCCTCTACTTCCTCGTCGGTTGTGGAGAAGTCTTCCTCTTCACTTGAGTTATTATCTGATAATTTATAATTATAATTGTCGTCTGAACTTTCATCGTCGGAAGAATGCGACATATCACCGAATTTTAGCATGATGCACACGGATGCATCACCGGCATGAAGGGGTTAAGCCAGTATCTGATGGTAGTCATCTTTAAACTGCATCCAACTTCTCTTTGATTTCTGCACACGTTTTCTCATACAAAAAAAAAATCGAATCACTTACCGGTATTGTTCTCTTTTTCACAAATACACAAATTTGCTCACTTTCAACAGCTTTCTAAACAAAATTGCTCGATGAATGTCTACGAAATGTTATCAGACGTCGACTAAGGAATAGTACTCACAGCCGGTAATGCAGATTTTGACTCAAAGCGCTATTTGTCTCCAAACACAAGTACTTCTTATATCATCCTCGTATATAATCAAACACAAAAGCAATGAGACAAAAAAGATATATCTCCTATTTAAAGGAGCACAACATAAATATTAGAAATTCGTCCGCTGCTTAAGTAAATACATAAATACGCCAGGGTGAATTTAACCTAATCTCAAGTGCATGGGATTTCGTTTCGTAATCCTTTGAGGACCTCATTCGCTCAGCAAATACCAGAACTACAATTATTCATCTGGCTAACCGCATACGAACGGTTGTACGATCCGACGAAGTGCAACAGAATTAAGTTCGTCTGACCACTGTCCGTAATTGCTTACATTTGCCTCGCCCGGCACGTTTCGATACGTAAACTAACTATCCGTAACGCTATATCGGTCCGGGCGCAATGGGGCGTCGGCACAGAGTCGGGGAAATTCCGGGGCAATTTGTTATTGGGGCCCGTTCGATAGGTCAGCTACTACGTCGCAATATTTGCACAATAGGTATTGAAACAATGGAAGATTCTCCAACGATAATTAGTAAACTTTAATTGCTACAAGCCGACATCTATGATGGAGATTGAAGATAAGAGTAGTTGGCAGATCAGCAAATCTCCTGCGAAGATGACAATAATAATCTATATGTGATTGAAACATATTTACATGTAAGTTCGTTTAGATTTTTGATTATTGTAATGTTTAATTACTCCTTTTTATTATTTTGTCATGTCATAGGATAGTTCCATATGTGATAGACTTATCAGAAAAAATCAGTAAAATATTTAATAGTCATACACAACTAAAAATAACTCAGTAATTTATTCACAATAAATAATGCCACTGAAAAAACAAAGTAATATAGTATATCAAATACCATGTAAACAATGGGAGAAGGGTTAAACAAAACAGCATTTAACCGAGAGATTAAAAGGACATAAATATTCAAACAATATTGCCAAGCTTAAAAAACATGATATTAGTCACCAATTCAATTTTGATAACCCAAAAACGTTATAATAATAATAATAAGGTTTATTTCCCAAAACGAACAACAGATGTTACATTTACATACATTAATATTTACAAATTCAAATTCCTATGAATATCTACGGGTTACAAACTTAATACAATTTACAGAATTATTAAAAAAATCATTCAAATTAGTCTTTTTAATAAATAATCTTTTAATAATTTAAAAAGGTGCTCCTGAAGCTCTTTGAGCATTTGTGGTACTTTGTTATAAATTTTTATACTTAAGCAGGTAAAACTATTTATGTTAATGTAAGTCTATGACTAGGTAGCCTGTATATCGGTATTTCTAGTATTATATTTGTGTTTAGGATTATTCACTGATATTAATAGAGTCCGGTAACTGGAGAGCAATTGCAGCGGCGATGTGACTGTGTTTAGGTGGGTGGGGAGGGCTGGTTGATTATGATACGACACGACAAATCATCATCACTCAGTTCAGTTTAGCATTGGATAGCGGATAGGGCGCGTTGATTTTATTGATATAGACGTAGTTACTAATTGTAGTTATTATTTAGTGTTAGTGAATATGTCAAAGGCTAAAAAACGACCCTTTCAAGACATAGTAAATAAGTTTATTTCTGACTTTCCCGATTTGTTTTACAACGGGAGTAAGATAGTTTGCAAAATACAATTGATGTCAAATAAGAAGTGGAACTGTACAAGACATGTAAATTCCGCACAGCATAGAAAACGAAAATTGGGCATGCCACCGAGAAGTGCATTTTTTTTAATGTAATTCTTATGTTGATAAATTGTAGTTTGCCACTAGGCTTGCTCGATAAACAACCGTTCAAGGACTTTTGGGACAAATACAATCCCGAGTTATGGTTGTCAACGGAGAAAACGGCACGTAAGCATGTTGCATTTGTACGCGATGACGTGGAAAAGAAAATGAAACGCATATTGAAAAAACAGTTTTTTTGGTTATGTGTTGACGAGACAACAGACTATAAAAAAAATTCAATTGTAAATATTATGGTACGCATACTAGACCCTAGTAAACCTACATTACCACTGTTACTAGCTAGCCGAAGACTACAAGAGTGTACTGCTGCAGCAATTACGAAGGTTGTATTTAGCACGTTGGAAAAATTTCAAATTTCAAAAGATAAAGTGTTGATGTTTATGAGCGATGGCGCAGCGATAATGCGTTCGGTAGGCCGTTCTCTTCTTGAACATGGTTGCAAGTGTTTACATGTTACGTGTAAAGTGCATGCTTTACATCTTGTGGCAGAAACCATTCGACATTGCTCTCCCGAGGTAGATGCAATAATAGCAAGCACAAAACAAGTATTTTTCAAATCTCCCAAACGCCTACGATCATTTCGCACAGAGTCAACCACCGGAGCCAATTCTTACACGTTGGGGAACATGGTTGCAGGCAGTTTTTTATTATGCTGAACATTTCAAAATAGTAAAAGCTGTTGTTGCACAATTCAATCCTGCCGAAGCTGCAGCTATTAAGAAGAGCCAGTTGAAATTTCAAGATAGTTCCGGTGAAACAGATTTAAAAAATATTCGTAGCTACTATAACGGATTAGCTGACGCAATAGACCAATTACAAAATAGATCGTTATCATTATTGGAGTCTGCAAATTATGGACTGAGTGCATACACAGCTACTGACTATACATGACGCAAAATATAATCGCGTTTTAGAAAAGTTCGAGAGTGTGCTACAGAAAGATCCCGATTTTAGTACACTAAAACAAATTTGTGATGGTGTATCGAATAATCCACTGACTAAGTACAAAGGGTATTTTAATCATGCATGTATAGCATTGAACGTTCCTTTTCAAAATATAAACTCATTTCCTCGCCACAGCGAACATCGCTCACCTCGACAACTGTGGAAACACATCTAATGGTGTCAACTTTTTGCCACTCTTATCCATATGATGTTAATACTGATAATGGTGCTTCTAGTTTTACTGTTCCGTAGCCAAGGCTGCATAAAAGGGTAAGTGTTTTACTACTTTTCACATATTATAATTATGTATTAGTTCTGTTATTTTTTTACTAGTGTTTTTGTATACTAGGCAAGTACGGCTATGGCACGGCTCCCTGTTACCGGGCTCTGATTATAAAGCCCGATGTGTTCTAAATTCAAAAACAAAAAAAAATGTTAATGACAGAGTAGAAATACAACATTTATCTAAAATATGTTTCTCTTTTTTACAATAAAACACCCAATATGATGCAAATAAATATTTTTGAATTACATTTGAATATAATATAAGGTAAATAAAAACATTAAAATACATATGTTGCTGTGATATTTATTTACTCACGTTAGGAGGTGTTGTAGGAGGCGAAGTAGTGTTAGTGAGCGCTTTTATATAATTCAGATGATAAACTGAAGTTTAGAATAAAAAAATGGAAATGGCATCAACAAATTTCTACAAGATATTTTCCAAAATTCCTGGATTAATTATATTGAAGTTTTAAGTTAATATGAAACTGTTTCTATTAAAAACCGAAGAACTTCAATAAACAAATCCATTTTGACCTTTCAAGGCTCCACTGAAGTAGATTTGAAGAGAGAAATATTTGGTTGTAAATTGAGTGCTGCTGCGAGCTCGAAATATCAAAAACGGACACCGAAGTACTGCTACACTGCGAAGAACGTCAATGTGCAGGTACAGAAATTTAATATTCGGCCAAATCATCAATAAAAAGACAAACTTCAATTTAATCAATTATTTTTTTAAATTACAAATTCAAAGAAATATATTAAAATTATGGGAGCTGTCGGTTAGGGAATGCGATAGGTTCTTTGTCTAAAAATGCATACTCTGCCCAAAAAATATATAATTATTCTAAATTCATAAACGAAATACTCTCTTTCGAATATTAAAAATTCTTTCATTTTTTGTCCGTTTTCGATTAGCAAAAAATAAATAAGTAGATTTCACAAAACATAGTCATTTTTATGAAAACGTTAACCCTGAGATAATCAGTTTAATTCCTTTATTTTAAGAATATTTCATTACAATATCATATTAAAACCATACGTGTCTTCTAGAATTTTGACCGTTTGAAAAGGGCGGTAGTGTTTGCCGAAATGTTATGCGTTTATAGATAGTTTTCGTTTTCATCTAAAAGGCTGGCCGCAAAACTAAAGAGTGTTTTTTATTTATTACGACGATACATTTTGGCCACGAAAATCCCAGGAACTAAAAATGTTTTCCTGCATAATTTTTAAATATTTTGAAGAAGCTAACAGTATGATTAGCGAAACATCAAGAGTAAACTCAAAGAAACGGTAACACCCGGAAGATTGTACTACAGCAGACAACGGCCGTGAAAATCTATGCTCAACTAATATAAAGTTTGTCAACGGCCCTTCTTGTCGAATTTCCAACTTTAATGTAATCTTCTTAAAAGCTTTTTATATTACTTCACCTTTTCGTAAGTATTTTTCAGTTTCTATAACATTTTCAACATTTTTTAAAAAAATTAAAGCTTATTGAAGGTACTCAAATAAGCAACATTGTTTCACTTCAAAATAATTTTTACAATCTATCTATATGTCCTGTTTATTGATTTTAGCGGTAAAGATCTATTTGCAAATGGATTTTTGAAGATCTTGGCGTTAGAGGTGCTCCTAGAAATACATTTTTGCGGACATGATTGTCTTTAAAGAACTAAATTAAAATCTAAAAAAATTGCACGGAATTCACCCTCAGGGCTATTTCAGTTAAAGTCGCATCCCTTATATATGTGTCCGCTCATCTAAAACTGTTATATAAAAACATTGAAAATAGATTGGTTCGTGTGTGTTCATGAAATCAAACCATCGAAGTTACTATCACTAACTTTCTAATGATAAAGTATATACAAATAATAATGGACTACAGTTACGTCTTACTGCTAGGAGAGTTGAGAGTAAAATTATTGAGTAAATATTGAAATCCAGCTTCATTCCTAAGTACGCAGATACATACATAAAACCAAATGTGTCCATATGGCGTATAGCTGAAATAGAGAGTAAGTAGAACAATACGAGTTATATGTGATTTCTTAAGTTCTAAGAACATGGTCAAATAACTTCTAAGAAAAGGGACGAAACTCGAACGAAAACAGAATATACAAACTTTGTCCTCTAGACCACCCAGAAAACAATGTAACGAGTCACATACAATATGCACACATGTTAAAAGGAAAATAGAACGTACTGAACGCTACTGTACATAAAATCTAAGAAGAAATAAAATGAAATCTAAGAAACAGAAAGGACGGGTATTTAACAAAACGTATCAACCGATTACATTAGAATAATAATGCAAACCTTGTCGTTTCTCGAAACGACGAGGTGAACGAGTCACACTGGTGCAACTCTCAATCTCCATTTTCTGCATAACCACAGCTAAGCCAATATTACTTTAGAATAATATTTGCTTCACATATGATGTTTAATTATCAGTTACTGACTATGGGAAAAAGCTTTGTTGGCCAGTGTAATTAGTAACTCACTTATGTCAACATAATCTAAAAATATGGTAGCAAAGCCCATTTTTGTATGAATATAATGTAAGACAATTTGCCCAAATTAGCGAAATAAAATTGAATAGGTGTAAAACCACAATTACATCATGCTGTCATAGAATATGACATGTGTGGTGGAGGCGCCGGGTAGCTATATTCAGAAGGGATAGTCGCATGGCTTCAGAATTATGCTCAATTATAACTAATGTTTGTCTGCAAAGGATTTCCAAACACATAAAGGAGAATTTGTCTCTTATCGTATACCTACACGTATTTGCTTCCAAGAATTGACGTCATGAACCATTATAAATAGTCGCGCATCATGTGAAAGTATTTCAAGTATATGAATTGTATAAGTTTTCCTAACTATAAAACCTCTCTAGACTCCAGCTTAATTAAAAACACAATTCTTGCGATTTTATTTTTCAAATTAAACGAACATTGTTGTATGTGCTTTACTTAAAGCGTTCCTTCATCGTGAAGAATTAATACGGCGTTACATCATCAAAAGAACTCTTTAGCTGGGCAAAACGCCACTAAACGACGCGACGGTAACGTTATATAGCGAAACTGACGTTAATGCACCGTTACAATTTATCAAACCTCCTTTAAACGTTCCACTTACGTTAAGCGACTGCTACGCCCTCTTCCCGCTCGCCGCTCTCCTTATAATTGCGATTGCACTTAATTACGCTAAAGTGCAGTCTCGCGTCAAGTTTCTTTTGATCTTGATCTCGGCGATTTTCTCTTGACCAGAAACGAAACGACCGGCTCGCTGGAGGAGATGTTTGAGATGGAAAGCTTTTCTTTCGAATGCTTTTCATTCTGGCGAATGATTAAACGAGGTTTGCGATGTTTGTTCCCTTCTATTTAGTATGAGAAAGATGGATAAGGATAGATAGAACAGGAAATAGACGATTAATCAAGTAACGAGATATGCAGTGATATTGGTTCTGCTGAGATTAATGAGGATTGAGCATCTAGTAGATTTCTAGCAGATTCATAGGATTTATTGGCTTAGAGCGAATAGAAACGTAAAAAGAGTTAAATGCATGAGCACGAGATGTTAATTAAACACCATGTTGGATGCGGTGAATAGGGGGAATGACGTCGCAATAGATCTGTATGTGTCTAGTTAGTTTTGTAGTAATTTCAAGCGATTTATTCTTACGTTTCAATATTGTTGAGATATTATTTTAATGTACTTGGTGCTCTGGTGTCATATGTATGGTTAGTCATCAGTAGAGCAACGCAAACTGCGCTGAAAGCCAGTGACTGACGCATAAAGGTTTACACAAAATAAACACGGCCGGGACAATTCGGTATAAGCGTCAGTATAACTGCGACTCGAAAGCCGATCTGTTGTGTATGCATCTACGCTGACGTATACTATATCGTAGTTCTACGTTTGTTTCGAAAATGTTTCCTACGTCGCGAAAACGACCAAAGTTGGACACAATAAGAGAATTTATTGCAGAAATGCCCGATTTAAAGTGTGATGGCGCTAAAATTCAATGTGTAGTGTGTAAAATAGATTTAATGTGTTGGTCGAAAGGTGATTGTCTACGGCACGTAAATAGTGCAGGGCATGTTTCAAAAAAAAGTTCCACGCGAGATTATGACAAATTTAAATTTAATTTATGTGTTTATTGCATGTAATTTACCATTTCATTTACTAAGGAAGAAAGCATACGTCTCGTTTTGGAATGAATATTCGGACTTTAAGTTACTAAGTGAGAGAACATTACAGAGTTGTGCCGTCTGCTCGTGAGCATGTCGAGAAAAGAATTAAATCGGAGTTGCAAGATAAAAAACTGTGGTTATGTGTGGACGAAACAACAGATCGTAAAAAACATTCAGTGGTTAATGTAATGGTACGCACAATGGAACCACATCGACCGTCACCCTCAATTTTACTAGCTTCCATACGAATACAACAATGCACTGCCGAAGTAATTTCAATGTTGGTGTTAAATACATTGGAAATGTTTGAACTTTCAACAAATCAACTGTTGATGTTTATGAGTGTTGGTGCCGCAAACATGCTTGCTGTAGGTCGATCTCTTAAAAAACATTGTGCTAACTTGTTGCATATTACATGTAAAATTCATACTCTCAGTCTCGTAGCAGATAGTATCAGAAAATGTTATCCCGAGGTAGACGCTCTAATAGCACATACAAAAGCTGTGTTTGTAAAATCCCCAAAACGTATTCGGGAATTTCATAGACTATGCTCCGGGATTCCTGAACCACCACAACCTATTCTTACTCGTTGGCGAACATGGTTAGAGGCTGCATTTTATTATCTTAAATATTTTGAGAATATAAAGAACGTGATTATTCGATCCAAAGGAAGCTGCGGCTGTCAAGGTAAGCCGCTTGAAATTTCAGGATAGTCAAGTTAAAACAGATTTGGAAATTATTCAGAACAATTACGTGGGACTAGCGGATGCGATAGAAAAACTACAAAATTCTTCGGTGTCGTTAGTGGAATCTTTGAAAATAGTGCAACATGTTCACGCACAGCTATGCGCGATAGAAGACGCAAGAAATGTTTGTGTTTTAGAAAGATTTGAAAGTGTTTTAGATAAAGACTCTGATTTTGGCACATTAAGACAAATTTGTGAAGGTGCGTCAACAGAACCGTCAAGTTATTTGAAAGATTATTTTACTTACGCAAATATAACGTCACTAGATGTAGAACGTTCGTTTTCGGTATACAAAAACACTTTTTCTTCACGCCGCACTCACTTTGCCGAAACAAATCTAATGTTACAAATATTAAATAGACATTATCCACTTTGTGATTTCACGGAGGACTCTTAAAAGTTGCTTCTTAAACGGATCATGCTTACACTCTTACATTTTCTAAGATATAATCGTCCTAAAATTAAAAGCTTATACGTGTGCGTTTATGTGCTTCCAAATTAGTAATGACATAATGATAGCAAGGACTGCGGGATAGTATGGCAAACAACACAGAGTATCGGCACACTCCTAACCACACAAAGTACTAATTAATTAATTCGGAACAGCTGTTTCGGGGGCTCCTGGGTATCCTCATTATCAACCATATTACCGAATAATACTGAGCGAAAAACAAAAAAAATCTAACTCTACCGTGCTTGTTTATCCCTGCTGTCGGAGAAAAAATATATATGTATTTACAAGTACCTACTTCTTGCCGCTTAACACTAAAAACATGCGAGGTATATACGGAACGAGAAGGTCTGATATGTGTCCGCATCGCGCTCATAATATAGAGCAAGACAACTGTTGGCGCTTGTGTCGTTAGATATTCCGTTACGCCCAAGCCCGCCAATACAGTGCATTTTTATATTTCAATTATGCGCAAGCACACCAACAGGCATTTTTATGTAGTATTTTTTATGTGCAGTTAAATTAGAATCAACAAAGGACGCAAGCAACATGCTAGCAACAATGCAATTGTAGTTCGATCATTCACAAATACAGTCCACATACAATTAAAGGACAACCAACAACAACGGTGCGTTCCCTCTCGTCAAATGTGTTTTTCTTCCGTCTATAAATTTTTAAATCTAAACTATGCAAGATGTACAGGACATGACGAAAGAGTCTTTTGTCACTGTAGTACGTTACTTAAATCATATGGTCGTTTTACCCTAGTAAATTAAAGAAACAAGAGTAATAAAGTGATGGGTGGTCTCTGTTTAACAGATTTCGTTCCTTTTTATATAGATAGTTTCAAATGCGTCTAGTTCACGAGGCTAGGTTACGTTCTTAAAGAACGGGTAATTCGGTAGATAATGAGAATGCCAAGGAGCACTTGAAACAGCTGTTCCGAATTAGTTCATTAATATCTTGTGTAGTGAGGAGTGTGGCGATACTTTGTGTTGTTTACTAGTAATGAAATGCGTGTAATATTGCATTGCTACGACATATTTTTGTTGAAAATTCATTTTTTAATAAAATGCCTCATATATTATTAGACAAAAAATTGCTAACAATGAAGTTAATATTTTAAAAGAAATATTCAGCTAATTAATTTACTTGTCAGTGTAAATGATACAAATTAAAATTAAACACCTGTTGTGTTAAAAGATACTTAAAAAATAAAAAAAAACCCAAAGAAACTAAACCAACGACTCTGTTTTTGTATTCGACGATTGTCGCTCATGTCGCACTGAAAAATAAAGGTGTTTTTCCAACTACTACCTCCTAACATATCATGAGTGCTAAACGAACATTTGCATAACATTTGTCAGTGCGTCTTAATAGTCCCATCGGTATCCTTGTCTTTACGTTACCGCCTCGCTTCTCCCAGAATCACAATCCCTCGCCTCACTTCAGAGTATAACCTCGGGAATGTTCGGGAGATCTCCCTTTAACGAGGCTTATTTTCTGTGACGATTTTACAAGAAACTCATACGTCATCCCGATATTTTGTATATAAAGCCGACCGGAATTACATTCATAGACAAAGAGAGACCTTTCCTAACCGCTCTTTCAATGACAGAACAACTTACTGTCTGGAGGAACTAAGTTTGCCGAATATAATTATTGTCGTTTGAGCCTTAATAGCAAAAAGACGGGCTCGTTCTGTTATTGTTGTCCGGTATCATTAACGCATACGACTGCTATCAGTTGAATTCTGACAATTAAATGTCGGACGTGCCCTGACGACGTTTTCTTCATTCGCTGGTGTTAGTTTTATTGGAGCGAAGTTATCTATGTATGAACTCATTGCCGTGAATACCGATTACCATGCTTTATTGAGTCAATTATCTCACCGAATAGAGATGTTGTCAATTGAATCTTGTTGACCGGAGGTCGGGCACGTTCTGACGACGTTTTCATGATTCACTGGTGACAGATTTATCGGTCGAAGTTGATGAATTACAAACTCAATACCGAAAACCGTATGGCTTCTCGAATTTAATTACTTTACCGGATAAAGTTCCAATTGAGTTTGACGAACGGATGGCGGACATTGTTCTGTCGAATTTCTTGTAATTCACCGGTAGTAATTTTATTGTTTATTCTCTTTGCCAACTCCAGAATTTTTATCCCCGTGGTACCGACCGATAGTCATAGTAATTTAAGATTCATATTCCGCGACAAATACGTTTCACTTTATCAAAGTTACTTGTACATGGTCTCAAACGTAATTTTAATTCTTAAACTTTATTTTAAGAAGAGGAGAATTATTCCGATTTATTTTATTTTATTTCTTAACCCTCTTACTACCTTAGAGCCGATACATCGGCTTCGTGACTTTTGCGAGAAATACTTCCAGCCGATATATCGGCTTTTAATTTTCAAAACAATTATAACCTGACGCTATCTTTATTTTTAAGAAAAATATGTTAATTTAAAAAAATTTCATTCAAATTGCATATTTTCCAAGGTATTTTTGGCCGGTACATAAAAAATTGTAAGGTAGTAAAAGGGTTAAATCTGAATGCCGTTTATTTTGTTTTAAAGCCGTTTGTACTATTTTTCTTATCTGAAAACTTTGGACAAATACGAGCTACGCCTATTGTTGATGAATCCGTGTTCTAGGATACAATAGAATTCACTTTTTCTCGGATTACACAAATTTAAGGAATTACATTTATTAAAATACCGCAGGATTAAGGTAAATAAGCTTTTCGACATTCTTCCGAATTTTAATCTCATCACAAAAATAAATAAATACCTGTTGCCTGTCGCTTGTCGCGATATCTGTTAGTAAGAAGACTGACTAGGCCTTTCTATGTCGTTAAGCCGCTGGTACAGTAACCTGTTAATGTCAGAGATTAAATTAAGTTATAAAAGGAAAAGAAAATAATTCATGAGCAATTTATTAACAATTTACAATTACAAAGTAAATTAGGAGAAATATTTTAGTAAATTTATTTCTTCATTTTTCTCAATTCCGAAATTTTCCTAAATCCGACACAGTCCAGAGAGATACTCCTGGGGACACGAGGTTACAAGATAACCTCACATCCTGTTCTATTATTAAACGGATTAACTTCTGTGTGAAGTGAATCAAATTACCCAAACCGTTCATGTTGCCTTGCCACGTAAAAAGGAAGAACGCCGTATTATGCTACAAAAACTAAAGAATGTCATTTACATAGGCTTTCGTATTCCAGCCATTGTCTGACTGACGTGTTATTCGCTTCACGGGAACTGCTTTGTGTACAAATCGACTTTCTCTTTAATGCTAGATAAGTAGGGGATTAGCGGATCGTAATTGTAGCGTTTCACTTACGGGAGACGCGCGGAAAAAACTTTTTCAATTAGAGCGCGGAGTCGAGAACGCGACAACTAGTACGACGACGACGACGGTGACTCAACTTGTTTGCTCATTTCCATTTTCCGTGAGCCCGGATCGATTAGAAAAGAATAATGAGCGTCACTGCATCTTACTGGTTCTAATATTCGAGTTCTCCGTCGGTAAACAAATTAAGAGTGACAGTATTAGATTTTGATTTGGGCAAGTACTACGAGGTGCAAAGATTTGCATATATACATATGCATTTAGTACACTGAGAAAAAAAAACGGTTGACCCAATACAAAATGCATTCAACGAAGTACGAGTTTAGTCACATTTTCATGATATTTCGTATGCGAGAGCGTATTCCTCAAAATAAAACAGTATTATGTAATAGAAAACAATATCCATATAACAATATACCATGTAAATAGCAATATTACTTAGGTAATTCACTTATAATTTTAACCATTTATCGTATTGTGCTTGTACGATGACTATACAAACATTAGGTTAGGTTTATAAATATAAAAGTGCTTTGAGGTTATAATTTATAACAATTTATCTCTAGCAAATAATATTTCAGATTTTTTTTTAATAGATGAAAATTGTTAACAGTTTTTATTTTGGGTGGTAAACTATTATAAAATCTACAACCAACAAAATAAGGACTCTTTTGATAGTCTTTTTGTAAGGGGAGGTAAAATGTAGTCATTCGTACGAGTATCGTATTCATGAATAACGCTGGCCACGAGCGGTACCGCTCATCGGCGTAGAATCAGTTCGGACCGAGAGGAACGGTAGTATTACTTCGTCTGCGGAGCAGTACGGACATTTTCGCTGCCGGTCATTTGCGCAATTGTTTATCTGTCCTAGAGAAATTATGATTTCGTCAGCAAAGCGACCGCGGTCGGACAAACTTCGAAAATTTATTGCAGAAATTCCAGACTTGATATATGAAGGTGCTAAAATTAAATGTGCAATCTGTAAAATCCCGTTAATGTGTTGGTCCAGACAACAATGTCTACGACACGTAAATAGTGAAAAGCATGTCTCAAAAAGAAATTGCGCACGAGACAATGAAAAATTTATATTTAATTTATGCGTTACGTTTATCGCATGTAATATACCGTTTAATTTACTAGACAAGGAACCATTTATCTGCCTTTGGAATAACTATTCGGAGTGCAAATTACCAAGTCGAACATCGTTATGAAGAATTGTGCCATCTGCGCGCGAACATATTGAACAAAAAATAAAATCGGAGTTGAAAGATCAAAAATTGTGGTTATGTGTCGACAAAACAACAGATCAGAAGAAACATTCTGTTCTTAATATAATGGCACGCAAATTGGAACCTCATCAATCGGCACCTTCAATTCTATTAGTCTCCAAACGAATACAACAGTGTACTGCCGAAGTAATTTCAAAGTTAGTGTTGAATACATTGGACAAGTTTGAACTTTCAACAAACCAACTCTTGATGTTAGTGAGTGATGGTGCTACAAACATGCTTTCTGTAGGCCGGTCTCTTAAAAAGCATTCTGCTAATTTGTTACACATTACGTGTAAAATTCATGCTCTCAAACTTGTGGCGGATAGTGTCAAAAAATGTTATCCTGAGGTAGACGCTTTAATAGCGCATACCAAAGCAGTATTTGTCAAATCACCGAAACGTATTCGCGAATTTCACAGACTGTGCCCCCGTATACCAGAGCCACCAGAACCTATTCTAACTCGTTGGGGAACGTGGTTACAGGCCGCGTTTTATTATCATAAATATTTTGTCAATATTAAGAACGTGGTTTTATAATTCGATACAAAGGAAGCTGCCGCTATCCAGAAAAGCCAGTCGAAATTTCAAGATAGTCAGGTTAAAATGGATTTAAAAATCATTCACGACAATTACTTCGGGCTAGCAGATGCAATAGAAAAATTACAAAATCCTGCGGTGCCGTTAGAAGAATCTCTACAAATAGTGCAACATGTTCACGCACAGCTATGCGCGATTGAAGACGCAAAAAATGTTTCTGTTCTAGAAAAATTTGAAAGTGTTTTTGAGAAAAATTCTGATTTTGGCACATTAAGACACATTTGTGAAGGTGCGTCAACAGAATCGTTAAGTTATTTGAAAGATTATTTTACTTACGAAAAATATTACGTCACTAGATGTAAAACGTTCGTTCTCTGCATATAAACGCATTTTTTCCTCATGCCGTACTAGTTTTGCCTAAACAACAGTTGATATACAATGTGTTTATGTTATTTTTGTTTAAATGTATATTCTTTGCTTGACCTTGTCCAATATCTTATAAGATCTACTGGACAGATAAATTATTTTACTCTAAAAAAAAAAATAGTTTAACGTTTTTGTAATGTTCGGTGAAGATACTGCAAGTGTCAGTTCGCCAAACTATAAACGTTTTGACATCCATCAGGTAGTTGATTTAAGACAATAATTTTCCTCAGTGTATGAAATAAAAATCTTACTATTTATTTAAGTACTTCTTTCAACCAACATCTTTCTGTAAATAATATTTAGACGATTTGCCGTTGGAAAAGGCTTTATGGAGCTTCCCAATTGCTCCGATGATATCCCTTAATGTATGAGGTCTACTTGCAAGAGATGGTTTACCGCTTTGCGGAGACGATTTGGAGACTCGATTTCCTGCCACGGTTAAACGTAAAACGACCATCCCCATACCGACATCTCGAGGCGTCTATTTCCTGTCTTGTTCGCCCCAAACACACACGTTTCCGGTTCGTATTTCGCGCAGATTTGGGAAACCGACCGACATCGACACCATTATTACGTATAGAGTATACATGCATAATGGATTCGCTAGGTGATTGACTCCATCCAAAGTTCGTACAGAGGTGTATATACGAGCCAGAATACGAAAAGGTAGTAGCTTGAAACGGGTTTCAAATCTGCATGTACGGTGTGTGCACCCCTGAAGCACTGTATCGCCTATTGTTTCAGGTATTAAAGTTATGGAGTTGAGTTGGATATATCACAGTGTTAACCATGTTTGATACCTGTCTATCCAGGTATATGAAAGTTATGCTATTCATCTGTTGAAATATATGTGGTGTTTGCTCTGTCGCCACCGAGTACCTACAAGGAAGTAGCTGTAGTAAAGTTTATTTGTTTCCGTGAAGATGAATTAAATTCTAATGTTGTTTACATTTGCTTAAATATGAATTGTTTCTTAGAAATTCACAATTTAAATTAGAGTTAGGTAAATTATATGCAAATTGGATCTATTCAACACAAAATCAACATTAGATGTGTTTGCATATAAAGAAGATCTAATCAACAATCAGATCTAAATTAAAATTTGATGACTTTGAAAAGAGTTCTCCGTTCATTTTGTGGGATGATCTACGTAATAATACGGCCCAGATGGAAATATTGCGACGTACTTTTACACTAGATTGAAATGTTTAAAATTACGTCAATTTGTATTGAAATTTAGGATGTAATATTCTTACCATGATGTAATACCACACTAGAGATATACACCGGGAAGCTAAATTTTAAATTGTATTGTGGATGTGTTAAAATATGCTGCGAACTTATAAATATAGAAGGCCAAGAGAGCCCCGCGCTAAGTTAGAAATGAGTTTGCTGGGCCCATGACGCCACATATGTATGTATGTATACAGATAAGTCGGCACGGGCGTCAATTTATTGATTTATTGCAACAGTCTCTCGTCAACCCTTCGCAGCGTTAGTCGTACTTATTATAGATGAATATAATTTATATATGTAACTATGTCTAACGTACGTAAGGAAAATAATCGGCCGTTAGCTAGTAAAGTGACTGAATTTATCAGTGAATTTCTGGATTTAAACTACAATGGAACCAAAATATCGTGTAGAGTTTGTAAAATACCGTTAATGTGCTGGAACAAACGCGACTGCAAAGACATATTAATAGTGTACAGCACAAAAATAAGAAAAATGGCATGCCACCTCAAACCCAATTTCAGTTGGATTTACTTTTAATGTTTATTGTATGTGGTCTACCGCTTCGCGTACTCGATAAAGAAGCGTCTCCACAGTTTTGGCGTACATACAATCCCGAGTGGAACTTATCATTACGGACAGCGTTACGGGGAGATCTACCACGTATACGTAAGGATATCGAAAATAGGATCAAAACAGAATTAAAAATAAACAGCTGTGGCTATGTCTTGATCAGACGACAGATTGCAAAAAATAATTCTGTTTTGAATATTATAGTACTTTCCTCATATTTTAACTACGTTTTCTATGTTCTTTAGCGTCATTTGCACTAATTTTATTGACTTGTTGCTAATTCCTATACTTTTCAGTGCTGTTCCCTTATTATGCTGTCATAAGCTTGTTTGAAATCTATGAATATTATAAAAGTGTCTTTCTTATGTTCGTAACTTTCTGTATGGATTTCCCTCATGATCAGTAGCTGACCTTCCTTTACGGAAACCGCACTAGTATTCTTCGACATCTAATTTCATTTATTGACAAATTTTTTACCGCTTTACTAAATTCTGGCCTCAGGAGGTGCATAATGCACGAAACCGGTTGCATTGATTAATTTGAATATGGAATTTTGTGAGTCAAGACCATCTTTTATTTCAACTCCTAAAGAATATATCTTCGACAAAAAGTGAGCAAGCGTATTGCATGGTACTTGCTGCTCTCGGGGAAGAGATTTTTGAATTTTTTGATCCCCATGTTATCTATAAATAAATAAAGCCTGGTAAAGAGTTCTGAATTAATCAAAACGAAATGTTTCAATTTGAAAACTTCAATTTTGAATTTTCCAACATGAAAAAATTTCAAGTTCTAAGTTTAGGTACTCTTAAAAACTATCACAAAGTAAACGATTAAGTTGCTTACAGAAACCCAATAAAGGAAGACGACCATATTCCAGGGGTTCTTTCGTGAATAACATTCACGTTTTAGATTTGGCAACTTCTCAAATAGTCAAAGATTATTTTAAACTTACCATTCAACAACGTAATAAACAATAACTTTTTCAATTACATCGAATTTTGTTCGCACACTATATACCGCTTTCTAGAAAATAAGTTAACGCTTCCTATCTCGGCTATCTTTCCATTTATTTCCGGTATGCGTCTCGCAGCATCATTACTGCCAACTTTGATAATATATAAAGCACTACGCCGCCTCGTTGAGAAAGCGCTTTACAAGGGAAGAAATTTATGCGCCATCGGTTATACTGTTTTTCCCGAGCTTCCTTTTCTTTCCACGGTTAAGGCGATGCAACACAACCCCACGGCTGCTCATTCGTTCAAAAACAGACTATTTTATCATAGACTTGTCGGGCGATACTTCTAAAAAAAAATAAACACAGAAGCCTTATCACGCAGCACCGTAAATAGCGTGTAGGGAGATTGCTGTAAGGCTATGTCGACATCTCAGATGCCCGATGGGATAGAGGAGAATTTATCTTTTATGTGGTACATATTTCTCTTTTGGCAAAAGAGTGGAGAGAAGACCTATACCACTTTCTCGGGGTTATATGCGATAAAGATTCGCCATTTTATGAGTTTTGCGAAGTAACGAGGGAAAATGACTAATGTTGAGAGGTCCCGCGAGTAAATTGTGATTATAATAGCTTTGTTGGTTGTGAATCATAAAGCCATAAGTATGTAGTGTTTTAGTGCATCTGTGAAGTTCTCATTTAACTCACAATTCATGATAATAAGCTGCTTTCCATCATACTCGAAGTAGATATGAAATATTTTTAATGTAAAATATGTATGAAGTAGGCGTCATAAATTCTCTACACATGTCCGAGTTTGTTCGAACTCCGTTGGGTCATAGTCGTACATGTGCGAGGTCTACACTATATATATATATATATATATATATTGAAACAATCGCCGGTCTTTCGCGATTGAAGAACTTAACCAAACTTTTATTGTGATTGTACGTGGCATTGTTTAAGATGATGTATTTTGGAATATCAATTTCCTCGAAATAGGAATTTAGACATTTGATGATGGTGCTGCTGTTACATTTTTTTGTGGGATATAACTTTACAAGTTTTGTGAAGTGATCTAAGACCACCAAAACATTCTTGTAACGGCAGCACCATCATCAAATGTCTAAATTCCTATTTCGAGGAAATTGGTATTCCAAAATCCATCATCTTAGACAATGCCACGTACAATCACAATAAAAGTTTGGTTAAGTTCTTCAATCGCGAAAGACCGGCGATTGTTTCATGGCAACCGTGACAGGACTCGAACCTGCAATCTTCGGATTGTTCGACCGGACCATTATTTTGACCAATAGTTGTACTTAAATTGATCGAATGCCCTATCTAACTTATCCTCCATTGTTTTCGTAAAGTAACCAAACTCATCCCTAAGGTCAGATGCATCGCCATCATCCTCTCTATTCCTGGTTTTAGGCATTTTACTGACTTACCTTACTTTCTCTCGCTTGTAACAGAATTTATTTTTTTTTTAATTGCCTAAACGTTAGGGCGCCAAATTTGAAATATATTTCTCGAGTTTTTTTTCTAAAATTCTGTTAAATTTCATCATGCTTTCTGTAGGCTGGTCTCTTAAAAAACATTGTGCTAACTTGTTACATATTACGTGTAAAATTCATGCTTTCAGTCATGTGGCAGATGGTATTAGAAAATGTTATCCTGAGGTAGACGCTTTAATAGCGCATACAAAAGCAGTGTTTGTCAAATGACCAAAACGTATTCGCAAATTTCACAGACTGTGCCCCCGTATGCCTGAGCCACCAGAACCTATTCTTACACGTTGGGGAACATGGTTACAGGCCGCGTTTTATTATCATAAACGTGGTTTTACAATTCGATCCAAAGGAAGCCGCGGTTATCAAGGAAAACAGGTTAAAACGGATTTAAAAACTATTCAGAACAATTACTTCGGACTAGTGGAGGCAATAGAAGAATTACAAAATCCTTCGGTGTCGTTAGTGGAATCTCTGCAAATAGTGCAACATGTTCACGCACGGCTATGCGCGGTAGAAGACGCAAAAGATGTTTGTGTTCTAGAAAGTGTTTTAGAGAAAGATTCTGATTTTGGAACATTAAGACAAATTTGTGAAGATGCGTCAACAGAACCGTTAAGTTGTTCCAAAGATTATTTCAATTACGCAAATATAACGTCACTAGATGTAGAACGTTCATTTTCTGCATATAAACACACATTTTCCTCTCGCCGCACTCGGTTTGCCGAAACATATCTAATATTGCAGATATTTAACAGACATTATTCACTTTGTGATTTCACGGAAGACGCTTAAGACGGTAAATATTTGAGCACGAATTATATTTTATTTCTGACCATTTATTTTGTGTAAACTTTTATGCGCTCGTCACTGGCTGTTGGCGCAAATTGAACAACTCTAGTAATCATAGCAGCAATTGCCAAACTATCAAATCTCAATACCAAAAGCGTAAATTATTCTTGTTGTTTATTGTTATTATACCCTGCATTTGTCCTACGTTCCTTCTTTGCTCTCATTATTGTTTTCTCTTATTTTAACTTGTTTTGTTAATTTTTGTTATTTCTTTGCTTTGTCGAAATTTATTGCAACTAATTAATTATGATAGGTTTGTTTGAATATGTTAGTTTTTCATAGACAATATGTCCGTTTTTTAGGCTTTTTGCAAATGCAGGTTATAATAAAAATAAATAAGAAGAATAATTTACGCTTCACGCTAGGCGTCACAAAAAACAATTTGGCGCTATTTTCTAGCTAACTTTGCGTAACAACAGAAACAGATTATCAAAACCTCATATTTCTTAAGTTAAAGTATAACATACGCGATATCGTTGGATTCGTCTTTCGATTACCTTGCAAAAACGTAAAAATGTACAGGGTGTTCTATTTAAAAGAAAGTTGACGGCGCCTCTGGTGAAATCGCAAATACAATTGAAATGCTGATAACGGAGAAAGTTAGTTCACAAAAAATAGAAATCGACCTGTTCTTTCTAAAATCGCTAGCTTCTATCGTTCAAAAGTTAGCATGGGAGGGGGGCACTTTAGCACCGCACTGTATAACCTGGTGTCGGTTAGTATATGTGCAGGATATCCCAAAGATTTTTAATTTTGGACTATACTTGAAAGGTTGTTAGTGTGCGCCACCAATTACTCCATTAATCGGATCCCATAACTATTCGTAGTAGCATTCGCTACAATTGTAGAAGTAATTCTAACATTTTTTTTCTGTGTACTTGAGATTAATGTAGTAAATAATTCCTATTCGAATTCCTGATAGTACTGTAAGTTATTTCAGATTCGCTCCGTGCATGACATTTTGGATATAAGAGATACCCCACTACTAATTCCCCACAGCATTGGCATTTCGTATTTCAAACAAACCCGAACATTCGAAATTCGAATTGCCTGTTCGAGTTCTTGAAGGAATCTCTGAAATTAACGTGAAATTACGTGATGCTAGAAACGAGCGTTCCGTGATAATTTCTCCGTCCCACCCTCTTCCGAATGTATGCTCACAGTGATTCCTATTTTCTCTACTATGTACGACGAGAGCAAGAGTAGCTCAATCTCACGGCTCCGCCACGGTCGCTAACGACCAAACTTTCCCTTTCGATACGCACCAAAAACTTTTTATTAATCACCACGCGCGATGCCACTGCACAGACCGGGAAGAAAATGTATATCAGAGGGTTCCTCTTTGCCTTCGCCGATAACCGCTCGCGGGTAGGAGGTGGAGTAGGTGGGAATTTTCGGATTTCGGTTGTCGGAAATAGCTTGGCTGATGTTGATTATTGATTTATTTTTCTAATAGCACGTTCGAAGTCTTGATTTTTAACGGAATTTTTTACATGCAAATATTAAGTAAAACTTTGAAGAAGACAGTAGCGTAGCTGGTACCAAAATTTTGGCTAGACGCCAGAAGGACTGCCAAAAAATTTGTGGGCATTTTTGTCTACAAATTACAAGTACATTTCGTCGTAAAATTAAGGGATCATACATTTTTTTTTTTTAATAAGCAATTTTTCATATCTGAAATAATTTTTTAGTTATTTAGGTTATTTAAAAATACAAATAAATTACCATTATATCTTTAAACTGATATTATGAATAGGGTAAGATAATCATGTCGTCCCAGCAAAGCCGTAACAGCTGGAACACCCAACGGAACTCGGCGCGCGCCTGTCTGATGCGATGCGTAAACATCTGCCGGGTGGCAAAGCAGTTCAAATTCGTACACATTCATCATCACTAGCGCGGCGTGTGCGTGTGAATTAAATCAGACGAGCGGAATAGTAGTTATTCAAGAAAATTTTTAATTAAGAATGTCCAGTGTGCGTAAGGCTAAACAACGACCCTTTGCTGATAAAGTAAAAAACTTTATCTGTGAGTTTCCAGACTTGTTGTACGACGGTGCTAAAATAGTTTGTAAAGTGTCTGAGAAAACTTTGATGTGCTGGCAAAAGAACGACTGTAGGAAGCATGTAAATGCTGCTAAACACAGAAATAGAAAAATAGAAATGACTTTATTTTCGATTTACCTGTCATGATGATAACATGTAATTTGTCACTTAACATACTGGATAAGAAATCGTCTAAGAACTTTTGGAACAAATACAACCCAGAGTTGAAGTACGCAAAGAGGTGGAAAATAAAACCATATCTACATTAAAAATCAGTTGCTTTAGCTGTGTGTCGACGAGACAACAGATTGTAAAGAAAATTCAATTATACTTGTTATAGTTCGTGTACTGGATCAACATAAACCGACATTTCCACTGTTACTAGCTTGCAAAAGATTACAACGGTGCACTAGTGCAGCAATTACGACTGTAATACTTGTACTACTGTGATACGTTAAAAAACTTTCAGGTCTCAACACGTCAAGTGTTGATGTTTATGAGCGATGATGCAGCGTCAATGCGTGCGGTAGGCCGTTCTCTTCTTGAACACGGTTGCGACGGTTTACATCTAACTTGTAAGTTGTAAATCTCTAAACGTCTCTGAAGAGATTGTTGCGAGATTTAATGTGTCACAAGGTGCTATGGGTACAGCATGGATTAGATACAAAGACTCCTTAGATTATTGTAGAAGACTTGAACAAGGCAGAGAAATAAGAACAATCCCCATAGAATACTATTTTATACGTTTAACCGCTAAAAGAAAAAGGTTTTGTACTCCAAGGGAGTTAAAACCAAACCTTTAGTTTATTACTGGTACCGTCGTCAGCGCGCAGGTTTAAAGCACTATAGCCCTGTCACAGGTCCTGCTTTCGCTGCAGCTCACAAAGGAGCTAGACTCGAATTTGCTCGATGACATGTTAATTGGGGTATTGAGAAATGAAGACATATGCTATTGTTCACTGATGAGTCAAAATTTCGTATCGTCACCAATGATGGATGGGAAAGAATTTGGAGAGTGCCAAGCGAGTGATTCATGAAATGTGTTACCGAGGCTGTATGACAGCATTAAGGTACAGAAATGAAAAACAAAATTTATGCTTTTAACCCCGTCACTTTGCGGCTAGGTGTACATTGAAATATAGTAGGGGCATGCGAAATATGTAACTAAATTATGTAGTAGAGGAAATTAACAAATCAAATTCGATAAGCAAGTAAACGATTTTGGGTTGGCACAAGACCTTTTTGGGGAAAATTGTTGCTAATGCTGTAATAATGTACAGAACAAATTATTTTGACGACAGTGATGATGACATAGAAGAAGAGCTTATACGAGCAAAGGAGATGGATATATGCATGACAGAAATTGGTAAGGCCGCAGACGACACAACTGAAGGTAACTGGGTATTGATGTCCTTTGCAGCGAAAGGTTAAAGAAGTATTATGTTGGTTAAGTTGTCTCAGCTGATGAAGAAGACGAAATGTTAGAAGTAAAATTTACGAGAAATGTACCTACAGTCTCGGGCTATCGAATTAGGACCACTTAAAAATAAAATTTTGGGGTAAAATTAAAAAAACGTAAAGTAATGTTGGCAATATTATTATTTAATTACATAAAGCATGCAAGTAATAATTTGAACATACAGTGTGTCCCTGGTTTAACGCATGGATAGGTAAGGCGAACAGGAAATTATTGAAATTGAATTTTCATCTTTTAAAGGGTTCAGCCATGCTTACCCACCAAGTACTAGCACAATTTATTACTCTGAGCTATATTTTGTAATAACCCTATAATCGTATCTCCTATAGAAAATACATTTCACTAGTTAAAAAAATTCCTTTTTTGTAAATTTCCAATATATACTTGATTTTTCCGCAATAAAATTATGGCATAAATTACTTACCATTCAAGCATGGCTGAACCCCAAAAGACGAAAATTCAACTCACTAATTTTCTGCCTTACCTACCCGTGCGTTATCCTGGGACATGCTGTATATTTACTAATATTTGCTTGTTTCTCTGTGTTTTGTTATTTCCTTAATCCTTTTTGGCATACTGCCAATGCAGTTTTTTATCATTTATATTTTTGGTAAAATTCATCCTCATAATTCGTTTAATGGTTCTCTACATTTTTTACTTTTTCCTAGATTATTTATAGCGACGAAATATGAATAAATATATGTTCAAATTATACTTGAATTTTTTTCTTGAATTTAACCCCAAAATCATATCTTTAAGTTGTCCTAATTCGACGGCCAGGGCTCTACCTTGGATCTCTTGTCTTCATCAACATTTTCTTAGAAAGGTTCTGAAGAGTGTGCTATGTTTGCTAGAGGTGATATCACCCTTTCTCTTCCAAAACTTACTTGAGCTAGACACTTTAATAAGTAAACGGGTACTCTAAAACCGTGGCACTGGAACACTGAAACAGATCACTTTAATAAGATTTGATATGAATTTTTCGGCATACAACGTAAAATAATGTTTTGAGCTATTTCTGGACAAACTAAAGACTTCTCCGATTATAAGTGTTGAAAAGTATTTCGTGTTTATAGAGCACATGGCATGGAAATTATAACACCAAGGAGTGCGAATTTTTTACCAAACATGACAGAAACGTATAACTATTCAAAGGTAATAATTGATTATACTTTTACTAAACACCTACCCCAGTTCACCTTACTTTATTTTCGTTCGATTTTATTAAAATACCAAAGAAGAATTTATCAGCAAAATCAGCAACACCTTTAGCCTTTTTTAACTGAACATCTCACAAGAAGTACGACATTATATCTTCCGGCTTTTCTGACATGAATAAAGATCACACTCACAAAAGGAAATTAATATTCTCAACAAAAATACGCCGAGAAACACTTCTTTTCGCCGTAAAAAACAGAACACTCTCTTATTTATGCAACGCGCTCTTTCTTAAAATTACGCGAAATTACCAACGAAAAAGCAGTTCACTAACTTTCCGCAGCTCGACCGTAACGCCGAGCGCTATCGTCGCATCTCTTCCAACCCGAAAATATTTACTTTCGTACCGTTTCTCTTCCAAATCTTCGAATACCTGGCGCCGCGGTTTTATCTTAAGCGGTCGAAATTCCACGAGCACTTTCGCTCGACTGTGGAGGTAAATGGCCGGCCGAGGGAAGGCAAACGGTCGTCTCCCGCGCGCCGCAAATTTGTTACGCTGAATAAACAAAAGGAAGACGGCGAAAATGGAGATAAAAGGCGGAAGAATTGCGTTGGAATTCGTCCCGCGATGCCACTTCCTGCAGATGTAAACGTTTCGCTAATCGCCCGCTAGATAGTGCGCGAGAGTGAGGTAATTCCCCCTGCTGCTGGAAATTGTTTTGGTAACGATGTGATAGTATGTAAGAAATTCGGAATATAGAACGGTCTACTAGCGGGCGTGGTAAGACTCGTTCACGAAGGGTTTAGCAAGAGCTCGGACATTCAAACGACGATTTTCGCGGATCAATTTATCAATTTTCTGAATGTTGTCGTCTGTTTTTGATGTTGACGGTCGTCTACGCCACGGATCGTCATCGGTTGTTTCACGCCCCTCCTTAAACCTTTTACACTATTCAAAAACTTGTATGCGCGATAAACACTCACTTCCGTACACTTCTTTTAACATGGCATGAGCTTCTGGAGTAGTTTTTCCCAGTTTCACAAGAAACTTGAGGTTAACCCGTTGCTCGATCTGAACACTCTGCATTTTTCCGACGCGACGCTAGCGTAAGGACTTGAACGGACGATTGCTACAGCGAGACTGAGCGACGTACAACCGTGCCCATCGAGCCCAGGACGGGGGAAGCATCTACAAGCACATACATGTTCAAACCTGCGGTGGCGTGCTCGCTGTTTGCCGATAGTAGCGCCAGTCCGGTTATTTAATTGCCACACCTTATATTAGCATATTTTCAAATTCAAAGCAAAACAAAGAAGTCTTCTACTTTATGGCCGATGTATTCCATAGCAAGAATGTAAACATTTCAAAGTGCTTTAAATCACAAGCAAGTTTTTAAAATATTCGCCAGTGGGTTACGAACCAAAAGGAAACTAAAATATTGGAGAAGTGTTGTAAATTTTTCATCGTTGAATGCAGCTGTCATTTCAGCACGCATAGTGTATTCAGTATGGCCACTCGGTTAATGTGAAATTCCCTCTGACGGATATTAGCTCTTTTTCGGTAGCTCCTACTCTTCCTCAGGCTTACGAACTCTGGAGCAGAGGTAGTAGGGACTTATTATAAATCTAGCCAACGACAAACGTGGGGGTAACGGGGAAGACACTCCTCTTCGGTCGATTTTTTCGTATCGTAAATATTCAAAATTAATAGAATATCTTCCTTACAACAGGTAACGTAAATTCGGAGGTATTTCTAGCATGATTTCGCTTTATTATTGTTGGGTTGTCGGTGATTTTCTGTGTCACAGAGTAGTGTATTTTAGTCGTCTAGTCGCATCACTACATTCATTACATCATGCTACCCTTAAAAATAAGTCAATTCATCCTTAAATAGCATTTGGAAAGGTATTATCAAAATTTGATGTGGATGACACAATCGCCATCGCGTTTAAAATAAAGCAGAAAAGGGACGCCAATTGATTTTCTCACTTTGAGTCAAATTTTCATCGAGGTAACTCGTATTTTGGCTGTGATCCCAGTTTAAAGTGTTAATATTTCGAATCGTAATATAAATTCAAGATAGATGTGGAGGCTGGTGGTTAAGAATAGTCGGGTTTCCTGTAAATGTAATATAAATGTAGAGTTTATATTGACATCGTTATAAAATCCAGGTTAGTTTTCAATTTTCAGTTCTAATTTTTCGTTAAATTTCATTAACTGGTATTAAAGTTCATCTAGATTGCCGAATAAGTATTTTAGAACACTTCCAAACCCTCAGTTTACATAATTATCTAATCAATCATTTCAATATACATCATCATATAAGAAAATGAACTCTTAAAAAGTGTAACTTGTGAAGGCGGCGTTAGCAAACCCTTAAACCGCAACCGCAACCATCAGTGTGACAAACAGTTCTATCAAAAAAATATGTTGGTGTTGTGTATGAAATGTTTTTGTTGTATAAACAAGCACAATGCAAAAACCTACGTGGACCCATATTAAGCCAGTTAGCGTCCTTCAACTGATTGCTTACAACCGGAGTGGGGATGTTATTGATCTAAATGAGCAAATCATCGAGCCCAAGATTAGTTCTTCTTCCAAAAAAGACAAGGACCGCCGAGTTCTGCGGATGCAAAACAAGAGAATGTTGTTTAGAGTACTCTGCAAGTCTGTTAAGATCTTGATTAAACAAATCAATTTTTGAAGTAAGTACATCTGGAGAACAAGAAATGTAAACGTATGCGCGTAACAATGGCAACGGCAATGCAAAAGACAAGTAGACAATGCTAAGGTGTATATATAATATAGAAGGGGATTGAAAATAGAATCCTGGGGGACACCAAAAGCAACATCACTGAATTCCGAGATATTTTGACAGAATTTGACAGCCTGAGATCGACTGGAAACTGCGAGAAAGTGCAGTGTCTGATGAACCAACCTAATGAAGAATGGAATGCAATAAGTCGTGAATGATAGTCTCAAATGCCCTGCTGGAATGAAGAGGTAGGACATTAAGTATGGTGTCAGTGTCATAAAACATTTTAATGTTTACAGTACTATAGGGTGAAATAGATAAATTGGGGAAAAAGTTATTTAACATGGTGCAGTCAGACAGGTGCCCAGACAAAGTTTAGGAACTTGATTCCTTCAAGTATAATGGTAATTTATTCGTATTTTTAATTAAAATTTATGCATCTTTGTATAGTTTTTGCTATTACAATAAAAAAAAAAACAACTAAAAAATTATTTCAGTTATGAAAAATTGCTTATTTAAAAAAAAAATGTATGGTCCCGTAATTTTACGACGAAATGTACTTGTAATTTGTAGACAAAAATGCCCACAAATTTTTCGCAGTCCTTCAGGCGTCTAGCCAAAATTTTGGTACCAGCTACGCCACTGTCTTCTTCAAAGTTTTACTTAATATATGCCTGTAAAAAATTCCGTAAAAAATCGACACTTCGAACATTAAGGCCGTTCTCTAGCTCAGGCCTCATGCTTAATGCACGGTCTATGATTCCTTCTGATTAAAGTTGACGTATAGGTAACATCATTAAAACGCACGCAGTAGTGGAAACTTGTATGAGTTTTAGATAAATTATGTTATCTACCGCAGGTGATTACCTATAAAACGACAAAAATAATAAAACTTATTCAAAACATCACATTAATATTTCGATTTTATATTTTTATCATTTCTATACATTTAATTTCCTAAAGGAGGTAAATAATTAGCAAATTATTGTTGTATTACTGTACATTATTGATTATTTAGATATCACAGCACACAACTTTTACAAGACTGATTTCGATTTAGCTAATTCTTGTAGTTGATCCGTTTTTTATTTGAATTTTTAATTAGATGAGATTTAAGTTCAAGTAGCTATGTCTGTAAGTATTGTGTTAGTAATCAAAAATTGCTAGGTTTTAGCGCCTTGAAATTGCAAAAGAGAACAAAAAAAAGAAGCCAAAATAACGAAAGGATACGCAACCCCGTAACTTAATAATTTAATAAATAGCGAATCCTTCATTTAAGGTGCCAGCCTGCTCGTTGGCGTGGGAGTGGGTCAATACACTCACCAAGACAATTTAACTTAACTATGAAGGCGCCACCTGTTTGAAGTAACCCTGTCAGGCGATCGGGGCAAACAGGAACTCACGAGATGGTGATCAAAAATTATATGGGGAAAAGAAAAATTTGAATTAATTAAAAAAAAAAAACCCACAAATTTAACGTTGAAGAAGTAAACTCCTTTAATCTCACACGTAGAGTACGATTAAAAAAAAAGTGCAAGTCAATATTTCCTAAAGAAAAGTATATATGCGTAATGAAATTGGACCAGAGTACTACTCTGATCAATACTTATCAAAAGTAACAATAATGGGTAGGGTAACCTAAACTTGCGGACTCGCATAGGCGTCGGTATTACGGGTTAATATAAGAATACGAAAGATTCATAAATAAACTAAACCGGTAGAGAAGCAGGCATGTAGTGTCGACCTTGAATATAAATCATGTTAAACCGCGCTGAGAGAGATTTCGTTTTAGTACCGGTTGAGCTGTTGCAGAGATTAGTCGAACGGTCAAGGTTATGTACTTACGTATCGCTTTTGAAAATATAGCTGGTGTTTTTTGTGTGTTGTAGTATTATACCAAGTACATAATTAGTGTATCGTTTCATATAGAACTAATATTTACATACCTAAGAAAACAATGCCTCGTAATAGATTTGCTACTAATGTACGTAAGTATGTGTCACTTTTTCCCCATTTAAAATATGACGGTAGTGCAGTTTTTTGCTTAATATGCAATGTTCGTTTGGCTGCATTGGACAAAACTGATTGCCAGAGGCATGCCAATGGTATTAAGCATATGAGAAATGCAAGAACTGAAATACCTTATACACTATTCCTCATACATTTATTAATTATGTTTACCTCTTGTAATCTTCCGTTGTCGTTGGTGAGAAAAGCTTTTAAAACGTTTTGGCGACAATACGTTCCAAAGTACCCATTACCCTCACAAACCCAATTACAGAATCATTTGCCGCGAATGAAAGGGATGCTAGAAAATGTGTGTAAACGTGATTTGTGTTCCAAAAAAATATGGATTACCGTGGATGAGACGACCGATATAAAGAAAAACAGTATTGTGAATATAATAGCTCGCGTTTTATCTAGCGAGAACACAGCGTCTCGATATTTGTTAGCTTGCAAACGTGTTCAACAATGTACCGCGGAAAATATTCAAAAAGTGATAATGAACGCTTTGAAAAAAATTAAAATTGCCCAAGATCAAGTTGTGTTGATTGTGACAGATAGTGCAGCAACGATGTTAAGTGTTGGGCGATCCTTAAAACATATATTTCCTAACTTAATACATATAACCTGGGTGCTGCATGCTTTGCATTTAGTTGGTGAAGTTGTTCAACATTACGGAAACGTTGATCGGATGATTGGAAGTACTAAAGCAGTGTTTTGTAAATCTCCTAAACGTTTAAAAGAATTTCGTAAATTTTGTCCAGGTATTCCAGAATCTCCTGAACCAATTTTAACGCGATGGGGTACTTGGCTAACAGTAGCTTCTTACTATTTGATCCATTTTCAACAAATTCAATCAGTTATAATGCGATTTAATCGGAATGAATCCAAAGCAATTAGAGAAAGTCAAAGAGAATTTCAAGTTCCTCAACTTTTAGAAGATTTAACAACAATATATACCAATTATACGGTATTACTAGATGCCATCAGAAAACTACAATGTACTGAATTGTCATTGCATTAATCATTAGACATAGTGGAGAGTGTAAAAAATAAATTACACACATTAAATGATACGCCAGGATTATGCGCTAGTCAAAAGTTGGCAGATGTTTTAAGGAAAAATCCCGATTTTAATACTTTAGAGGCCGTTTATAATAAGTGTAAGAATAGTGAACTTTTAATGATTTTGAAAAACAGTTTCTACATGCAAATGTAACTTCCTTAGATGTGGGGAGATCGTTGTCTATGTATAAGAATATTTTTTCTTGTCGACGCACAAGGTTTAAAGAAGTAACTGTGGAAACATATGCAATGATGCAAGTTTACAGTAGTTCACATCCTGATGCCTCTAATTTGTTGAATAATTAGCAAGTAAGTTTATTTATGAATTTTTCGTATTCTTATATTAACCCGTAATACCGACGCCTATGCGAGTCCGCAAGTTTTGGTTACTCTAATAATGAGGTTAAGGCTCACAAAATGCAAACATTCCTTGTAAGAAATTCTAACCTACGATAGGTAAAAGCTTTCCTGTTTGTAACCGACCAAAGAATAAATCAGATAAATAATTAAGAAAAAATATTCCGACGTTACACAAAGTAAATTTCTATATAAATCAAAATTCTGAAAATTATGCAAATCTAGAATTAGAAAAAAGGTAATAAATGATAATCTAAACGACTATGAATTGTAGAGTTAAATAAAATGCAATTACAACCAAGAGAAAATGATTACTGTTAATAGCATCGAATTTAAGAGGAAGCAAATATTGAATATAGTGTAATTAATGGTTAAATTTATAAGTTCAAAACAAAGGACGGTAATTTTAATACTAAGATCTAAACTTAGCTGGTAGCATGGTCGGGGTGGTTCAGGGATAGGTCCGAAACGTAATTCCAAAATCGTATTTCCAAAAACATAGGTAGAGAGCCAGCACGATGTGTCCAAAAACAGTAATTCCGAAAAACGGTGTAATCCAAAACGGTTGAATCGAAAATGTGATATCCAAATGATATCTTCGGCAACGATATATCCAGAAATAGGTATTCCCAAAAAATAAAAATACGTTAAGCCAAAATCGCTGTATCCAAAAACAGAAATCTCCAAAAACGAGGTACCAAAACAGTGTACCCGAAAAAAACCCGGTTAAAACGGGGAAAACGATTAATAAGATGGGGACGAATGAAGATCTTAACCCCACGTGGCAAATCCAAGATGGATGTTAGGGACGTCGTATTCAAATTTTGCTTAGCAGCAACCCGTAACCATCCTCGCAGTATTTGTAACCCAATAGCCAAAATCAAATAATGGCAATGGAAATTACAGGTAGGTTTCCAAAATATCCACTCAATGTGATTAATTCCAAATACTATAAATTCGGAAACACTACCACAACATCTCAACTACACCACAAGGCCACAAGTGATCCGATACAACGACCAAAAGACCGGAAATGCAGTGAAAATACAATTCTCCCCACACGTCATAGAACTACGTGGGTCAAACACTAAGATATGATAACGGAAGATGCTAAACTGAATAGTTAAAATGGAGAAATACGTAAATAAGGTTGAATGAATATAAATGAGCAAATAAAGAAAAACCAAACATAACAAAAGAGTTGGGAGCAGTAAAATGACCGAAAACAACAGAAGGCTGTATGCCCGTAATGTGAACAAACGCGCTGCTCGAAGGATCTACAATGCACACCTAAGATCTGTCAATCTCATGTAACTTAACCAAATCAGCTGTTCGACACATATCCCTACTAAATGCAAATATTTTCAATTGAAGTAGGAAATAATAAGAGAAAAGACACAAAGAGTTACTAAGACAGGGGAAGTATAGACCCTCAGGAAAAATAAAAGACTAATTTTAACTCTATTCTAGCTGTAAGAAAATTAACATCAATACGAATAGCAGATCCAATGATGTATCCGATAACCAAAGTAGCAGGGTAAATAACTAAAAGGAAATGCCATAAATAAATACAATCTCCAAGAATAGGAGCATACATAAGTATCGCAATAAACTAAAATGTCAAAAACCTAACGTCAAATAAATGAAAAGTTTAGTTGAATGAGAAGATTAGTGTGACAACACAAAATTGAAAACTTAAATTTATTTTTATATAAAATTTATGAATTGTGTATTACATTTAGTGAATTAGGGCAAACTTTTTCTTTAAAAATATGAGAATAAGCTGCTAGATAAAATTGTAACTCTATTCATGTCACCTTCGAGATGATTTATTGCATTCACTCTATCCCACTTGTATTTTACACACGTCATAAAGTTTCAATTTCTGAAAATGTGTGAATTACCCGCGCCAAGAGATCTTAATTATTTTTCAATATATTTGAATGAAATAAAATATATTGAATTCTGAATCTTGAAACTTACAATAGTACCGGTTTAATTTTTCACATCTTTCCAATTAAAAAAATTAAAATCAGTAGCTTTTTCTCTTACATTTGAAAGGACTTGAAGTCTTTAAATTAATTTTTTACGTTTAATATTAACAAGTTTGTAAAAATAACGGGTGCAATCGCAGATAAAGGTTCAAAGATGGCATCTTGGAAAAAAAATTAAAATTGTTCGGTCCATTTTTCACCTAGGGTGGTGCAGGTTTACATGTAATTCCCTATACCAAAATCTGGTAGAAAATGCTCTTAAATCTGGGAAATTATCTGAACTTATTTATGGTCCGACTCCGATGGATAATGGAACCAGTGTTCCAATCAAAACACTCGTTTCTTAGGTTGTTACTTTGTAATTTTACATTCCTAAGATTACAAGATCCACTTTGAACGTTGTAAAATATTTAGTAAAGAATTTATGTTGAGTTTCTTGAGAGAATCTTATTACGATACTTTGAATCTTTTCTGGATATACAAAGAGCTGTAGATTCGCTCAGATCTCATTTATTATCTTCAAAGTGACATTAAAAGCGAATGTTTCAGCGTTACACAAATGCTTTACTACTGACAGCTGTCTACGTACATTGTCGAAGAGCCTGAAAAGCTCCGTAATAAACTCCATACAGAACGTGTCCCTATAGATACGCTCACATAACGCAATTTACATTCCTCTACCGCGCATTTTAAATAAACGACACGACAGAAAAACGCCGAACGCCTACTTTTAAGCACGTCATCCCCCGGTGCTCCGGCATTTATCTACGGAGACGATGGCAATTCGTTTTTTCAGTGAAACAAAAGAGGAAAAACACAGTATCCGCATTTCCGGACGGGGGCCTAAACGGCACACGCCTCTAATAGACATGGGATCTGATCGCCCGCATCCTTCTCTTTTTTTTTTCTTGGCTGCTTCTTCGATCTTTCTTTCGTCGGCTGTTGCAACCAATCGGCTTTTCCATCGGATGTTATATAATCCACCGCCGTAGGAACAACGGCGGAACAGAACAGAAATTCGGCCCAGCAAAATGAATTTTAGCTGCGCCCTCTACCGCTCGTCCCGCACGAGGAAATGGATTTCTGCTAGTAGTGCGACGGGTGAATTCGTTTTCACCGAGAGTTTCCCTTTCCGATCATTCCTCTGGCTCATGATTGTCGATCCTTTCCGCTGAAAGGACTTTTGACAATTTAGCGCTAGGAGGTCAAAAGGAAAAACCTTTTATTTACCGGAATAACCGACAAAAGTTCGTTTTGTTAAATTCGTCCGAGTAATAGAGATGAAGATATAAAGGAAGTGTATTAAATCTCCTATTGTATTGTTTTCAAAATGGATATAATAAGAATTCTAAATGCAATAAATTGAAATGTTTTTATCTCAGGAAAATTGTTAAAGAATTGTAATTTTTGTTAATTAATTAACATTTTAAATGAACTGCGGAATTCGGGAGTATTCTTTTACATTCTTTCGGCATTTTTATTATGAATTTTGATATCAAATAAATGGAAATCTGCCTATTCTAACCTCCAACCTTCTCTTCTACCTTGAATTTATTCTCTGATTTCAATATCGGGCACTTTAATCTGGGAGCGCAGCCAAAATACGAGATAACTCGATGAAAGCTTACCCAGAAGTGGTGAATTTGTTGGCGCCCCTTCTCTCCTTTATTTTAATCGCGATAGCGATTCTTTCTATCCACAGCAGATTTTGATGATTTCTATCCAAACGTAATATTATGATGAATTTCGATGAATAAAGTTACTTTTAGAAGTAGCATGAGAGAATGAATGTAGTGACGCTACTAGATGACTCTGGACGACTCTGTAATAGAACAACACTAAAATATGAAATTTTACTGCCATAAATATGCTCAATAGACGTACTCTGCGCTATATACTTTCTTTTATAAACATTATTAAGAAGGAAAGACCGCGCTATTTGTACAGCAGGGCCCGTTTTAGATTTCAAGAACACAGACGTAGTGCGCGTGCTTACAACCTACTACGAAACTTATAAGAAAACATGTAATTAATTTGTTGATGTCAAATAAGAGAAATGACACATAATTCCGGCACCTTCGTGTGCCGAAAACCAACCTGTCCTTTTCACTATTTGGAATATATAGAGAGTTCACTAGCTTTGTTTTATGAACGCTGTACATATTCACGAGGAGCGCCGCGAGGCTCTCTTGCGAACGCGGGCAGACATAGCGGTCTGGAACATTCTAGAATGAACATTTCGAAACGGCTTCTAGAACATCTAGACTAGATCGTTCCCGTAGCTTGTAGAACTTTCTAGAAAGATGTGGAACATTCTCGAAGCACATAGAATATTCCAGAAAGGTATGGAACTTTCGTGAAGTTATAGTAGACATATAGAGCATTTTATCGGAGTTTGTCGAAGCTTCGCGATCAGCAAGCTCACCCGTCACATTAACTTACCTGTCATTGAAGGTTTTTTTACCATTTATTTCATATTTTTTTGTATTTTCATATTTTAGAATGATAATTCTTGTGATTCAATTTTAATAAATGTGAGCTTTACATTGTGAAGTTTATCTTAAGAGTTGTGTCTGATTTATGTCATTGTACACATATTTTGAAAAGGGCGCTGGGGCAAAATACTAAACCTGTAAGTGCGCCGCGGACTGATAAACTTTGGGAACCCTTGGAATAAGACCATTACCCATTCCGTTGCTTCTATCCATTACGAAAACAATAATAATGAATAATGATAAATGTTTGGTGATTCGTAGTAAACATACTTTAAAGTTTATAAGATACGTCAATAAACATCGAATGTGCATAACTTGAACTGTCAAACTTGTCAATGAATGTCAAACGTAATTTGAAGTTTCAATCTTGGAGTGCGTTCCCAAATATCGTGTAAAGGTAAAGGAAGGTAACGCAAGGTAAAGTGATGTCATCGTAATGTTGTCCTACACTCCCTCTCTTGCGAACAAGTTTTGAAAGATAATTTCATATTTTCCTATATTTGACAGTGTCGGGTTGTAATTTTGCAAGTGCTTTTGAATTGTTAAAGTTTTTTAATAGATAGAAAAAAGCAGAAGTTTATAGCAATATGCGTATGCAGTTGCTACAAGTATTTTTCGTCAATGAATTTCTCTCCACCCTTTTTCAGCGATAATGGAAGAAGACGTAAAAGTTTGTCTAAAATAACCCGCAAATTGCAATTGCCTCCAATTAGGGCAGTAATAAAATGGAAGTGTTCAAATGATCATAACCCTGCGAAAAAAGATCTCGGCGACCCCGCGCTGTTTTCATCTCGGTAAACCCTTTCAAACGAGCCCTCACTCAACCCTACGTACTATTTAAAATTTCGGAAAAGGAAAAAGAAATGATCCAATACTCACAAAATTTTTTAATAAAATGTAATTATAATACGACCGGTTTCCGGGAGACGCCCATCTTCAGGCCAGTTAGAAAAGACACCATAGGAAGCATTACATTCATGATTACTAAATCTTTTAAAATATTCGTGTCTTTTCTAGCCGGCCTGGAAATGGGCGTCTTCCCGAAACCGCTCGCATTATAATTACATCTTATTAAAGAATTTTGTGAGTATTGGACCATTTCTTTTTCCTTTTTCGATATGAACACCTCACAACGAGTCACCATCCAACATTTAATTTAAAATTTGTTGGCTTCTCCCTCCCCTCGTCCTCTGGGGATGTGGAGGTGGGTGTTTTTGTAGTTAAATAATACGACCTTTGTATCCCTACAAATTTCAATCCTATATTTCAAACCAATTAAAAATTATTTTGATGGCCCGGAACTTTAGGTAGGTACGATATGTGACAGGTCTGTGTTACACCGTAAACGTAACCAAAACAAAACCAATGGACGCGTAACTAAAAAAAATAATGTACCTTGCATCAGCTCGTGTCGCGGGTGGAGGCATCCCTAAGCAATCAAGAAATTGTGTAGAAGGTGCGTTTGATAACACCTCATTTGCATCACCAATACAGGCTGTGAACAGCCATGGAGTAGACAACACTGTCTGTAGATGGGTCGGAGCCATGCTCCATGGCAGACAAGTAGAGGCAGCACTGGCAGGTGAGACGGTGCAGGTGTCTGTCGCCAGAGGATGCCCCCCTCTATTGTGGGATATGGCGATAAACGAACTGCTGGTCTTGCTAAACAATGCTGGCTACTATACGCAAGGATATGCTGATGACATTGTAATACTCACCAGTGGGAGAAACGCCAGCATAATCTCAGAACTAATGCAAAGAGCATTAAAAATGGTAGAAATATGGTGTAAAAAGGAGAACCTTAGAGTAAATCCTGGAAAAATTGCACTTGTACCCTTCACTAAGAGAAGGAAATTGAACGGTTTAAGAGAGCCGATTCTTTGCAACGAAGTAGTACAGATCAGTCAGGAGGCTAAGTTCTTAGGTATAACCTTGGACTCTAAACTGAACTGGAACTCACATTTACAAAAAATGACCGACAAATGTAAGAGGGTGTTAATGACAACCCGTAGGACAGTTTGGAAAACATGGGGACTCAAACCACATATGACGTACTGGTTGTACACTACGGTGGTATGACTCATGATAACTTATGGCTGCCTGGTTTGGTGGCCTAAGATCACACAGAAGCATGCGATAACTAGTCTCTCGAAAATTCAGAGACTGGCATGTCTATGTATAACAGGAGCTATTAAAAGCACTCCAACAGCTGCTATGGAAACCATGCTTAACCTACTCCTTCTTGAGATTTATATCAAGGGAGAAGCCAGAATGGGTGCATACAGACTGAAAAATACTAGCAACTGGAGACCCCACAGTGGATCTAGGCACACCAGAATGGAAGCAGTAGTAACAAACCCTATCTATGATATGGGTAGTGATACAACAATCTCCAGGATCTCCTACGACAAACCTTTCAAAGTTTTCTTGAATTGGGAAGAACGGGGGGACGAAGAGGGGAGAAAACCGAAAACACTAGTCTGGTACACAGATGGGTCCAAAACGGGCACTACATCTGGCGTTGGTGTATATGAGGAAAACCAGGGATACAAAGTATGTGTATCACTTGGGCGATACACCACGGTATTTCAAACAGAAATATATACTATACAAACCTGCGCATGGAAGAGTCTGCGTCGGCGACCGCAGGGTGAGACGATTTGCATTCTCTCTGACAGTCAGACAGCCTTAAAGGCACTAGCATCTTATCGTATAACCTCCAAACTAGTATGGGAGTGCCTGCAAACCCTAATGGCTCTGTCTAAACACAACAAGGTCACACTGGCGTGGGTGCCAGGGCACAGGAGCATAGCGGGCAATGAAATTGCAGATCAGCTAGCGAGGGAAAGTTCAAAAATGAATTATATAGGCCCTGAACCGGGTCTAGGTATTACCAAGAGTGCAGTGCGTGGTGTAATTAATGAGTGGATCATAACACAACACCAATTAAATTGGAAACATGCAGCTGGATAAAAGCACAGCAAACGGATGATGGGAAGACCGTCGTAACATCAAACTGCTGACCTGCTTGAATTAAGCAAGATACAGCTTAGGGCAGCAACATGTCTATTAACAGGACATGGTTGTTTGAGAGGCCACTTGCATAAATAAGATGGGGATCTACAAAGATGAGCCCTTATGTAGACTTTACAATGGGGAGGAGGAAACAGCCCCTCATATTATTTTCGAATGTGCAGCGTTAGCTCAACGCAGATTCGGTATGCGAAGCACAATTGAACTACCAATGGAGAAAGATTTACTACATAGGCTCTTAAACCTGATTGCGGGAACTAACCTGTTCAAGTAAAACAAAACCGAAGCAGGAATAATACAATAAGCTACTAAGCTTCAGTGTTAGGGATGTAAAGACCAGCCCTGCTTTGGTAGGAAAATCAATCAATCAAGAAAAATAATGTTAATGCGGATACGGGATAAAGTTTCCCACACTTGTCGACTAGGGTACTCGAAGTTCTCCAAAAGTGGTTCATAAAAACTTTCTCAATTACCTTGTTTTATGACCATATTGTATTTCAATTACCGTATGTAGGTACTGCTACGATCGCTAATATACCATCCATTTAATTAAATCTAAATTTAAAAGATATAATCATTTTTTCCGATGGTCAATTTTGTTTTGGGCATTAAAAGTTGGACTCCTCTTTTTAAACAAAAATGGATCTTACCCTCAGGTGTAAGACAAGAACAACGAATTAATTTGGGGGAAAATCGAGAGAAGAGGCCACTTGTGCTGTTTCGCGTCTCAATCTTGCAATCATAAACAATCAAAAATGAAGACAATCTCAGTTTCAAATGCAAATATATTGAATAGATACGCTTTTTGAATACTACAATATTAATTTTAATCGGGAAAGCTTTCAATATTATTTCGTTTCTCCACAGAACAGGTCGTTCACGATTTTCGTCTTTATTGCAACGACTCTCTATTACATAGCAGCAAACAAACAATCGAAATAACATTCGCAACGCAATATTCGCAATATATTGTAGAAGGAATATATCAAACGTGGATTTTTCATCCTTTACATACACACATGTAAGGTACATGTCACATCAATATATTTTATGAAAACGAACTTCTTACAAGTCTCTGTGCAACCAATTTATCAAAATAGAGCGACGTACATATATGTATACCTACATATGCTGTAAACCGTAGCAATATTTCATATCGCTGACGTCGAATCGCGATCAGATCAAAATGTCTACATTAAATTAAATATCCGCGTCGTATATCGACGTTTCAAACATCGACAATATATTTTAGAATAATCGGATATCGGCAAAATAAAGCCTGGTAATAACGAAACGAACACCGCCTGGGGTAGGGACTTTGGGGAATGGGTGGATCGAGTAGTTCGGGAACCAAGTCGCTCACAAGGTTGTAGCGGAAGGCCAGCTAGCTGCCCTATGTAAAAAGAAGCACTTGTTTAAAATACCAATACAAAGTCTCTTATTGAACGGACCAAAGGAAAACGAACTAGGCTGCGAAAGTGGAGAATGATTTTTGGAACATGGAATATTCAAGGTCTTTCAAACAAAAGTAAATGAAGTCATGCCGAAAATTAAGACTCATAATATAGATATAACAGTTCTCATGGAGCTCAAGAAAAAAGGAGGTGGTTCAGAAAATCTAGGAACATATGACCACTTCTACATTGGCATATCAAAGGAAAAAAGAGCCCAGCAAGGAGTATCCATACTTACTCACAGATGCCTTAGAAAATTTATAACAACCTGGAAACCTATCAATGAACAAATGATAAGAATGAATATACATGGATATAAAGTAGCTATCATAGGAGTTTATGGAACAAACGACGACGCTGCAGTCAGCAGTAAGGACGAATTCTTTGAACAACTAAATTGAGAAATTACAAAGATAGGCAAATCAAGAGAAATTGTGATTATGGGAGACTAAAATAGGACTTAAATACTGGTTGTAAACAAAAAGACAATGTAGTCGGACAATATGGAGAGGACATCGTGAATAATAATGGCGAGTGACTAATTACAATATACGAACAGAATGAAGATACTAAATGGGTTCTTTCTACATAGGTGGATACATAAATTCACATGGATTCAAAAATCCAGGGGCCTGAGAACGATCATAGGCTATGCAATAGTTGGACAAAGCACCAAACTGAAAATAGCAAATACATATACGAGTGCAAAGAGGAGCACCGTATGGCAGCGACCATAAACTTCTTAAAACAAAAATTGCTTTCCCAGGAAGAAAGTTCAGGCAGGAAAATACTTTGGAATAAGCTATACTAGAGAAGACAACAGGCAAGAAGAATAACCTTAGAAGTTTGGATCAAGAAAGTGTGAAGGAACTCTATCAAAGAAGATTGGATCTTAAATTAGAAACAGAAGTCTTCAATAACATCGAGGAACATTATGTCTATATAAAAGGTGTCCACACGGCAGCAAAAGAAGCTTTACGGTACTATAACACCAGAAACCGTATCGGCGGGATGAAGATATAGAGGTGCATATTCAAAAAGAAAATCTAAATATATCCAGTACCTGAACACTAAAAAAACCGATGACAAATTGAAGTATAAGGAAGAACAAGCAAAAGTCAGAAGGAAGAGGCGAGCTGGAGATGGATAAAGTCATTGCGACAAGACAGGAAAAATGATATTATATCACCAATAAGTCAAGAAAAGTGGGAAAGTTACTTTAAGAAACTGCTTAGGGAAGAAACACCAGATTTTCAGGAAACGGAAAACGTAAACCCCGTATAAAGAAGTGCATCACCTATTCGGATAGATCTCTCCGAAGTAAAGAAAATATGTAAAATGCTTAAAAACGGAAAAGCACCAGGACCAGGAAACATTCCTGCAGAACTAATAAAAAATGGCACAAACTATATTAACATCTAACCAAATTATTCAGAGAATGCATAAATGCTAGTATAGTACCCGATGAATGGAAGACTTCGTACTTCAACTATATATAAGAAAGAAAGTAAAGAGGAATGTGGGAATTATAGAGGAATCGCGATAACAAGCACTATGAGTCGAATATATGGAAAACTTTTGAAAAGGAAAATCGAGTTGGAATACAGCGATATAAATGCCGAAGAACAGGCAAGATTCAGACCAGGAAGATCCACAGTAGATCACCTTTTCAGTATATCTCAAACATTGGAGAAGAAAACAGGGTTAACCAAGAAACCCGCCTCCTATTTGTGGATCCTAAAAAAGCCTACGATAGCGTCCCATAGACAAAACTTTGAGCACTACTAGAAAACACAAATATTAGCATAACATTAATAAGAGCTATATACGTATTATACAAGGACACCACAGTAAGAGTAAAAGTGGGAAAGTCATTGTCAAACCAATTTACCATCAACAAAGGCCTAAAACAAGGATGCTGTCTCTCACCGACCCTCTTTAAAATCTACTTAGAGCAAGTTCTAAAAATATGGAAGAGGAAATGCAGGAATACCACTTTCAAATAGCACACTATATACACTCTCTTTTGCTGATGATCAAATAGTAATAGCCCAGGAGTACGAAGATCTGGAGTATATGACCCGCAAGTTTATTGAAGAATACGAGAGGTGAGGCTTAGAAGTTAATATGGAGAAAAGAGAATACATGTGTGTAGGTGGACAAAGACAGGACCTGATGCTAGATGATGGTAGAAAGATCCTACACTGTAAAGCCTACAAATACCTAGGAATGAAGCTGGCTGACGAGGGAACCCTGGATGAAGCAATGGACGCAACGGAGATGGACTTCTGGAGAAGGGCGGCAGGAAGGTCACGCTTAGAAAGAGTCACAAACGAAGAAATACGTACAATAATGGAAGTACCCACATATAATAACAGACAATATTAAAAACAACAAGCAGTTGAAATGGTATGGATATGCTCAGCGTATAAGGTCGTTTCCCAAAACAAATACTGAAATGGGTGCCGTATGGAAGGCGTAAAAGGGGCAAACCACGAAGAAGCTGGAGAGAAGGGATAGACAATGAAATGCAATGCCCAATATACGATCGTACAGGCACATGACACAATAACGCAATTCTATTCCCGCTATTTCACACATTTTTATAAATTGTGAAGCAGAAATACAAGAAAGATAATATAATTCACTTAACTTGTTTGGCTGCCGTACAATTATTTGAATCGCTATAATATTGAGTACCAAAATTCTTAATTTTTGTCAGATAAATGTACTTAATGGCAAACAATAATATTCTCGGCACACTCCGCACCACACAAATTATTAATTAACTCGGAAAGGCCGTTTTGAAGACACGTGGGTTTTCATCTTCAGCCACGTACCGATTGATGTGAGAGAACATATTAAATCTAACGAACTTGCTCTGTCCCTACTCTCCAAGAAAACATATTGTAGTGGGATGTTCCAACGTGAAAAGCGTACGTTTTTGTTACTAAATTCATTCTAATCAATATTATATCAAAATTCGCTGATATTAGATTTTAATAGAGTTTTATGGGGAACTTGAATTATTTTCGATTAATATTACATTTGATTATTTATATTATGAATCTTTTATTCTTAAAAAAAACTCCGTTAACGATATGTGACAGGAGAGAATCAAAATTCCAGGTTATTTTAAGTTATTTACATTTTGAAAATATTATTTGTAAAAATGACACGTACACACACAAAAAACACACTGTATTTGGAAATAACCGTCAAAATCCCTTACGTCACCTACGACACCGAGTTCGATCTTCAAAACATCAAAATTAAATATGAAGTCGTTAGATTGGCAATGCCAGGGACCACCAAAAAAACAGAAGTAAGCAACGTAAACATTCTGACAAAAACAAACATCTTTTTGATTGATATTTTTAGAAATTGTATTATAAAAATTAAATCTCGTCGAAATTATTAATTCAAATGTATTGAAAAGCTGTTAAAGTAAAGTGTAAACAACCACGAACAATTATCAAGAGAATTACATTAATCAAGAAATTTTAAGAAGTAATCCAACGAAATTTCATTCAAGAAGACGATAAAAAGGGGTCTAAAACAAGAGGCTTTCGGATATCAATATGGCTGAGAAGAGGAAAGGAGGAACCATAAGGATTTTATACACACACACACACATCAAACATCCATCACAACATTAACTGTAAGTAATTTTAACAGATAAATCTCATCTTCCTATTCAAATCTTTTAATCGTTATTTGCAACATAACAATATATACAAGTAATAATAATAATAATAATAATAATATATATTTATTGGTATATGCAAAAAACAACAGAAAGAAAATTACAATAAAAGAACCGGTTTTACATACAACATAGCAAATAAGACCAAGTCGCCTGAATACAAAGAGTATTGTCGGCGCTGTTCCTTTGGCCCATAAAAAAATAAGAAAGTACCTACTTTTGCCCCTTAAACTAAAAGAAGGAGAAAAGGCGGAAAAGGGTCTTGTCACCACGAAGCGCAAGACATGTGACCACCTCACCCTAATAAAAATAAAAATCGAGTGAGACAACGGTTATGTCATTTCTATCAGTAAAATTTGTGTTCTTTCCGCATATACCCATCAACTAAATACTGGACATGCGTAATATACAAAAGGATCAAGGTCTTTTGTTATAGCGCAATCATAAATGACCTCTTTACCGTGATAAATCGACAAGACAAGAAAAGTGTAAAGTTCCCTTCTCTTTATTGATTAGGTTTGCATTCTTTGCATTTCTAATTTTTTGTGGTGCGGGGTGTAACGAGAATATTGTTGTTTGCCATACTAACCTACAGTCCTTGCTATCATTAAATGTACTTAACGTTTATTAGACATCAAAATAGCATATTCTTTTACTCTAGTATTAGGAACTAGACTGCCTTTTGTGAATTTTCGCCAGATTTAAAGCATATTTTACTACAGTAAAATTACTCGAATATTTTAATGAAAATTATTCTTTGAAGATTGGACTTTCTACAATTAGGTGAATTTTCGATACAAAATCTTTCTTACAACGTTGTTGCAGTCATCTTCGCAGAATTTTTTTCCTGTGTAAAAACTATTACATCAAAATATTACCATTTTTATATAAAGAAAATGCGATTAAGGCAATATTCCTTCTTAATCTAGAAATGTGTTTTTCTGCGCGTAGTCCCTTCTTGGAGGATTGTAGCACGTATTCTGGTAATCTTTGCAAACGATTAACGTTTACTTTCATTACTCTGCTTCAATTGTTAAGAAAAGTTAGCTGTTAGCTCTATTTCAAAATAAATATGTTGGAATCAACAGCTGAACATCAAATATTAAATACCGGGTGTGATAATAACATTTTGCCACGCTGTAGTAATGGACGAGACTTTGTATTTCCCTTGTATTTTTTACATAAAACTTACAATTAGTACTAGCAACTACATTACATCACTTACAGATTTATACGGAACGTTACAAATGCATTAATTTGTATTCTTTCCAGCTTCTGGATAGGAAATGTCCTTATCCATCAATCCATTTTGAGATACTCATTAGTAAAGCTGGCCACGAGCGGTACCGCGCAGTAGCGTAGAGTCGACCAGGCCTCGTGTTCCACTAGAATTATTCTGCTAATAGAGATGTTTGCTGCCGCAAATAATTTCGCTCATCTTTTAAATAAAAATTAAATAACACGTGCTCAAACATTTACCATTTTAAGAGTCCTCCGTGAAATCACAAAGTGAATAATGTCTATTAAATATCTGCAACATTAGATATGTTTCAACAGTTGTTTCGGCAAAACTAGTACGGCATGAGAAAAAAATGCCTTTATATGCAGAGAACGAACGTTCTACATCTAGTGACGTAATATTTGCCTAAGTAAAATAATCTTTCAAATAACTTAACGATTCTGTTGACGCACCTTCACAAATGTGTCTTAATGTGCCAAAATCAGAATTTTTCTCAAAAACACTTTCAAATTTTTCTAGAACAGAAACATTTTTTGCGTCTTCAATCGCGCATAGCTGTGCGTGAACATGTTGCACTATTTGTAGAGATTCTTCTAACGGCACCGCAGGATTTTGTAATTTTTCTATTGCATCTGTTAGCCCGAAGTAATTGTCGTGAATGATTTTTAAATCCATTTTAACCTGACTATCTTCAAATTTCGACTGGTTTTTCTGGATAGCGGCAGCTTCCTTTGTATCGAATTGTAAAACCACGTTCTTAATATTGTCAAAATATTTATGATAATAAAACGCGGCCTGCAACCATGTTCCCCAACGAGTTAGAATAGGTTCTGGTGGCTCTGGTATACGGGGGCACAGTCTGTGAAATTCGCGAATACGTTTCGGTAATTTGACAAATACTGCTTTGGTATGCGCTATTAAAGCGTCTACCTCAGGATAACATTTTCTGATACTATCCGCCACAAGATTGAGAGCATGAATTTTACACGTAATGTGTAACAAATTAGCAGAATGCTTTTTAAGAGACCGGCCTACAGAAAGCATGTTTGCAGCACCATCACTCACTAACATCAAGAGTTGGTTTGTTGAAAGTTCAAACTTGTCCAATGTATTTAACACTAACTTTGAAATTACTTCGGCAGTACACTGTTGTATTCGTTTGGAGACTAATAGAATTGAAGGTGCCGATTGATGAGGTTCCAATTTGCGTGCCATTACATTAAGAACAGAATGTTTCTTCCGATCTGTTGTTTCGTCGACATATAACCACAATTTTTGATCTTTCAACTCCGATTTTATTTTTTGTTCAATATGTTCGCGCGCAGATGGCACAATTCTTCGTAACGATGTTCGACTTGGTAATTTGCACTCCGAATAGTTATTCCAAAAGCAGATAAATGGTTCCTTGTCTAGTAAATTAAACGGTATATTACATGCGATAAACGTAACGCATAAATTAAATATAAATTTTTCATTGTCTCGTGCGCAATTTCTTTTTGAGACATGCTTTTCACTATTTACGTGTCGTAGACAATGTTGTCTGGACCAACACATTAACGGGATTTTACAGATTACACATTTAATTTTAGCACCTTCATATATTAAGTCTGGAATTTCTGCAATAAATTTTCGAAGTTTGTCCGACCGCGGTCGTTTTGCTGACGAAATCATAATTTTTCTAGGACAGATAAACAATTGCGCAAATGACCGGCAGCGAAAATGTCCGTACTGCTCCGCAGACGAAGTAATACTACCGTTCCTCTCGGTCCGAACTGGCTCTACGCCGATGTGCGGTACCGCTCGTGGCCTGCGTTACTCATTAGGCACATCGTAGCATTATAGAATATTTCATCCTAATACCTTCGTGTTTTCAGTTGTTCATATACTCGCCAATATTAAGTTATCAATGGACATTGTGCATACATGCGATAAATCCCCAATACAACATCCGGAGAAGGATAAAACGCTATTTTACCATTCGGCGCTTTCATCCATACGAAGCTATACGTCGCGGACGTATGTAGTTCCTACGAAGTAATCGCCGTCACTACTGGGTACTATATGGTCGCGATATTATTAGGAAAGTTATTGTTCGAGGCAATATCGTGCACCAACAGCGTGCGAAAGCCGTGTTTCCGTTATTTATCTTTAATGTGGTCGGCGAAGTTGTTGGTAAAAGCTCCGGTGAACAGCTCGATCCCTAGCCAGAAGCGTCTAGCTTGCAAGAGCCTCCGTATGAATTCGAGTGCATATATAGCGGGTACATATTTCCGACCGGATATATCAAATTCAATTACGAGTTGGTTGAACCGCGAAATGCCCCAACATTGTAGTAACTTCTCGCATTTTCGTGTATATATGTGGTATGCATTTAATGTACCGTGTTGCCGTTGCATTGTAAGTCACTAGGGAAATTGTGTTCTATGTATGTCTTCATTCTATGAATTTTACTTACATACAGTATATTTCACTTTACAGCTAGACACCTCGGTATCTCTGTTATCGATGAGCCAGACGATTCCACATTTTTATGATATATAGAACTATTTTAATAACATTTTTTTATAATTAGAAAAATTACATACTGTTAACCATTAGCCTACTACGACCAAAAATTTGATGCAAAAAATTGAAAGAACATAGTAGGCCTTGTTTAATTGTAAAAGCAGTTGTGAAAATCGTTTTAGGACAACCTGAAAACTTTAAATTCAAATTTTTGTAAAAAAGTTTTCAGTAGCAATTGCTGGATATGAACATATGAACTTTTTTACATTATTTTCAGCTGTACAATACACGCACGACATTTGAATGTTGAAGTCATATTAAAAGTGAACGTCATGTATTGAATTTAAGAAACAATATTCCGTACTGGCAATTTTTGTATGAGTTTATTTTCATGTTGAGCACGTGCAACATCCCACAATACCTAGTAGATAATGAAAACTTTCGTCTTTTTGGGGATAAATATGTTTCATCATGGAAGCTACCAACAAAAAGACGATTACGGTATAATTTACCACACGTGCAAAGTACAGTAAAAGACTGTATAAAAGACGAGTTGAGGAATCAAAAAATCTGGCTCACTGTGGACGAAACTACTGATGCTCAGAAACACAGCGTGATTCATATTGTGACGCGTCCTTTAAAACATAATGGTCCAGCAGCTTCCTTGTTGTTAGTCAGTAAAAGGATTGAAAGAACTGATGCCGAAGCCGTTGTAAACATAATAAAAAATATGTGAAGAGAATTTTGTATCGTAGGAGCCCAAATCACCATGTTCGTTTCTGACAGAGCCGCAACAATGCTGAAAGCTGGTAGGATGTTAAAAGTATGCTTTCCGACTCTTCTTCACAGAATATGCCTCATACACGCATATCATCTCGTAGCAGAAACAATTCGAAGCAAGTATCCTAGGGTGAATGATTTAATATCATTTACCAAAAAAGTGTTTGTGAAATCTCCCAAGCATATCCGCGTATTCAAGCAATTGTATCTTCAAATTCCACCTCAGCCTGTATTGACGCGATGGGGAACATGGATCGAGGCAGTATCTTACTATCGCAAATATTATTCCCAAGTGAAATATGTCATTTTCAAACTTAATTCTTCTAATTCTCAAGCGGTTCGCGGGAGTCAGCAACTTTTTTCCGATTCGGACGTTCAAAAAGAAATAGATGATATTTCCATAAACTATTCTGTAGTGACACAAACTATTTCGCAGTTAGAAAATACTCACTTATCTATACAAAACTCGTTAAATAACATCAACAATTTAGCAGCCACTCTAGAAAGCTTGACGGATCCTATAGGACTAGATGTCGGGCGAAAATTTTGTGCAGTTTTAAATAAAAATCCGGATTTAGATCTATATCTCGAATTCAAGACTGCACAAAAGAGATAGAGGAGTATTTGAATTTCGCAAATCTTACTTCAATAGATGCTGAACGATCACTTGCAAAGTGTACGAGAACGTTTTCAGACCGTCGTCGAGGCCTGACCGAATCGACAATGGAAGCATTGCTTATGTTGCAGTACTACGCGGCGTACCATGGCAGTCGCACATTACCGCAGTGGTCATCGATACGTTAATAAAAGGTAACAATCTATTATTTTTTTATTAATATTGTGTCTACTTTTGTGTGGTACGCCCCGGACGGTTCCACTAGTTTCTCGAACATTATAAATAGTACACGCACATCGATCAACCGATAATAACCGAACGTCCATTCGATTCCATGTATGTATATAGTAAACACAGCTGCTTTCACGGCATCTCTGCGCGTGCAACCGTTTGTCACGCTTTATTTATAAGGGTCCGTCAGAAATAACGCATGGATTTTAAAATGATAATACGCCAAAAATAATTGAAAAAGAAATTTTTATTATGTTAAAGTGTTCACAAAGAGTGGAGTTTAAGTATACATGAAAAATAATTAGGCTTTGAAAATCACTTCGGTCATATGGCGCCCTTGTGGCGACATGCATGAGTCCAGGCGCTCCCGTAAAGAACGTGACGCGTTGGCTAGCATATACGCTAAAATTTCTGGCACCACTCGTGTAGTGTGTGACAAACTTTTGTAGGGGTGAAACGATAAATCCTTTTATATGATCCGACTCACCGTTGATTTAATAATTCCATTATTAAAAAACATTACAAGTTCTAAATATGTTGTTATCATTTGGTTTTCAACCGTTAGTTCATGATGATACAAGAGTCACAAGTACTACACACACTCTAATTGACAACATATTTGTAAACTCTAATCTTGAAATACATGTTAAAGTAGAGAATACCTACCTGTCCGATCAAGATCAATTACTCTTGCTCTTGAGAAGGAACCCGGTTGTACTCCAACAAAGCCCGTACGGGTTGAAGAAAAAGGGCCTTTTCAGTTGACAATAAAAAAAAGTTTCAATATTATCTAGAACATGAAGACTGGTCTGAAACGTATAATTTCTAAAAGCTTCGATGAAAAAAGGGAACTATTTTCTAAGCACCACTCTCTTATCATTACAAAAATGGCATTCTCCAATTATCATCGCATATAGTTACTACCATTGCAACTACAAATGGATGGGATTACAGGATGAAATTAAGAACTTCAGTTGACAGAATTAAGGATCTTTTTGTTCTACAAAAACAGTACCCTGATTTACGGAATTTGTATAAAAAACAATTAAAAGAGCACCAGGGGCCTTGTTAGGCGGGCTAAGGTAGAATATAACAACCATTGGGATTCAAAATATCGGCAAATAAAAACAAAGGAAATGTGGCGTATCGTTCGAAACTTTAATCCTCCAACTCTGATCACAAGAACATTACTATTGAGGAGGATGGGACCATGTAGAGGGTCCAAAATATTGGCGGATAAATTTAATGCTTTCTTTAAACAAATTCCAGAGCAAGTTTTACACAATTTACCTGAAAATAACAGTTGGACAGCATCAAAACCAGAAAACGCGCAACACAATGTATCTCTTTCCCTACAATATTTTTGAAATGAACCAAATTATCAACAAGCTAAAAAACAAAAATACCTCGGGTCCCATGGAATATCGGCTAGAATTTTGAAAAGAATTTGGAACATTTATTTTGGAACCATTAACTTATTTAGTAAATCTATCTTTCACCTATGGTGTACTTCCAGCATGTTTCAAAGTGTCAGAAGTTGTCCCGGTCTTCAAAAAGGGTAATAGAGCTGATATACAGTAGGTATACTACAGGCGTTCTGGACCACTTTTGATTGAGTTTTTAATTGACTTTTAATTCGCGGATGATTTCGCGGAATTTTAGGCAATTTCGTGGAATTGATGTTTGATTAGCGGCTCACGCTTTTAATTCGCGGATGATTTCGCGGAATTTTAGGCAATTTCGTGGAATTGATGTTTGATTAGCGGCTCACGCTTTTAATTCGCGGATGATTTCGCGGAATTTTATTTAATTAACGCCCAATCTCGCGGATTTTTTTTTAATTAGCGAGTAATCTCGCGGAATTTTATTTAATTAACGCCCAATCCTCGACGATTTTTATTTTTTTCTTTTTTTCTTTTTAATTAACGCGCTAATACTCGACGGAATTTTATTTAATTAACTGCCCAAGACTACGCGGTCACTTTCAAGGCCATTCGCGTCCCATAATTCACTAGCCACGCGGTTCGCCCAGCGCTAATATTCACGACAGTCCGCCGGATGATTTCGCGAATTTTAGGCAATTTCGTGAATTAGATCGTTTGATTAAGCAGGCTCACGCTTTAAATTCGCGGATGATTTCGCCGGAATTGACTATTTAATTAACGCCTACCTCGCGGAAATTTTATACATAATTAGCGAAGTAATCTCGCCCGACATTTATTATAAATTAACGGCCAATCTCGCGGAAATTTTATTATAATTAAGCCCTAATCTACGCCGGAATATTTAATTAAGCGAGTAATCTCGCGGAATTTTATTTAATTAAAGCCTAATGACTCGCCGCACTTCCAACGGCCATTCGGTCCCATAACTGCATGCATCCGCGCGTTATAATGTTCGCGCGTTATCTTCAAGGTCAGCTTGAATCGCGAGCAACGGCGAATCTCCTAATTAAAGTTCTCTCATTTAAACCCCAAAAAATTTTTTATAGGACCTTTTCTGTTGACTGCCGGAACGCCTTAATCGCGCGGCCAATTCCTAGGAATCGAAGTTTGATAGCGTAAAACTAGCGCCTATTAACTCCGGGGATAGTTTACGAGCGATCGAAAAGTTGGTTAAGCGGCTCGCGGGGCCCTTGGGGGGGAGTGTTTAATCCGCCGGATATTTCAGGTCGCGATTTATTCCGCCGAGTAATTTCACGCATTTATAATAGGACAGCCAATTTCAAGTTTGCGCTTTTTAATCGCGGCTCAAGATAGGCCAGTCGGCTGCGAAACGATGGACGTCCGCGACTACGCATAATCAGTGCCGTTTCTCGTTTCGCGGCTATTTCAACGACGTCGCGCTTTTTATCTCGCGCTATGCATGTTCTGGGGGGGTGGGTGGGAATCGAAGCAATGTATATAGATGTAATTGCGCAGTCGGCGACAGTGCGGAATCAAAGCAAGGTATTAATGGATGATAGCGCTTAATCACGGTATTCGCCCGTGCCTGCTGACCAATGAACACTTTGCTCGCCGCGATTATATTGTGCATTAATGAGTAATTCCAGGAATTTTTTTTTTGTAACACGACCAACGAGCTCTCTATCCAGTTCTGAATAGACGACTAAATAGAACACAGGTAGAAGTACCCTTTAGTGATTCTCACTTAGGAATTTTTAACACGTCCGTATACTGTAATGCAACTATTGCTGAAATATTACCATTAAAACTTTCAGTAGACGCAAATAGAACACAGCGCTAAGAAAGATACCCTTAGCCCGATATAAACTCTGGAATTTATTGCGAGGATGAGCGAATAGGCGCAATCTCCGCGCCACTGAAACGTCATCCAACAATACCGAGCAGTGATGGTAGCGATGGTGCCAGACGACTGAGACGGACAGCGACATCAAATTAAATTTAATACGACTACGTTCGGATTATATGGCGTCTTCGTTAGAGAAGCAGCTTCTAATTGCGCAAAGGATAGATACCCCGCCTTGCTCGAGCAGCAGTTGAGGAGCGCCCACCACTGCCTGAAAGAAGAAAAGGCAGGGCGGGCATTTTTTCCCTATAGACATGTCTTGTTACGCTGGAAAGGACCTCCAGCGTAGGCGACAGCCACTGCCACGATACAGCAGTTCCACAAAACGATCTGTCCAATACTCCATATAGCATAGACGCGATGACGAGCATGCGCCAGAAGCTCTGGCGGGAATTCAGAATACCCAGACCTTAGCCGGAGCGTATTACGGATCTATCTATGAAGACACATGACGTTTACTGCCTCTGACGCGACGCTCCTGCGCAGAACTTCCGTTTTCAAAGCGCATCAAGAATGTTAATCGCGCGCTTGAATACAGCCCATATATTACACCGCCACCGACTTTCACGTGAGCGACGCCATGTTGAAAGCACACAAGCGTGGAATAGACACTTCCAACATGCGAGTGGAGACACCTTGATGTTCATGCGAGAAAGTATTGAAGGAGGGCATGACGCCAATGCCCTCTCAGAGCGTATAATAGCCGTAATATTGTTGGTTTTTAAAAAATGTCTAATTCATAATATTTATCGTTTACAGGTACGTCAAAGCCAACAACAAGCCTACATGCCGGACTACGATCCGCAGCTTGCCCCAGCACGTACCTGAATGTTTATTACGACGATCAATAGCCCATGCTACAGCTGGGCCGATTGTCGCAGTCTCACCGATATGCGCAGGACCTCGAATGGGTGAAGGACAGCTGAGGAAATTTGAATTTTCCACGTTCCGAGACACCCCTGGCAAGGATATATTACTGGAGGTCGCATCTAGAATATCCACAGTACATTCACCGATCGACAAAGCGGACACTTCCGCATGGCGGCCCCTTTAACCAAGCAGACGCATCGCCCGGGGATCGCGTATGAAAAGATGCTGCCACCCTGTACAGTAAGGAAAGAAATAACGTTGTCACTACCGCAACCTCAAGCAGTCATACTAGTCGCGCCGGCGGAGTACGAGTGAACCAAGATACATAGAGCCTAAGAATATATATCGACTGAACTCCTCCCTCCTCCCCCCCACCACGAGCTGACGACAGGGTGCACGAGAAATGAGTATTGAAAAGAATCTCTTCAAACTCCATGAACAATACGCAGTGCTATCGAAGGAGAAGACTATAGGAGAGGTGAGGTTGCCGGAGCGGATATCGAAGACCGTGGACACACGTGCGCGACGACGATACGGCGAAGAGGCCGTCATAATTCAGTCGTCCAATTTATAAAGTCGGTCCACAATATTAATGACAATTGAAGTTAAGCTATAGTTAGCCCGTCGTTAATCATTTTTAAATTTTTTTAAAAAAAAATCACCATGATGACTCATTTTTCCATCTTTGAGCCCGCTGTAAACGTCAGGAGCATTAAATCCTGGTATTGATTAACCGGGCACGCATGCCTCGAGAGTCGTCTCAAACGTAGTATATATTTTCTTAATCTCGTGTTCAATGGCTAATAAACTAAAGCTTAGCAACCCTTTCCAAATTCTTAATCTGTTAAGCCGAAATCTTCTCTATCGGTCGACCTATAGCTACCCACGCGACCTTTCTATCTTCGCTTCGGTATATGTCATAAAGTCGTGACTCTCTCAGTGTTCAAGAACTCAGTTCCTGACATTGGGTAACTTTAAAGATTATTTCTTGACAATTCCCGTACTCGACTAATATTATCGTGAGGAATGAAGGCAGATAATGATATATATACCGACTCTTTAAATTCCTACATAACACCTCCACTATCCAATTTTTATTGTCAAGACGGCTTGAGGATTTTGAGCGCCATCTAATTTTGTTAATTATTTTGAATTTCAGATCAGGTCTGAGGATTTACTGAAAGAAAAAATCAATTTACTTAAAGTGTCTAATGCGCGCACACGTATAAAACACCTCAAATATATCATCGCGCCAACATGTTCACTATGAAGAAAGAGAAGAAGCCCGCCAAGCTAAAGCATAGCGGCCAATTTCTATACATTACAGCCAGCGCTACACTACGGCTTGCTACAGTTACAATTTGTGAAGTGAAAGAACTTTTTCGAAATGCTGCGAAAGCCATACTAGCTGCAAAGAAGCCCGCTATTTTACTGCCAGCCCAAATATATAAAAGACTCTTGTGGGTAATGGCCCCTAAACCAGTTTCTTATTTCCCACTTCGCACAAGTACCGTACGAGCTGCAGCCCATACATATGATCACCCCAATTTTACCTGTTTAAAATTTAGAGATACAATGTTTGAGGAGAGTGCAATAGTCATCAGTCCGATCACCTATTTTTTTTGTCTTGGCACGCCGGGCCTTTCTGTGTGCATTTTGTTTTGCGGCGTTGAGTTTTGCGATGGAATCTCTTACGCCTGGACGACATAAGAGCCTGGAATCCGCTCCATTCAACACTAGCCACCACTATATGCAGCGAGACCAACGTTGCACGTAGCTGACGTCAGACGTTATCGCGACCTATACCGATCAGCTTACTGAGTACAGCTCATCGACGATACAGACACTTGAGGATATGCTATGACTAATTACAAGGCCCCATAAGTCACGTGACTCAGGCGTTTAATAATTTAAGTGAGTAGGATCTCATTAGTTATCATACCAAAAATCTCGCCTAAAAGATTTCGAACGCCGCGTCGAATTTGCTTAATATAAAATAAAGGCAGCGACACATCTTCCTTTACTCGAAATTATAAGAGATACCTAATAAATCAGATTATATTGCATTCCTTTAATTTTTTTAAGGCCATCCTCTCTAGAAAAAATAAGCACCATACCGACAATTATTTCAAATTGAATAAATACAGCTTACGTATAATATATATATGGCTTTCTTATTTGTATTTCGGTCTTTCACAGAGATTACCAACATCTAAATTTTGACTAATTATTAATTACTAGCATGTCAACACCCCCCTGTAAAATTACGTTTCTACATTATATTAAACGCATATTATATCCGATCAAATGCACTACGCACCCATACATAATATCACCCAATTCGCATAATTGCATCGACGCAATATTTCACAGCTTCTTGCCCCTCCTACAAATGGGGACGGGATTTGCATGATAACTGGTAAAGATTTGGCCTCAACTAGCTTCAAAGAAGCGTTTTACTGCCAGAAAATTATAAAAAGCCTCTCTCGCCCTGTAATGGCTAATACTTTTTTCTCTATTTTCCACTTGACACGTACCGCTACAGAAGCGAGCGTACTTGATCACCCAATGTTACCTGTTTAAAAATTTAGAAGATACAATGCTTGGAGCAGAGTGCCCAATGTATGTCCGGTTCACCGCAGTGCGAGGAATCTCATACGCCTGCGCAGAGTCTGCGAATCCGCCTCCATTTCACACCTGCCACATATGCAGACGACCCTTAGATGGTTCTTGTGACGTCAGAGTTCGCCCGCAACCATGATCACCTTAACTAGGCCAGTATCGCGATACGACACATGCGCGATTGTAATTAATACCAGGCATAGTCAGTGAATCCAGCGTTTTCGATAAGTTAAGTGGGTAAGCAGACTCTATCTTTAGCATCAAAATAACCTCGCTAAAAGATTATCCGAACGCCGCCGTCGATTTGCTTCGTATAATAAAGAGCCGGACATCATCTCCTATACTAGAAATATAAGACGATAACATAATAAAATTCAGATGATTGATTCCTTAGAGTTTTGGCATCCTCTCTAAGAAAACTACACACCAGTACCATGACCATATTTTGCCAAATTGAATGAAAATACTGTTACGTATAATTAGAATGGTTTTGATTGTAGCGGTTGTACCTAGATTCACAGGATTACCAACCCTCTGAGGCATATTTTGACTGAATTTTAATTACTAGCATTCCTCAACACAAGAAAATATACAGTATTCTTATTTATTAGATATTACATATATCCGATTCGTACAATTTGTTGTCAATGCACCTAAATTCATTCGCCCATAATTCATAGACTACATATTTCCACATATTCTTAGCTCTTACAAATGACGGTGATTTGCCCATGAATTAACGTAAAGATTTATGCCCTGCAATGTGAGCCACTTTAACTCTTATAATGCAATTTTGTCTGTTAGAGGCTAAATAAATCCTTTCATCAGTAGTTTATTACAAGAGCAACTGCCTTGACACACACTCACAACGACTCAAATCAGTTGGAAATCGTTTAGTCTAGCCAGAAGCTATTATGACGACGGCCTGCCGCTTCAAAGATGTAGAGAAGCCGTTGCATTAAAACGGTATACAGATATATATATACAGCGCAGTGTAATACAGCGTGTGAAGAATACGAACTTAATTAATGCTGTCACCAGGCTTGGCGAATAAAATCTTACATATTTTTTAACATAACTGGTTATATTTAAACCAGATTCTTGCAATAAAAATAGTATAGTCACTGTTCCGAATTGGTGGTGTGTCGCCCGTCGTATACACATTGCTGACATTCGCACCCACGAAAGTTGTGCCACCACACGCGTCTGACGAATTAGCAACAGTGCTATTGTATCAGTGGGAACCCCTAAGCCAAACCCTACCATCGTTATACGACCTGCCGATCACTAATGTAACTAAGCCGTACATTAGCACTTTGCCGGAATAACATCTTTATTGAATAGCTACTTTTCACTATCCTCCCACATTTCCAAACTTGCAATCTATTAACTGTGCTCGAGTATAAACAATCCTTATGTTCGTCCATAAACAGCATTATCAGCAGAATCGATGCCTGCAAAATTATATTACAGAATAAAATCAGCACAGGGTACTCCTAAATAATCGCTAAACAAAGAAGTCTACCTATAGATCAGATAAGTAGCTTGATAGGAAATACTTATATCAGTTCATTTTATACAAGAGTAACTGCCTTGCCCAACCCACCAAAGCACTCAATAATCAGTTGGAATACGTTTAGTCAGAAGCAGCTTTTCCGACACGGCTGGCCGTTCAAAGATGTTGATAGCCGCTGCCATAACACGGATTACAGATATATACGGCGCCGGATAACAGTGGACAGAAATCGACTCAACATGCTTCACCAGGCTTAGGTACTCATTAATGATATATGAGGGCGAACAAGATAGCGCAGCAATACGTTGCCTTTAATACTTATGAGAGGAGGCGGACAGATAACGCTTTTAGAGTAATAGATTGTTTAATACTTAAGGAAAGGACAAGATGCAAAGAATAGTTGATCTAAATACTTATATGACCATGCTACTTGTCTTGCAGATATTTCAATGTTACATTTGCTAAATTTTATTCAGAGAATATGCCACGGCGACCTATGACTATCATAAGAAGGCAGATATTTGATAATACAAATTTGTTTTATAGCCAAATACGTTATATTACAATTATGAATGACTCAGTAGATATCATCTACAGATCCACTGCTACCATTTTCAGGCGCTGCCAGAAAGGACACCTCGAGAAATGTTTTAATAACGCCATAGCAGCTAAGTCAAACTGGACCGATCCGCCAGAGGGTATCGGCGCGAGTTCCAAATCTCGAAGAGCTTTTACAGGCGACTTGACACATTCTCCTTCAGCCTCCCTCTGACGAATAAAACGGGTGGTTAATACGCTGTCTTTTCACCCACTCTACCGAACCCATCTTAAAACCATAGCGCCATTTATAAGTTACCTCTAATCATTACCAGCCTCAGTTAACAGAACATCGAAGATATTCATTTCGCTGCTAAGAATAAGTTCCGTGAACGTTGTAACCAAATAAACACGCAAAAAAATACCACAGTTAAGAATAAGGTCCCACACGACCTGTCAAATATTGATAACGTGAATATAGCTGTCAAAAGCTGTGTAAGGCTGTTCACAAAGCCTGACTTAGAAGCTGCTTAAGTGTTTAGATGCTGTTCAAGGGAACATCGCTTTCACCAGAAAGATCGTTATCCCAGCTACTCTTGTTGTAAGCACCCCCGCCCACCCGTTCAAGATCTGTTCAAGGGCCCTGTTCAGAAGCTGCTTTAGGTTGTCCCTCAAGCTCTCCCCAAAGAAAAACAAGAAATCCTTCATCCCGTTCAGACATGCGTGTTGAAAGCGATTTAAGCTTTTAAACGATACGGTACAGAGCCTGCTGATACAGGTTTCACACGCGCGGCTGTGATACAGTTCCGAGTGTGAGTTTTTAATACGTTCCCGCGTGTAATAACATACGTATGGAAGCTGTGTGCTTTGTGGCGTCGAATACATGTTTCAAATTGTAGTTTGGGGGCTAGGCATACACGATAGGACTTAGTATGTAGGTAGGGCTACGCGAGCTACAATTAAGGCTGGGTTCGCTAAATAGACATAAGAATGATCCCTACAGGCTCAATTGAACCCCCCCCCTACCTAACTACTAACAGGCATCGACCCCCAACACATTGAAACATGAGTCACCTCTCTACACAAACATACAGCCTTCCATACGATGTATTACACCCAGGAACGTAATCACACTCCGGAAAGTATACACACCTCGGAACGTATCACACTTTATAACGTACGTTTAAAAAGCTTAAACAGCTTTCAACAGCCTTATGCCACTATTCCGAGAACCGCATCTATGAACAACCTCAAACAGCTTTCGGAACAGCCCCTTTTTGAGACAGACTCTTTTGCTATGCTATATTGAAACAGCTTTCTTTTATTTATTTTTAACAGCATATATAAACAGCCCTTGAACAGCCAATACTAAACAGCTAGCTCTTTAAAACTTTCACTTAACTTACTCCCTTTTCTTACTTAAACCTTCTCTTAACAGCTTCTATCCTAAACAGCCTTGTCTTTCTGAAACAGCCCTTACCATTTTGTTAAACAGCTGTTCTTTGAACCAGCTATTCATTTATAAAAAATAAACGATTCAAATGATCGCTTTTTCTTATTATGGTTAACAAGACTACTTTATCTAACATCCGCAAAATGAATATCATTCGAATAGTTCGTAACAGCTGGCAATGATAGAGTCGTAACATATAATAGGCCGCCGCCTAGCCCGAGATAGCCGGTAAGAGTGTCGGGTTTTGAATGTCGGGAATGGCGTTAAGCAGAAACCGCTTATCTCATCGCAAGGGAGCTGAAGGAAATGAATGTAACAAGTCCAGAAAACTACTTCGAGTCATTTGAACTCAGCACGCCAATCCCTCAATGCCCCGACCCGTCTTTGTTTTGGACTAGCGCTTATGCGTTCGTCGTATACATTCTAGAGTGTCGTGTTCTAGCACGCCCTGCGAAAAGGGTAGCAGTGGATCGTTAGATGATAGCGCTGAGATCTTGTTATCAATATGTGTATATAAACCGTCATTTAGCTATAAAACAACCCCAGTTCTAAATTTAAAATATCCGCCCTCTTCTTATGATTTCATAGGTCCCTGCGATATTCTCTGCAATTAAAATTAGATTGCTAACATTTTACAATATCTGCCATAGACAAGTAGCCATTGCCCCCTATAAGTATTTAAACATACGATTCTTCATCGGGGTCATCACCATAAGTATTAAACAATATGTGCTCCAGCTGCTCCCGCCTCACCCTCCAATAAGTTATTAAACAACCTATTCTCCATCTGTTTTCCCTCACATTAAGCATTATAGTACAAGCCCTGGTTTTGTTAGTTGCAGCAGCCACAGGCTGGTAACTTCCAACATCTACAATCATAAGGATAACGGCCAGCCTGTTCCGTCATTTTTAAATCGCCTGCTACGGCGCTTACTAGAAACTAAACGAATTCTTACCAACTGATTTATTGAGTAGTTGGTGCTAACGTTGTTGGCCAAGGCAAGGCCAAGTTCACTTCTTTTGACCTATGAAAATGAACTGATAAAGGTATTACACACATGATACTTATCTTAAGGAATCCTTCTTTGCCTATTTTAGCCGTTCATTTAGTGCAGCCTAGCCATTTTATTCTATAGTATAGAATCTTTGCTAAGCCTCGATACTGCCTGATAATAGACTGCTATGAGTTACGAACATAAATGCTTCAACCAAACAGAATGCGTTTTGCATTTGGGAAAATGCTATGAGATAGGATGCAGATGAGATAGAGCAGCTATACAATATAAAGTGTATTACAGAGCAACAGTGCAGAGTACGCGACTAGTATAAAATAATGATAACAGCGATAGACGAATGGTAGTAGCGAGTTAGGCAGGGCTGGTCCCGACTGATACAATACACTGTTGCAATTCGCAACGTCGCTCGTCGCACACCTATTCGAAGACAGCAATGTGACTATAAACGGGCGATGTTCGAAACCAGTAGCGAACTTTATCTTTTATGAAAAATAACTAGGTTGCTAAATAAAACCGTATTAAAAATATGATAAGCATTCTTATTCACCAAGCTATGGTGTGAAGCAATCTAATCAGTCTGCACTCTCTTTACCACGTTATACCTGCCCTGCCCACTCAACCTATTATAATTACATGTATCCCGATTGTTTAATCGCAAGGCTTCTCACAGTTTGAACGGCCCCAGCCTACAGTTCGTCATAAAGCTGACTGAGCTGACTAAACGATATCCGAACTGATTATTGAGTCGTGCGGAGGGTAATGGCAAGGCAGAGTGACCTATTCGCTCAAATCAACATCGAAACTGATGACAAACGCGATTAATTCAGCCTCTAACATACAAAATGCATTTTAAAGAGTTAAAGTCGCGCATCACATTAGCAAAATCTATTCACGGTTGATCATGAAAATCATCACCCATTTGTACCACAAGAGCACGAAATGCTAGGAAATAAGTACATCGTCATAATTATGACGGAAGGAATTAGGGTATAGCAACATTTGATCGGATATATAATATCTAATATTAATGAAGAAAACGATAATTTTCTTGTGTAATGACAATAGATTAGATAATTAAAATTAGTCAAATATGTAGAGGTTGGTAATCCTGACTTGCAAAGACAAAAATATAAAAATAATAAACCATTATAAATGATACGATAAAATCGTATTTTTGACTATTTCAATTTGAAAATAATAGCCAGTCAAGGTATGGGTTAAAGTTTTTCTAGAAAGAGGTACGCCAAAAATCTAAAGGAATCAAATAAATCCTGAATATTGTATTAAGACGTTATACTTCTATATTTCTAGCTAAGAGGAGGGAGATGATTGCTACGCCCTCTTCTAATTTATATTGAAGACAAATCTGCACGCGGTCTGTTCGAAATCTTTAGCGCAGGTTATTTGATGCACATAAAAATGAGAGATACCATACCCACTATCAAATTATGGGAAAAGACTGGAGTCACTGTGACTATGCCTGCTGTAATTAATATTAACAATTAATAAGTGCTACTGTAATCGCGATTACTAGCCGCAGTAAAGGTGATCATAGGTCGGCACGACTTGACGTCTACGAACGTCCCAAAGGGTCGTCTCGCATCATGTGGCAGTGTGAAATGGAGCGGAATTCCAGCCTCTTGTGCGCAGCGCGTAAAAGAGATTCCATACGCCCTCGTGTGTGACGAGCGACCATACATGTGCACTAAACCTCTCAAACATTGTATCTCCTAAATTATTAACAGTGACCCAGAAAATTATGGGGTGGTCGGGCCGTGATCATAGTACGCTCGCCCCACTCGCCCTACGGTAACGTGTCAAGTGCCGCGAAATAAGCAAAAAAGGTTTTAGCCAAGTTACACACAAGAGGCTATTTGATATTTTTACTGCTAGTATATAAAACTGAAGCATATTATCTGAAGCTTAGCCGAAGTAGCAAAATCTCATTTTAGAGTATCATGCAATATCCACCCATATCAGCTGTAAGAGCAAAGTAAATGTGAGAAATATGTATGTACATAATTATGTCGAACAGAATTAGGTAGTTAGCAACTATTTGATCGGATAATATTAATCATCTAATAAAGACCCTACAGAAACGCTAATTATGACTAAATTTTCTTGATAGCTGACAATGCCCTAGATAATTAAAATTAGTCAAATATGTACTGAGTATTGCGCCTCAATACCCTGTCTAGCAAAGACAGAAAATAAATAAAAACCATTATCAAGCATACGTAACGTACTTTATTAATTGAAAATAATGGTAAGCGCTATGTGTTACTTTTTTCCTACGAGAGGATTAGCCAAAGAATCTAAATGAATCAATAAATTTGACATTTTAATTAGGTTATCGCTATATATATTCTATTGGTAAAGCGAGATGTCGTTCGTCCTTTATTTATATGCAAGCCAAATCGACGCCGGCGTTTTTCGAAATCTTTAGCGAGATCTCTTGAGGAGTTGTTAAAATGATGAGCTCCTACTCACTTTCAAATTATGAAAACGACTCATGGAGTCACAGCTGAACATATCCTAGGGTAATTAATATTACAATCCTCAAGATGATCGCTATCGCGATACTGCCCGCCCCTCGGTAAGAGTAATGATCATGCAGTCGCGAAACTCTGACGTCACGAACGTCAAAGCGCGGCCGAACCATTCCAGCTGTGTTTCTGTGCCACCCACTTCACGCCTGACCCATATGCTTCTCAACGGCCAGTGCTATGCTAATTCGACTCAGATGGCCAGACGACGGCAATATTCCAGGCTCTTAGCGCAAAGCTGTAGAGATTCCATCGCCTCGGCTTGTGATGCAACCGCGACATACATTGAACTACTACTCAACATCTGTATACTCTAATTTTCAGGTTTAAAAAGGTATCACATATCATGGCGGTTTGATATAGCTATGCCCTCGCTACGTAACGGTTACGTGTCAAGTAGAGGAAAATAAGAAAACTGGTTTTAAGCCATTACCACAGAGGCCTTTTTATATTTCTGCATGTAAAACTGGCCTTCTTTGAAGCTAGTATGCGTTCCTCCAAGCATCGAAAAAGCTTCTTTACAGCCCTTCACAAAAATTGTAAACGAGGCCCCCCCTACCGCTAGTAAATGTATAAAAATCTTGCACCAGGACATTTCTTAAATTCGGCTTGACAGTTCTCTCATTAATCTTTCATAGTGAATTCCGAATATATTTGAGGTTGTTTCTTATACAGTGTGACGACTAGTACACTTTCTTAAGTAAATATGATATTTTCTATGAGTAAATCCTCTCCTGATCTAAAATCAAAAATAATCTAACAAAATTAAATCGCCCTCAAAGCCTCAACCGGTCGACATATAAAATTGCCGAATAGTGGAGTCAGTTAGTGAGATTTAAAGAGAAGGTACAGCTACAGCCTTATCGCTTCCATTCACTTCACGCATAATATTATCGAGACGCGCCAGAGATTATCAATGAAAAATCATTTAAAGCAAAATGGCTGTTAGAAGTTTGATGAGAGGAGTCACGGATTCTATACAATACTCGAACGAAGATTCGAAGGTCGCATGTGTATCGAGTAGCTATGGCGACGATAAGAAGAAGATTTGCACAAAGCAGAATTAAGAATTTGGAAAGGGTTCTAAGCCTTAGTTGTTATTAGCCTACTCTCTGAAAACACAGAGCAAAAAAATATATACCGTTAGCGATTCGAGGAATCCCCGGTAACTCAATACGCAGGGGAGGGATTTATAGCTCCTGACTTTACACCTACAAGAAATGCAGCATCATCGGATGAAACGAACATATACATCTTCAATTGTATTAAAATTGTTGAACACTTAAAAATACTTGCGACGAGTCAGATATAACGCCTCTGCGCCCGTATCGTAACGATCCCACTTTCCGTCCAACGATTCTTGAGTGCTCCCTACGCAACCTCCCAGTTCTCCATAGCTTCCCGAACACTGCATTGTTCCTGAGTAATTGAAGATGATTCTTTATTCTTCAAATCATTATCTCGCACCCTGTCGCCCAACAGCCGCTGATGTCAGGTTCGATATACTCATTATCCAAGGCTCTCATGCATGCTCCATGGTTGCTCATCGTATCCGCCCCCGCTAGACAAGATAACGTGCTTGAGGTTGCGAGTAAGTGGACAACGTAGTAATTTTCTACCTTAATGCTACAGGCGGGTGGCCAGCATCTTTTCAATAAACGCCAGAACCCTGGCACTGATCTCTGCCTTGGTAGGCCCCATCGGCACAGCGATCCCTTTGTACTGCAACGCTGAATGATACTGTGGATATTCCCGTAGATCGACCCTCCAGAATATATACCTCCGGGTTAGTACGTCCGGCCGCTCTAGCGGAACGTGTGTGAAATTACAAAGTTCCCCGCCGTTCCTCAACCCATTCGAGAGCCTACCCAGTCGGCAAGAAGCCAGCAGACTGCCCCCCCGACATCGCCCAGCTGTCACATGGGCAGATGATGTCGCTAATAAACATCAAGGTACGTGTCTGAGGGCAACGCCGGGATCGTAGATCCGGCCATTACTTGATGCATTGGCTGCTAAGACAGGCGTACCGATAAACAAAATATCATAAAGAATTAGACCATTTAAAAAAATACAATCAATAGTACGACATTCCCTAATACCTTGAAGAGCATATGCCGTCATGCCCCCCTCGAATACCTTTCTACCACGAACTCAAGGCTGAGTACAAGTCCTGCGAGAGTGTTAATTCCGACGCTTGCGGGAGACCTTCAAAATGGGCTGTCGTACCCAACGAACAGTCCGGGTGCCGGTTGTAATAAATAATGCCCCGCGCTGTATCAAGCCCCATAATTCTTTGATTGCCCAGCCCTATTACTCGGGAAGAAGTTACTCAGAAGACGTCACCGCACTGTAGCAGTTTAAAACGTCCAGTACCGTTCAATATATAGATCCGAATCACCAGCCCCTAAGGTCTCGCGCCAATATTGGAAATTCCCAGCCGCCCAGACGCTCTGCGCCATGCTCCGTAAGTCGCCGCAATGCTAATGAGGGAGCTATATAGGACAGATCGTGTGCCGACAAGAGGAAACCGCCTGTATCGGTGAGGCAGCAGTTCCTGCTCCCTCGCCCCTTGAGCCTTTCCAATCATAAGACATGTGAGCTTATAAGGAAACGACTGCATCTTCTATTTCTCTTTCTAGACGAGGGGGGCAGGGGGTTGGGGCCGTTTGGACGTCCCTCAAACTGAGCCTCTCGAGCCAAGCGAGGTGCGCTTCGATGAAAGGCGTCCGGTAGGGTGTCGGAGGCGGATGGCAATTAGAGAGCGTCGCTGCGTAGGGCTGGTTATGCTGGGGGTACCTTCGCATAATTAGAAAGCACAGACTTCTAACCTAACGAAGACGCCCATAAACCGGAACGAGTACGATAAATTTCTACATTTAATGTCGCTGTCGCTCGCGTGCAGTCTGCACAATACCTACATACTGAGCTACGAGAGTGCCATGCGTTGGGAGTCAGACGTTTTTCAACGTGGCCGGATTGCGCCAATTTACACTCCCACCAGACCAATCAAAAAGTCCGAGAATCGCCTTATAGATCGGATACTATTCTACCTGCCTGCCTTCTAATTTACGTCTCTAATAAAGTTTTAATTTTACATTTTAATGCCTGCCCGTAATTATTTCACAATTATTTGCATATTCATGATTAGGACACGTGTGAAAATTCGAGAATCACTAAAGCCGGAATTCGTCCATCTAGTGCGTTGGGGACGTTTAACAAAGAAACAAACTCAACTATTCAACCACACAAACTTGACATTAAAATTGCGTAGCTGTTTTACAAAGAAAACTTCTCATACCTAGTTGTTCTATTTACGTCTATTCTGCAAATGAAGAGACTCAGTTGGTACGTGTTAAAAATCATTCCGTGCCCGAATTACTCATATTCAGCACGATATAAATCCGTACTGAGGCAAAGTCGTCATTGGAGCATTCGATTTATCCGTCGGAATGACCTGGGAAATTAAGCGCTAAATCAATCCAATTAATACCTTTGCTCTCGATTCCAGGCCCGTAGCCAACACAACCCCGAAACCTGCCTCAATCCAATCATATATACCATTTTTAATTTGCTTTCGCATTCGACAAATCACTACAGCTGAAATAAATAACATAATAAGGCTCCAGACCCCTCAGGAAATTAGCCCGCGCAACATTGTGAAACCTTCTTTATTTTTCTGGATTTCCTCAGCTCATTGTCGCCGGAAGCCACTCTTTACGCCGCTGACCATCTTTACCGCGGCATTAATTAAAAATTTGTTTCGCGCAAAACTATTAAAATTCTTTTTAGCTGCCCTATCTATAAAGCACTGTGTGCTGTACGTGCTGAAGCATATATTACTCGCGGAATAAAATCCGACCGAGCCCTTGCTATGCAAATAGTCCGCGCTGTGTATTAAATAAAAGACCGAAGCCGCTCAATCTTAAACAAACTCGATTTTTTTCTTTTTCCTCGAAAAAAATTTCACACCGCAGTTGAAGGATGTGGATAAAGTGCGGCCTGGGGCGCGAGACGCACCAGCCGCGCGAGAGGAGCCGACGCAGTAGGCGGCCGTGCGAGCGAGCACGATGCGAGCCCCTCGCCGGACGAGGCCGAGAACGAGAGAGAGATACCCGACCAGCGCAGACGAGACTTGTTGGGACCGCATGGCGCCGGAGACGAGCGCCCCTGGAGCGAGACGAGGCGAGACGAGACGCGCAGACGCAGGAGCTGGGTCGACTGCGGTCTTTTTAGCGAGATTTGGATTTCCGCCGCAGCACGGACCGAGATCGCCACGCCCAGCGCGGCGCGCCGCAGACGCGACGAATAGAACGCCGCCGATTGCTCGAGGCCTAAGCCGACGTAAAGATGGCGAGCGAGGACCGCGAGACGCCGAGCCCGTCCACATGACGAACACTCCAGCGCCGGTCCCGAATGACCGCGCAGCACATACGTTAGGAAGGCCGTGATTACACCATATGCAGGCTATATGCTCTGAGAGCGAGAGCGAACTGAGACGCCACATGCCGACAAGCGAGTCCTGCGTAGCGAAGCCTGCACGAGACCCGGGAGACGCCGCGACGACGCCACGACAAGACTCGAGACGCAAAGGAACCGTTCGAGACGCGAGCAGCGCGAGCTGCTCCGGAGGATTGCATGCGAGACGGCTTTCTTATCAAACTTTCGCATATCCAGGTAAATTGCCCGCGGATAAGTTAAAGGCGTGGCGCTAATCAAACAATTACAGATTCCCAAAGGAAATTGACTAGACCGGATATTAAAGGCGTCCGCTGATACAGTTTTTATTGTCCTTTGGTTCGTGTTATTATATTTTTCTTTTACTTTGTGTTAATTGTCTAATATCTATAGCTTTTTTGTTTACCTTTTTTGACAAGCGTCTTTCATTTGTGATGGTTGTAATTCGAGTTTTTTCGGTGTGTCTGTCAAGTCGTTTTTTTTGCTGTTGACTATTCTTGTTTCTCTCATTTATTTTTGCTATTTGTTATTGTTCTTAAAAGTGAAAGCATTTGGTTTCTTTTTTGTGTCCTTGCACTATCTTTAATGTTGAATTTTGTTATATTTAGAGAGCTCAGATTGGACTAATTATTGATCAAAATAGTTCGTTTAATTTGATTCTGCCGCCCTTTCTTGTGGGCTGCTATTTTATTTTGGACGTTTTTCTTGCTTTGGCGTGTTTCTTGCGTATATTGTTTTTTTATGAGTGTGTTGATTGACCTTAAATAACCGCGAAGTAACCGCGGATGCATGAAGTAGGGACGCGAATTGGCCTTGAAACAGTGCGCGAGGTGATTGGGCGTTAATAAATAAAATTCGCGAGATTACTCGTAATTAAATAAATCCGCGAGATTAGGCGTTAATTTATAATAAAATTCGGCGAGATTGGCCGTAATTAAATAACATTCCGCGAGATTACTCGCTAAATTCAAATAAAAATGCCGCGAGGTTATGCGTTAATTAAATAAAAATTCCGCGAAATCATCCGCGAATTAAAAAAAAAAAAAAACAGCGTCGAGCCGTAATCAAACATCAATTCCACGAAATTGCCTAAAATCCGCGAAATCATACGCGGATGTCTGTGAATTCGCCGCGAACGCGGAATGCATGAAGTTATGGGACGCGAATGCCTTGAAAGTGCGGCGAGATGGGCGTTAATTAAATAAAAATTCCGCGGAGATTAGGCGTAATTAAAAAAAATCCGCGAGATTGGGCGTTTAATAACTATAAAATTCCGCGAGATTACTCGCTACATTAAAAAAAAATACGTACGAGATGGATTGTAATTAAATAAAAATTGTCGCGAATCATTCGCGAATTAAAGGCGTGAGCCGCTAATCAAACATCAATTCACGAAATTGCCTAAAATTCCGGCGAAATCATCCGCGAATAAAAAGCGGGAGCCGCTAATCAAACACAATTCCACGAAATTGCTTAAAATCGAGAAATCAACGCGAATTAAAAGTCACCTTAAAAACTCAACAAAAGTGGTCCAGAAAGCCTGTAGTAGTATACTACTGATATACGCAACTACGCCAATCTCGTTAAATATCAAATGTAGAAAAGACATGAGTATTGATGCTGACACGATAAATTCATTATTGATAAAGTATAGCATTTACATACGAATCACCAGGAGTTAGGAAGAACAAGTCCACCTAACACCGCACCTAGTTGTTAAGAATCTACGTATTCCTACTAGAACAGATTGATAAAGAAATTCCTAGTTGAGCAATCTTTTGTGTGATTTTAGCAAGGACATCGACTGTTTATAACGTTCCATATTGCTGAATAAGTTAAAAGAGTTATGGTACAGAGAATGCTTTAGAGTGGACTGCTCACTACTCTTAGAGGCCGCATACAATAAGTTCGGATACAGTATAACAGGAGCATACTCTTAGAAGCGGTAGATTCCGGTTAGCTACCTGTGCATCATGGCGTTTTCGGGAACTATATTGTGTCCAGTTCTATTCCAATCCTATATACAAATGAAAATATATAACTTCTGCTCGGATTTCTGAATTTCATGTATGCGGATGACCACAACCGTACACTCGCAACTGGCTTCAACTCATCTGAGACAGAGGCCTTGGCCAAATAGTGCCATAAATAGGCTATGTAGGATCACTTGTTTACCGGTTTGTTATTAATTTGTGATACCGTTAATAAACGTCCAAGAAACTTTATTATTTGTAACGTTTATTGTATCTCTCTTTTTTATTACATTGCCTTTCACACACTGCTGCCATCTGTGTACTTACAGTCACTACATCTCCCCTCCTTAATGTAATAACTATATTACTAAACAATATCTTAAAATAACTAAGTTAATTTCCTCACATAACATAATCTTTGTATTTTCTAGGAACATACGTTTTTCTTTTAAAAGTTAGATCAAAGACTTGTTTTTACATATTGTTTTTTATTAAAATCATGCTTCTTGTTATATTGGAAATCTCTAATTATATATTTTTTCTCTTTCAGGAATAAGGTCATTATTCAATTTTACGCGTAAAGTCCTGTGTTTGTTTACTTCTTCGACAAATTCCTACCTGGTGATCCATGTTTTGTTCTAGTTGATGTGTACTCACGTATCCCCACTTTAAATGTGTCTCATTCCTTTTGTTGTTTGACATAGATTTATTTTGTTCTTTTAATGTCGAAGTATGTATATTCAAATACGTCTTGGACCCATTGCATTGTAACTAATAGGTTACAAATTGTTTTTTCATTTTTGCTTCTATATCACATGCCATTTATATATATTTGAAAAGTTTACTTGAATTTAAGCCCAATTAGTTGCACTAGCTCCTCCTTATTAGTAAATTGTGGTGGAGTTTTAAATCCATTATTCAAAAATAAACCTCCAATCGCTTGGCGGGGGGGAACTGCAAGAATCAACCTCGCTGGTTAATTTAGGTTAATTTAATTTTACTTTCTTCCCTTTTCGACTGCTGCATGTAGTATCACTTGTTTTACTCTGGTTTGTTATTTAATTTGTGATACCGTAATAACACAAGCAACTTATTATTGTAACCGTTTATGTATCTCTCTTTTTATTAATTATCCTTTCAAACACTGTGCAATCTTGTACTTTACATGTATACAGGCTATATGACTGGTTTTGTAAGCCTTAAACGAAAGAGGGAAGACAAAGCTATCTGCTTTTTCACACGCGCCAGCGAACACAAAATTATACAAGCTTCAGTAACTTATTCACGATAAACCCATCTCCAAACAGAGATAACAAGATTTACTCGGAGTGCATTACAGGGATAACTTGCCACTGGGACCACTATTGAAAATGTTAAACTACCAAAAAAGTTCTGTTTCGCAGCGTAAGGGAGCAAGTATAATTACATAACATTGACGTATGTATATTATACTGAACTACAGTCGCGGTTAGGATATCGGCCTAGCACTGGGCAAAAAAACTTACAAACACTACCTCGCGAAATTACGAGTTAGCGAAAGATTTAAGCAGTCTACTAAGATGGGATTATAGAGCAAATGCTACTACAGGCTAGAAAGAGTGTTCTCAACCTAGCAAACTAATCTTAGGGATAAGCCACACCATCGCGACGTTTCGTTATTTATCTCATGTTTAGTTTAGTAGCATTATTATTTATTTTGTTTTTGTTCCTTTTCATTTGTTGGATTGGTATCTTTTCTTGTTTTTTGTTGTTAGAATTTTGTATTCGACCATTGATTTTACTATCCTTATAAGGATACTTTAATCAATAAGTATTATTATATTATTATTATTATTATAATCCAAGAGACGGCGTAAGCGCAGGGGTTCAGCAGATTGCGGCACAAATGAAACAAAGCTATTTTTTTTTTCATCTATACTTAAATTTCCATTTCTTTGTGAACATTTTGACATAATAAAAATGTGTTTTTTTTGCAATTATTTTTAAGATATTATCATTTTAAAATGCATGCGTTCTTTTTGATGGACCTTATATTTACAAAAACATGAATGTGCCCAATTGAAAAAAACAAGCAAAGCACAAAGGCTGTGACAAAAAAATTGTGTATTATTTGGAAAGGAAGGGGATAATGTGAATCATCCATTTGTAGTTGTGGGAGAGTGTTCTCCACAACGGGAGCACAAATTAACCTTTTTTTGACGTAACAATTTAGCATTCAAAAGTTAACGAAATGCCAAAAATTTATCAAAGAGAAATATGAAAACCTATCTGTTCAGAATTGGCAAAATTATATTAATGTGTGATGGAAGGTAAAAGGGCCCAATAGGTTCAAGAGTTACAAGATGCCCGAAGGAATTTATTATTCCCCAGTCATCTAGATCGTCTCCTTAAAATTGATCATCCGAGCAATATAAGGCTCATTAATTCCTCCATTTAAAATTGATTTGTGAAAATAAGGGTAATTAAATGTATGTGATGTTTTCCCGATACCTGTTTGTAAAACAATAATCGGGTGCACCTATTTTTCATATAATAAAGACAATAAAATTGGATTTTTCTTGGTCGTTAGCCACAAGGTAAGTTTAAGTAATTCCCCTATTTCATATTAAAATGCAGATTTATATTAAATGTAATGTCAATATACTGGTTTTGACATTTTTAAGGAGGGGAAAAGAGAAATTGCAAAATGTTCGATGTCGCTAGTGGATTCTGTTCAAATGTGAATGATGTTCAGCCCCAGTATGCGCTGTAGTAGGCGAAACAAATTGGTGGTAATAAAAAAGATATTTAAATATGAAAATAATTTCGCTAGATGTCGAACGGCGTGTTTTCGACATTAAAAAAACTTTATTTCCCCATGTCGGTATTCCACTTGACTGAAACAGCTGTGGAAAACGTACCCAATGATTAAAAATATTTAACAGATGTTACCAGTGGTGATTACGGAAAAACTTTAAAACGGAAGTGTTTCAGCACGTTTTATAAATTTTTTTTTAACTTCTATGTGTGGAACTTTGCCGCATATTTGCCAGGTTACTTATGTGTATACGAAGGTTTCGTGATTATCGATGTAATAAATGCTATTTATTAAAATGATGATTTCAATTACAATATTCGAGGATATTGCACTCTTGTTACGTCTTTCTTTTTAATGTAACGATATTCAGTCAATATTTAAATGACCTACTGCTGCACTACCGTTCTTTCCTGGGTATTGTTTCACAAAGAAACTAACTATTTTATTTTATAAGGATTAATTTGTTTGAATTTGTATCTAGCAGCGGTATCTACAAGGATCAATCTTGGTCCATTGATGTTATTTATACATAAACGACCTCTTAAATCCTATCTTGCCATGTCCTCGCTTATGCCGACGATGTTAAAAAGTTTGAAAGAAGAACAGGAAAAA